>OU612044.1:66040102-66640102 GCA_914767935.1 Coremacera marginata | reverse complement strand
TTTATAAATTTTTCTTTATTTAAACTAACTTACAATAGCAGGATTTTCTTCATTCCGAACAGGTATCTTTGGAGAACTCCCTTTTGACCGTTTCTGCTGGTGACTCGGGATTCTTAGAAACACAAATCGTTCGGTCGCGTTTTTATTCGATAGAATTCTAACGCTTACACTGAATCTGTTCCACAGTGTTATTGGTGTGTTCGGGCTATGCATGATTAATGTTTTGGAACTTCTTGAGGACACTACAGTATATCACGCTGAGTAGAGTTTTTATGAGACACGATTTAAATAACGAACTACTTGAGGACTTTTTTATAATTATCGTGATCATAACATTTACTAACTCTTTTTACCCGATTACCACTTTGGGCGCCAGTTAAATATCTTTTAGTTTAAAACACTAAAAAAAATATTTATTTTTTTGGGCTTAAGCTCTTTATTGTATCGTAATCAAATATAAACTAAACAATTATATTTCTTAAACTACTTTTGCCACTGCCTCTACTGACGTACGCTGCACCCTTTATTTTTATTGTTGTTGTTGTTGGATTACCAGCTACTTGCTGACTCTGTGGGAACGTTGCAACTGCAATTTGTCACGTACCGCTCTCGTATTACACGTCTGGAGCGGATGCGCGTGTTAGCTGGACGTAGAGTTATGAGAAAAATATGTTTGGCGTTAACGTATATATACTGATTGGGCTGGTTGTTTATATTTTTTTTTTTTGTTGGTTTTTGTTTTTGTTGTCTATTTGGATTTTTTTTTTTGCAGCTTTCTCAGCTGCTTGTTGTTTGCTATTTTTTGGGTGGATTTCGTCGATAGTCAGAAATGATATTTTTATGATTTGTGCCTATTTTGAAGTATGAAGGTATAGACAAATCGCTATAACTCTTCATTTCTGATTAGATTGAAATGCACTCAAGGACAAAATGCTAGCAAATTTTACAATTAAATTTTTTTAAAAAATTAAAAATTTATTCATTTATTCAAGCATTTTGTCCTTGGGTGCATTTCAATCTAATCAGAAATGAAGAAGTTATAACGATTTTTCTATACCTTCATGCTTCAAAATAGGCAAAAATCACAAAAATATCATTTCTGACTATCGACGAAATGCACCAAAAAAATAGCAAACAACAAGCAGCTGAGAAAGCTGAAAAAAAAAATCCAAATAGACAACAAAAACAAAAACCAGCAAAAAAAAATATAAGCAAGCCAGCCAGCCGTCGGATTAGAATTCCAAGGAAAATTCTCTTCTCGCCAACATTGTTGCGAGATATTTGTCTGTGCTCTATCAACATTTGTAGCACTCAATACACAAACTCTAGCAATATCAGCCTGAGCGCTGAAAACAAACATGGTGGCGGCTGCTCTGCCAGCACCGATTAAATTCTGGACTCTAATATCTGCAATCAGATTCAGAGTCGGAATACTCAAGAGCGAAGTGGTTTCTCTATAGTATATATACTCTCTGCTTATACTCTCTTCTACGAAGCTACAATGCGGCAGCTCAAATAAATATAAGTATCCTAAGTAATGAGTCAGATCAGGTAAAGATCGGGTTTCTTCGGCTCATAAATACTTATGGTCTTGCTGATAATCACTCGGCTCAATACGCTAAAGATATGAAACAGAGCGCAGTAGTTCGCTGCAACAGAAAAACACGAGTTCTTCTTGCGTTGTTTTTTGTTTTTATCTTACGCTGTGAGAGCTGCCGAATGAAAAAAAAACAACATGCAATCAAATAATCAGCGGTCGCATTTAATTGCGCGTAGAAAATAATATCAAAATATTGCAGTTTTCAGATTTTAACAAAAATTGAAATTGAGCATTCCAAGAATTCGTTAATTTTTTGAATATCATTTTATTTCAATAAAAGCCTTTGCTTTTACTAATTGCCGCTAAGAGACGTTGGCAGAGAAAGATCAGTACTCAAAGTACACTCAAAATGCATTCGATCGAGCGCTTTTGCAATACACAAGCTCAGCGCACATATTAAAAGGAATCGAAGTGGTTTTGACTGTTGAAGATTAATTTTTATATGCAACACATTATATTTGCTACTAATGTATACTAATGTGCTATGCCACTACTGTTTTTTACTCATCATATTGTTCTGTCGTTTATTTCTTTTCATCATCATTCATCTTTTGTATTATATAAATTAATACCAACAGTTAGTTGCTGAAATAAATTAAAACCAACAGGTTATGGGCCCAGCCTGCGTTCGCTATTAAGTTTAAAATAAAGACATCTTAAATAAAGTAGAAAAAATAACTTTTAATATTCGTGTGTTCGAAGAGAAAAAAAAGGCAAAATAAATAAATGCCGTTGGTTTATATTCCATTGAAAAACTTGACGATAAAAATTACGAGTCGTGGTCGTGGCACATAAGAAGTGTCCTAGTTCATTGCGAACTGTGGGCAATAGTATGTGGAAAGCAAATAAACAGTGAGTTTCTATCGGATGCAGAATCAGCAGCGTTTGATGCAAAGGACGAGAAGGCGTTGGCAAGTATAATGTTATGCATAAAACCATCGCAGATTAACCACGTGAGACATTGCGAAACTTCATCACAGGCATGGGACAAGCTAAAGGAAATTTACCAGACGGGTGGGCCAGCACGAAAAATTATGTTGTTTAAGAGATTACAGTACCTCAGTTTGTCTGAAGGTGACAGCATCAGTGTTGGAGCCGTGTGACAATTCCCAATAATTAATAAGCGTTATTGCAGCCATCTGGCAGTTGTTCTCTCTAGCTTCCTGATATACACAATTTCTGATTTAATTTTTACTTTTATTTTTACTTAATAATTCCTTCTTAATGAGTTCAAATAAATATAATTTGATTACTATAAACTTGATTAGCTTTTCTTTCGACCACAACAATATTTGGCGGCGAGGAACTGGAGTGTGCAGCACTCAGCGAGTAGTCGTGAAAGAAAATAGCGTTGAAAAAATGGCAGAAGAAAAAATCCGGAGCTATTGGAGGTGCAGTCAAGGCTACTAGCGATGTTGACGGAGGAGAGAAAAAAATCAGGAAAGCGTCATGGAAACTTTGGCAAACAGCATGTCGGAATTTTGTTACGACCCGCAACATAACCTAACTTTCGATGTGTGGTACGACCGGCATGAGGATGTACTCAAAGTCGATGGCAAAAGTTTGGATGATGCGGCGCGGGTGCGTCTTTTATTAAGAAAACTCAACCCGATAACGTATGGCAAATATGCAACCTGTATTTTACCTAAGGTGTCGCGAGAGTTAAATTTGGATCAAACAGTTAAAACCTTAAAAGAAATGTTAGGCTCAAGAGAATCCATCTTCAGCATCAGATATCGATTATCGCCGATTTATGAGATAACTATTTATTTAAATACAACAAAGAGACGAAAGCACTCGCGAAGTAAATTTTATTTTTGTTTCAAACGCGCACATTAAAAAAAACTTCTCACCATCAACAGCTGCAATTCACAATAGAGTTGTCAACAACTAACGGCGATATAGAGTTGCCAGCTGCTCAGTCGCGATGGGGGTGGGTCTTATACCAACAAGGTGTCGGAAAAAGGGAAACTAATTCACAGGTGGGCTTGATAAGACTTTCTATCAAAGTCCTATCAAACAGTGGGATGGAAGGCATAAAATCGATTAAATAAAATTAAATAAAATTTAAGTAAATAAAATAAAGAAGCACACAATTTTTACCTGTGGAAAGTACTACACACACTAAAATAAGCTGCCACAAAATCGGAGAACAAAGAAAAAAGTTTTTGGGGGCGCACTCTAGTTGCGGGTTCAAGGAGATTACTTGAACCCTCACACGATTCTACCCGGTAGAATCAATTATTTCACCGGTCCTTGTCCGAACTCGGCTCTAGTGCAGGGCCTAACACACAAAAAACAAAATGGCTTCGGTGGAGCAAAACTACAACAGCGAATATTTAACAAGAACAATTACACTCGACAAACGACTCTACAAAACAAGCAAATTAGCTGACGGGGACTACGACCGTCGAAACTACCCGTGGGCGGACCACACTAACACAAAAAATACTCCCTTTTGAAATCCCGTCAAATCCCCACAGTCCAGATCCTGCGGCACCTCGGTAGTTCCTCAATCCTGGCTCCAAAATCCCACTTCTTCCGTTTGGGTCACTACACAAAGGCAGCACGATGTTTTTTTTTTTTGTATTTATAAATTTTTTTCCCGTTCTCTTTTTTTTCTTTTTTTTTTGGTCACAAAATCGTTTAGTGTTTTTTTCACACTCGCACTTATACACTGTTCAGACTGAACTGAACTGCCAACCCCTATCTTCTATTAGAGGGATTTAGGTTCCACATTATTGGAACATAAACACCGCCGTCTTTTACTAATGCAGATGCGGTTTCAAAAAAACCAGTATTCAGACCGGAAGGCTTTACTCACACCTATTTATAAAATTCATCAAGGAATTTTTTGGTGCTTTTTTGAGTAAATTTAAATAAACCTTCCTACCCACCAAATGCTTACACAATTTTGGCGGCATCTGCGTTAGTATTGGTGTGGCAACCTCCACACTTTTCAGCCCACACTGGCAACTCCCATTGTGAATAAACCAAGCGATTTTGACATTCTATTCACAATAACTGTTCTGGTCATGTTCGTATAAATAGTCGCGGAATAAAGTGCGTTCAGTCTCGTGGGATAAGGGATTTGTCTGGACATAGGAAAACCATGAGAAAACCCCAAGTAGACATAGAACCATGGCCTTTGGCCTACTGGAGCATTTTTCGTGCGGCAGTGTCACCCCGCCACGGGCCATAAATGTCAATTTTCTAGAATCTCTTATATGATTAAAAAACCAAAATATTCGCGATGTCGTTTTCCTCCTACCTCACCGCAATGAGACCAAGGAAAAATTTGCGAAGCAGATTTTTGAAATGCGACACGATGCTTACAGTTGGCTAAGGAAAGCTATGAAGATATACGCAGCAAGGGTCAATGAAAGCTGTGAAAAACCAAAATTTGCAGAAATTACAGCAGACCTGGTTAAGTGTCTTATTTTTGTTCTGGGGTCACAAAATAAACAGGATGCAGAAATTCGCACAAAATTATTAGGTGGCTTGGAAGATGATAAAGGGCAGACGCTAAGCAAGATAGTTAGTGTGTCGAAACGCATACTTAGCCTGAAGAAGGATGCAGTACTTGTTGAGCAACCAAGCAAGGTGGTGAATGCAATTCATACACAGGCAAACAACAAGAACAACAAAAATTACAAAACTGGTGGGAAATCCAAACAAAAGAAAGTTCAGAAATATCCTTGTTAGAATTGTGGTGAAATGCATTTTGCAGAACACTGTAATTTTCGAAACCACAAATGCACCAAGTGCAGTCGAACTGGTCATAAGGACGTCTTTTGTAATGCGCAGCGAGGCAAGCAGATGAAAGGAGCATTCCTAAAACATCAACAATTCAGAAGCAACGTCGTTCAGGGCAAACAAGTCAGTTTTGTAGCGAGGCGAAAATTCGTAGAAGTGACAATCAAACCGCTGCCAGCAGAGTCTGATGCAGGGAAGGTTTTGAAGCTACCAATTGACACAGCTTCCGATGCTACTTTCATCGGAAGATCAACATGGCATATGTTGGGCAAACCTGGAGAGCAGCTAGAAAATAGTCACGCAACCAGCGCATCGAGGGACAGAGTTCGGTTAATAGCTGAATTTCCTTGTAAAATTGAGCTACAAGGTGAAGTAGAGCAAATTAATATTTTTGTTCCAGACATCGATTCACTGAATGTTATAGGTACAGATGCACTTAAAAAATTTGGTATGTGGGATAAGCCACTAGCAAGGATTTGCTGCCAAATACAACAGGCGGAGTACGCTGACTTCAGTGCGGCAATGTCTAAAATCAAACAGCAGTTTGCAGACATTTTTAAAGAAGTTCTTTCGAAATGCAACAAAACGGCGGTGCAGCTACATTTGAAACCAGATGCAAAACGTCCTGTAGCTTATGCAATGTTACCATTGATTGAAATGGAGCTAGAAAGACTACACCAGTGGATTTTTTGGATTGGGCAGCGCACATCGTAGCAGTCAAAAAAGCGACCGGCAGAATACGAATTTGTGGTGATTAGTCATCGGGACTAAATTCATCATTGGAACCGCATCAGGACCCGCTTCATACCGCTGAAGACATCTACGCGAAAATTGCAAACAGTTGTTGGTTCACGTATATTGTCAGATGCATATCTACAAACAGAAGTCACGGCAGAGTCGGCAAAGTTATTAACAATCAATACGCACAAGGTGCTATTTACCTTTAATCGCCTAGCACCCAGAGTAAAAAGCGCGCCTGGAGCGTTTCAGCAGATCATGGATACTATGCTAGCAGGCATTGGGGACACAGACGATATAATCATTGGTGGAGCAACGTGGCAAAAGCACTTGCAGAACGTGATCAGTGTTTTGCGCAGACTCAAAGAATACAACTTTCGCATAAAATTGGAAAATTGCAAATTTTTCGTTAAGGAGGTGAAATATCTGGGCAATATTGTCACACAAGATGATCTGCGCACTGATCCTGATAAAATCAGCGCAATATTGAAAATTTCACCCCCGACTAATGTTGCTGAACTAAGAGCATTCTTGGGCAGCGTGGATTGCCAAGTTTGTACGCAACATGAGCAGTTTAAGGGCACCTTTGGACGAATTGCTTCATAACATCGTCGAGTTCGAGTCGTCAGAAGACTGTAAAAAAGCATTCGAACGTTTTAAGGCTATTTTAAATTCAGATTTGGTACTTATGCATTATAATCCAAAACTTCCAATCAAATCAGCAGCAGCAAATGACTCTGGTAAAGGCATTGGAGCATTCATTTGCCATTTATTAGCAGATGGGTCAGAAAAAGTCATAGCACATGCAGCATGTACGTTAACACCAACCGAACAGAAATATTCGCAGATTGAAAAAGAAGCGGTAGGACTTATTTTAGCTGTGAAGGAATTTTACCGATACATTTTTGGTTGCAGGTTTATTCTATGTACATACCACAAACCGCTCGTTGCAATATTTGGTAGCAGCAAGGGTATCCCAGCTCACACAACGAATAAGCTTCAGAGATGGGTGCTTACTCTAATGAGTTATGATTTTAAGTTGCAATACATAAATACGAAAAAGTTTGGATGTGTGGATATGCTATCTAGACTCATCGGCAACAATGTGCATGAAGACATGATAATAGCCTGCACGCACCTATAAGAAGATGTTTTAAATGTGTTGTAAGATCAAATAAGCAAACTTCCGGTAACACTTAACATGGTGCAGCAAGCAACCAAGAAATGCAAGTGGTTACAAGCAGTTGTTAAGGCTAACTCAGGCTTTAAAGACCATTTGGATCTTGAATTATTACCTTATCACAGACGGCGGATTTCATTGAGCACAGTGAATGGATGTATTCTTTTTGGAGAACGGGTCATCATACCACAGTGTTTGCAAAAGCGCATCATGCATCAACTTCATAGGGAGCACCCTGGCAAAGAACGGATGAAGGCAGTAGCTAGAGGTCATGTGTACTGGCCTGGCATCGATGATGATATGAAGTCATTGTTCGCAACTGTCAACCGTGTGCACTGGCTGCTAGATCACCCACTAAAGCAACTTTGTAGTCATGGGCATTAGCAACAAAACCAATGGAACGAATACACATCGATATTGCAGGTCCATGCAATGGAAAGTACTATTTGGTAATGGTCGATGCTCACTCCAAATGGCCTGAAATATTTGAGACAACGAGCATCACATCGGCGGTTATCATTGAGAAAATGGATGAAAAGTTTGCACGTTATGGAGACTGCGACACTATCGTATCTGACAATGGTACTCAATTTGTCAGCGCTCAATTGCAAGATTTTCTTAACGCACGAGGAATTCAACATTTGAAAAGTTCACCATATCACCAACAGTCAAATGGGCAAGCAGAAAGATTTGTTGACAGTTTAAAGAGAGCACTAAAAAAACTGCGGAACAAAGGGAGGAGCGTTGAGAATTTGGAGACCTTTCTTCAAGTTTATAGGTCAACGCCAAATACAAATGTTCCAGAGTGGAAATCACCCGCAGAAGCATTTTTAAGCAGAAAAATAAAAATAGCATTGAATTTATTGAAGCAAAACACAGCTCGCCAATAATCAGTTCCGAACACAAAGCAAGAGCAGCAGTTCAATAAAAAACATGGAGCAAAGCCGAGATACTTCAAAGAAGGTGACCATGTATATGCTAAAATTTTTTATCGTAACTTTTATCGAGAGAGTTAGTAACGTCAACTAAAGTGTTTTATTATCAGAAAATCGTAGGCTGATTCGATCGCACATCAACCAACTTAGGTAGCGTTACGGAAACGAAGTTTCAGAACAGGCGGAAATTTCAAAATTTTTACTGGATAGTTTCAATCTTCATTTAAGGCCAGAGCAAGAGCATACTGAAATGGAAGTGGAAGCAAAGGAGCTATGCGCAGCAGATACCGTAGTGCCGGATCAACAACAACCGGTACCAACCGAGCAAGATCCAGAGGGTTCAGGAGATGACTCTGACTTCGAGGCTACAGATTCAGAAGGTTCTTCCTACAGTAGCGCACCAGAACCGGAACAAGAAACAAGGGTTCTACCACCGCGGCAAGTGAAGCAGCCAGCCTGGATGAGAGATTATGATATTTCTTAACAAGGGGAGATGTTGGAGCCATGTGACAATTTCCAATAATTCAATAGCTTTATTGCAGCCATCTGGCAATTCTTCTCTTTAGCTTCCTTATATACACAATTTCTGATTTGATTTTTACTTTTATTCTTACTTAATAATTCCTTCTTTAATGAGTTAAAATAAATATTCTTTTCTTTGGACCACAACAATCAGCGACCACCTAATGGAGTTTAACGACATAAATGAAAAACTGGCCGAAGTCACAATAACTGTACTCGAAGAAATTATGGTAATAATCTTGTTGTCAAGCCTGCCAAAGTCGTATGCCAATTTTGTGGTCGCTATTGAAACACGCGACACACTGCTACCTCTTAGTGTGCTGAAGGTCAAGCTACTTGAAGAAGGAGCAAGACGAGAAGAGAAAAGTGAGAAAACAGTTTATGGCGACGGACAGCACGCGTTTTAGCACGAACAGGTTCTGGAAGGAGATCAAATATATACAACAATAACAACAACACCTACAGCAATAACAGCAGAGAAAAGAAACGCATTATCCAGCGAAATGTTGGGAACCGCGGAGAGAACAACAAAATCAAGAAAGGGGTGAGAAGTATTTTTTTCTTCTTGCGTCTGTTGCTTCACTTAAGCTTTGTCGCAATACTTGGTGCATCGACAGTGGTGCTACCTCTCACCTATGTTGTGAACGCTCATTTCTTACCACATACGAAGAACAAAAAGAGAAAATAGAGCTTGCAGGAAATAAATATATAGAAGCAGACGGTTGGGGTGACGTCAAAATTTTAAGTGGTGGTTTTTTATCAAATTGAAAAATGTTTTGCATGTGCCTGAGTTGAGGTGCAATTTTATTTCAGTGAGCAAAGCGTGCGCGAATGGACTTCAAGTAAGCTTCGAAAAAAATCAAGTTGTCATAAAAGACGAAAAAAAATGCGTGTGGTTAAGTGGCGAGGAACATGGCGGTTTGTTCATGGTAAATACAGAAGGCAATAAATGTTTCTTAAACAGTGTACAAAGTGATATTATGCTATGGCATAATCGTTTCGGCCATTTAAATTTCGATAGTCTCAAAGAAATTTCTAACAAAAAACTAGCACATGCACAAGAATGCATAACGTGTGGTAAAAGTAAAATACATGTGAAGCCATTCCCTCGCGTTTCTGAAAATCGTGCACAAAAATTATTAGAAATAGTTCACACCGACGTATGTGGTCCCATAAATAAAGACTCTATTGGTGGCTCTCGGTACTTTGTAACATTCATCGACGTCAAATTGCGTCATATATTTATATATTTTTTGAAAAAGAAAATTGAAGTTTTTAATTCATTAAAATCATTTAAGTTGCTGGCGGAGAAGCAGGTAGATAGCAAAATTAAAGTACTACGTACCGATAATGGTGGCGAATATCTCAATACGGATTTTGAGAATTTTTTAAATGAAAACGGCATAAGGCGACAGTTATCTGTTCCACACACTCCTCAACAAAACGGTGTGGCAATCGCACATTGATTGAGATGGCACGGAGCATGCTGGTTCATAGAGTCTTGACGAGTCTTTTTGGGCGGAGGCAGTAGCCACCGCAGTGTATCTACGCAACAGAGCTGCGACAAAAACCCTCGTGAATAAAACCCCATATGAGGTTTGGACAATCAAAATACCATCTGTTAACCATTTGAGAGTTTTTGGCTCATTGGCAATCGCAATCGACAAAACGCACTCTAAGAAGTTTCGACCAAAAGGAAGAGAGCTAATCATGGTAGGCTATTCTGATACCGCCAAGGCATATCGCTTGATGGATGAAGAGTGAAGAAAAATAATCACAAGCAGGGATGTTGTTTTTATGGAGAACGTATGTGTCGGTTCTAATGAACAGCAGTGTGACGTAGTTACATTTGACGCTGATGCTATCACGCCTGTAGATTTTAATAAGGACATCAGTTCTCCTACAGCTGAAATCAACGAAAATGCAGGTTGTGTTTACTACGGTCCGGGCAGACCTAGAATTATACGTACTGGAAACCCTGGACGCCCTCGCAAAGAAACAAATGTACTCAATCTTATCGATAAAGTTAATATTAAAATTCCACAAGGTTTTGAAGAGGCTTTATGTGGTGATTTTTCTGAGCGGTGGAAAGACTCAATGAAGAAGGAGTAAGATACGTTGGTTAAAAATCGTACTTGGGCGCTTGTGGAGTTACCAGCCGGAGAAAAGGCTATCAGCTGTAAGTGGGTCTACAGCATAAAGCAAAACTCAGACTGCAGTATCCCACGTTTCAAGTAAAGATTAGTAGCGAAAGGTTGTAGTCAGCGTTTTGGTATAAATTTTACCGAAACATTTTCACCAGTAGTACGATATGCAACAATTCGGATGCTGCTTGCATTGGTCTGCGAGCATCACTTATATTTACATCGATGTATCGTCAGCCTACGTAAACAGCGATCTACACGACATTATGACACAGCCAGAGGGTTTTCTGAGCGACGAATTTCCAAAACATGTTTTAAAGCTGGAAAAGCGCTGTATGGTTTGAAGCAGAGTGGTCGCGAGTGGAATACGAAAATTGACACAGTATTGAAAAAGCTGGGATTCTCACCTTAGATCAGTGAACCCTGTGTATATACGAAAAATAAAGATGGTAACAACAATATAATCGCTGTTTATGTAGATGATCTCATTATAGGTTGCTCTAAATTGGCTGACATGACGATGATTAAGTCCCAAATAGCTGACGAATTCGATGTGGTTGACGGTGGCCAGTTAAAGTATTTTCTTGGTATGGAAATAGATCGTGAGGGCGAAACGGGTGCTATTTCTGTGTGTCAGCGAAAATACATTTTCGACCTTCTCTCAGAATATGGTATGGAGATCTGTAGATACATCTGAAGAAACATTACCGCAAGACTGGGCGGCCTATAGAATGTTTCGTCGATGCTGACTGGGGTGGAGATGCCAGGGACAGAAAATCGTTCACGCGATGTGCTTTTATTGCAGCAGGTAGCGTATTCTCGTGGGAATCAAAAAAGCAAAGCACCGTTGCACTTAGCAGCACAGAAGCTGAGTACGTCGCACTTTCTGCTGCTGCAAAAGAAGCAGTTTACATAAAGAAGCTGCTGAATGAAATGGGTTTTAACATCAATACACCGATGGTCCTCAACAGCGATAATCAGAGCGGTCAGCATTTGGTAAAAAATCCTATTTACCATGCTAGAAGTAAACATATTGACATAAAATACCACTATATTCGAGATATTTATAAAAATAATAAAATAGATTTGAATTATGTATGTACTGCAGATATGTTATCAGATATTCTAACGAAAAATTTACCAAAAATCAAGCATTGTAAGTTAACTAATGAATTGGGATTATTTTAACATTTTTTTAACAAATATTATTGAAATATTATGTTTGAATTAACAAATATATGTGTTGAGAAGGAGTGTTGAAGATTAATTTTCTATATGCAACACATTATATTTGCCACTATTGTATACTAATGTGCTGTGCCACTACTGTTTCTTACTCATCATATTGCTCTGTTGTTTATTTCTTGCTTTTTAATCATCATTCATCTTTCGTATTATATAAATTAAAACAGTTAGTTGCTGAAATAAATTAAAACCAACACTGACTACGTCGCGCTCGGATATAAGTATATAGTTTTACCTGAAAATATAGTTATGAACCGAATGCGTATAAGTATTTTACATATTTCATTGAATATCGATAGGGTAGAGAACAGCAAGAAACTCGAGTAGGATTTGAGTATCCGTTTTATGTCGGATACGCATTGCAGTTCTATGATATGCACACCTTTTGCACCATTCATACTCGCATTTATGTTCTGTGAAAATAAATATAACATGCTTTAAATAGTATTATGTCAAGAAATAATTTATTATTTATTATTGTTTACCTATTTTTCTAGATGTTGTTTTTCTAGTAGTTGAGTGAATTAAAAACAAAAAATGGTTTGTACTACAAACTATTAATGTTTCATTTTGTTTTTTTTTTTTTCTTACACCGGCGAGACCACCTACAGATGGTCGTGCATCTTTTACACCTGACAGCTCAGCCAAAAAAAAAAATCGAGAAACGTAGACATCTCATAATAAAAACCTGCTATTTCTCTTCTGCCCATTAAAGGGATAAAAGCGTGAAAAATAAATCAAAAACTAAGTAGTATGTAAGTACAAAATGGCCGCTGAGAAAATTATTTTTCAAGGCATCAAATTTTAAAAAATTCCTAGTTTTTGAAGCGAAGCCTCTTACTAGAAGAATGAAAAAGCAAGAAGTTCAATTGACCCACTCCCATAAGACTATATAACTGTGCAAGTATGGAGAGAATTTATTGGCGACATTCGTGGCCCGAAAATGATCGGTCATGTCTGCAAACAAATAGCCTTGGAACTGCAGAGTTGCCGTCACCGACAATTGGAAGCTGTTCAGGCAATGTGAACGATTGTGTTAAATTAAAAATTTGTTTTTTAAATGTTAATTGAAGAGCCTGAACATGTTATTACTCAATTTTATGTTCAGTGACTCATTAACAATTTGGCCTCAAATGAATTTACAAGTGAGTTGTATACAATATATAAAAAAGGTATACAATATATTAAATCTATGCTTCACTTCTCTCGAGTGTCCAAGGACGGTCCAGTGTTTTTTTTTATATTATTTACACTTTCTGGACAAATGGTGCATAATGAATGATTGTGAGAATTTAAAAAAAAAAAACAACCGACTTCAAAATCACTACAATGTAAAAAATAATTTTAAAAATACTTTTCCTTTTAATTTCTTGGTCATATTTGATAATTTATTTAAACATATTATTATATATGAAATCTTATTATTTGAATTTTTTCTAAATTTGTTTTATTATCATAAATATATTAATTTCTTGATGAATACAAAATCTTTTAAGGTCGGCGCTAATATAATCAGACGTTTTATCAGAAGCGCCAACTTCAAAGCATTTGTATTCATCAAGAAATTAATATATTTATGATAATAAAACAAATAAGAAAAAAACTCAAATAATAAGATTTCATATATAATAATATGTTTAAATAAATTATCAAATATGACCAAGAAATTAAAAGGAAAAGTATTTTTAAAATTATTTTTTACTTTGTAGTGATTTTGTAGTCGGTTGTCTTTTTTTTTAAAAAAGTTTTTATTACTTCCTTTTTAGAGAATATGATAAATTTTCAAAAAAAGTGTATAAACAACATAAATACAATTGTTCTGAAAAAATTTGTTCTATTAAATTCTGAAAGTTTGTTGGTTATTTCAAATATCTATCTCTTAAATTTAAATTAGATGTCAACTGTTTTGAAATTATTATACCCATTCTTGTAACGAGTTTTATTATCCTGGTGTCAATATAATTCGAGATTAGTGTTTTTCTTATATTGCCACGCCCCTTTTTTAAATAAGCGCCCACTTTCTTGAGCGTTATTCCCAATAATTGTGCCTACCCCTGTACTTTATTTCAGTATCCCAGCGTCAATATTAACTGAGATAGTGTTTATCTAGTATTGACACTCCCATTTATTGAATAACGCCTACTTTATTGACCGTAATTTTTAATAACTCTGCCAACCCTGTACTACAATAAATTTCAGTGCCCTAGTGTCAATATTATTCGAGATTTTTCTAATATTTCCACGCCCAGTAGTCGAACTCCGAACTCGTAATTTATACTAATGATGCTTACCCTATACCAAATTGCAGAACCATAGTATAATATTATTCGAGATATACTTTTTTCTAATATTGCCATGCCCATTTGCCGAATAACGCCCATTTTATTGATGATTATTTGTAATAATTGTGCCTACCCCAACACTAAATTTCAGTGCCCTTGTGTCAATATTATTCGATATACAGTAGTATCTAGTATTGCGAGATCTAGTATTCCCACGCCCATTTGTCAAATAACGCTAACTTTATTAACCCTAATTTTTAATAATTCTGCCTACCCCTGTACTACAATAAATTTCAGTGCCCTAGTGTCAATATTATTCGAGATACAGTAGTATCTAGTATTGCGAGATCTATTATTGCCACGCCCAGTTCTCAAATACCGCCCAATTTTGTACGGGAACCTCCATGCTTATGATATCTATCTGTTCCCCAAAAATTATGGCAATCAGGCATATGGTTTAGGAGTTATTGATGTACATACATTTAAAAAACAAAAAAAAAAAAAAAACAGAGAAACCGACGAACTTGAGAACCTTCTCCTTTTTGAAGTCGGTTAAAAAATAGCCAAGTTCGAACATGTGAAGATGACCCACAAGGTGAATTTTAATTCAAAAAGTTTCAACTTTGAAATACATTTTTTAAAACAATAAATGCTTAGAGAGAAGTACACCAAAAATACTTGTTTTAATTTTAAATATTTTTTTATTGCTTTATTTTGTGGCATTGTTAAATTTTCGAATTTTCGAAATTTTACTGAATTTTTTTTATGTCTAAATATGATCAATCCATCAATAAAGCGAGTTCAACTAAATACCACTCCTAACTGGATCGTGGCGGCTGTGGCGCAGTGGATAGAGTGTGTGGCCCATACGCCAGAAAACCCTGGTTCGAATCCCACGTGACACAGAAAGTTTTCTCAATTGAATTAATTTTTCTGTTGGCAGTCATCTCTCTGGAGACAATGGCAAACCTCATAGAGTTAAAAATGCCATGAAAAGCTTCTTGAGAACATAAGCCACTCGGAGTCAGCATAAGGCTGGTAGGTCCAGTTCTCGATCATTTGTGTACAAACATTTCAAAACACACACAACACAATTGATCATCAGATGCTCGGTAAAAGTTCTTTCAGGGGCTGAAATGGCCATTTCGTTTTTTTTTTATCGTAACTGAATATGTGTGAGAGCTAGGATTGTCAGGAATAATACAACTTTTTCAATGGATGTCCCTATGTCTTATTAATAATCATGAAGAGAATAAAAATTTAACTAATTGCATTTTATATAGAAAACATGTTTTCAGTGGGCAGACCATAATTTTAGGCATAATGATTCGATCACAAGTTATTCCACCGTTTAGTCCATTCAAGTCGAGAGAAATGTCATAAAAATGTATGTTCTGCAATTAGGTCCCATTTAGTAGTCAATTTGCAGTACCTTTATTCCTCATAAGTATAGAAATGACATTCTTTTTCAGTGTTAGGTTATATCGTGAAAGATTACTCGTTGAGACGTTACGATATTTAAAGCACGATAACTCTCCTGGGCCTAAATGCTTACCTGCTATTGTTTTAAAAAAAAACTCTCAAACACGTTGGCTCATCCCATTTTGGCTGTTTTCTATTTCTCTATTTTTCAATCAGTTTTCTCTAAGTTCTAAAAATATTTGCACATTAAACCTTTGCATAAAAATGAAACAAAAAATTATAATAGAAAATTTAACTAGAAATATATGCATAAAAATGAAAAAAAAAATTATAATAGAAAATATAACTAGAAATCTATTGCAAAACTGCCATGCAAACCTAAAATTCGAAAGCATACTCTATGACATTATGTTTTTTCATTGTAAGCTATCTTCTCTACCGACTTAAACAGAACGTTCGACAAAATCTCTAGCGCACTTTCTTCTTCTTAAGCTAAAAAGCTTTAGCTTTTATGCCCAGTAGCGGGATTCCCAAACATCTTAACTTCGATTACGTAAACGTTAACTAACAACGATTATAGCTTGCAGTAACAACTGCCGTATTCCCAAACCTATGCTTAACTGCAATATTTGCTACGAGTTGCATTAATAAAGTTAGCGTAATCATTGTTAACAAATATTGAAAATATGGCAGTATTGGCCATTTAAATTGATTAAATTTGTTTATTGTTTATTGTTTAAATTGGTGAAAGATTAAAGAAGAATAGAAAAAATAAAAAAGAATCAAACAAAAATAAAAATGCAAGCAGCAAAAAAAAGAAGCAGCCGTGCAACAGCTGAGCAATACAAGCTGATGCTGGACTTTTTCGTGAGCCGATGCTGCCAAAAGGGTAGTGATGAAGAGGTGGTAAGGATAGCCAGGGATATCGTTGTGATTAAGCAGCTAGTGTGTGTTGCGAGATCTCTCTAACAGGCTGCTGCTGCTACCTCTGCTGCTGTTACTGTCTCCCAAGTGCAGCTTATGTGAATATGTTTATAATATAAAAGCAATGAAGTCGATTTATTTGAATTTAATCTTTCATTATATATTTCGTTGGTTTGTTTTTGGGGTTTTTTTGTTTTTGTTCTTGTTTTGACATTCTTTTACCTTATATTTATATTTAATTATTTACGGTTGCATTTTCTTTATAAAGGCAATAAAACACCTTTCTAATGGCATGTCAATAAACCCCACCAACTTAACCGTTACCGAGTTGTGGTCGTGTGAAGATGAAATCAATCGATTGAAACTACCAAATTTCAACATTGAGTGCAAATTTCTCAGAATTTCGCGTAATAAATGAAAATTTTTTTTTTGATCAATTTTGTAATTTGTTCAAATTTCTTTTCAATGACACCAAAAACATAAACATATCTTAAAAAATAAAAAAGTTGGCTGTACTTTTTAAAATATTTGAATTCTTCACAACTTCACAAAAAAAAAACCTTATTTTACGCTTAACGTTGATATTTGTATGGTTAACAACGTCTTAAAATACGTTGTTAAGCTAGCTACAGATACGTTAAGATATTGTTAACGAACTGTCAAAGCTATCTACAAAAATATCTAAGGTTGAGTTTGGGAATACGAGTTAACAATTTTTGTAGCTAAGACCAGTTAACTTTAACGTAATCGAAGTTAAGATGTTTGGGAATCCCGCTACAGGTTATTACATGAATTAAATCTTATCGTGAAGAACACCGATATAAAGTTATATTTAGATTTTCTAAGTTCGAGTTTTTGTACACCTCGGTCCCTTGTTATTCGTCTTAACAATTACCGATATCAATGATTTCATCAAATACTCAAATCTTTCTGTCTATACTGATGATATGAAAATCATTCCAATGTGAACTCGTGCCGTCTTTAAGACAATTTAATCAGTTTTTCCACTTGGTGTCAAAAAAAATTCGAACTTAACGTCAGCAAATCCCATGCAATCACATATTCAAGAAAGAGTTTAGCTCCCAACTCCTTTTGCTTTCTAAATTTTATTAAGTATTTTATATGGTGTTTTTCGTGTTAGATATACGTTTAAGCTCTTAGGTATTTACTGCTTGTATTAAGCTTACCTAAATAAATAAAGGAACTCAGTTGGAAAACATATTTGTTGGTTTTTTTCATCAGAAACTCACTTCATTCTTTGTGATTCTTTCAGCCTGGCGAATAGGGTACGGAAGCAATTCTAACTTATACTCATTGATTTTGCATTGTCTTGATAAAACAAGACTTTCTTCTTCGCCAAATGCCAAAATTTTTCTTGATTGATTTGGATTTTTCTTGAATAAAACGTTACAATAAATTCGTATAATATTCGCTGTTGATTATTTTTCCTCTCTGAAGTTAAACAATAAAAATTATCCACGCCGCCCCACAGTGCCAGCAATGCGATACATTCCCCGCTTGTGCACCAGCAAGTGTGCAACTACTTTTCAGCTTCACTGTTCAATACTTTTAATTCAGCGAACTTTAATTTTTTAAAATCTAGGCAATTTCTTGCGTTAATAATAAATGAAGCGCAAATTGTTTCAACAATCTTTGGTCAATAAATTTCGATGATTAATCGAGCATTTATTTATTTACGATATTTGACAATGACAATTTGTTACGAAACATTCATTACACGATTATAATTTTAATGATTCGTAGCTGATTGGCAGAATTCGTGGGCGCGATTCAAGCACAAATTGTTTCCTGATTGTGTGTTTAACTTAAAATCCCACATTGATGATTAAATTTGTTTTGAGGTAATAGAGATAAATATTTAAAAAAAAATTTTTTATTTTCTTCTTGCAACAAATTTGTTTATTTAATCACAGCGTGAAAGTGTTAATTCTGAAAGCAAGTTTTTCAAACAGAATTAGAAATCGAATTTTTATTGAGTCAGTAAAGCGAAGGAATTATTTATTTTTATCACTAACGAGATTATCACATTTTGCATTAAGTTTCGCAATGATAAAAATAAATTGTATATAATTTGCGATGGCATTTTAATTAAAGTAATCCGTCATAAATTAGCAATTTTTCAGAGATTTTGGTTGTGGATCAATGGTTTTGTAGTAAATAATAAGCAATATTCAACATTTTTTGTTAGAATTGTATCGTATTATTATTTCCCACACAAAAAGATACAAAATTCTTTTTGTATGAAAGTTGTCGTCAACTGGGCATGGATTGAACTGATATCAAGTAAGTCACAAATCGTTGAAGAGGCAATTCAACAAAAATAGTTTTGGGGTTTGTATACATTTTTTAATTTCATATCATTCACTGCTTTAATTTCTGAATGCCTACCGCGTACTATTGTATATCATCATATATCACCTATCGTCTTTCTTATAAAGACGGTTTTTCGAAGCTCAAAATGTAAAACAATTCCTGTTTTTATATGCTTAAAAGCTATGGGTCTAGAAAGTTTAAATTTTGAAAAAATTTCATATAACTTAGAAGTAATAAGATGAGTATGATTTTCTTATATATATGCTTCTCCATCCGTATACTGTAATAGGTCCGCTGCTATCCATCTCAAACTCCCCATTCAAGACGCTTTTAACCGCAGCCTAATTTTTTACAAAATTACCATACATCAAACATATTGTAAGACTAGTCGCTAGACCACCACCAACCATGGACTTCGATGCCCTTACTTCCCACCATGGTTGGTTATTAGATTGTTGCTCGGGGCTGGCAAAGTTCACCAACAAGAAAGTAAGATTAGAAATTGAGTAGGAGAGCCTTTGAAGGTCTATCAGAAATACTGTTGCCATTTTACCTATTTTTATAATAGATTTAAACATTTTTAAATTTTCCTGCCATTTTTAAACTTTCCGGCCATTTTTGAAGGACAAGCCCTATCAAACCTTTACCTATAAGGTAAGCTTAATACAAACTGTGTATACTTAAGAACCAAAACTTAAATCTAACAAGATATATATTTATTTAATTTTAAAGGCAATGGATAAACACCATAACTTAATTAAATTTAGAAAATAAAAAGAGGGAGATGGGAGCTCAAGGTGAGTGGGGTTGGAGTTAGGATCTGCTTATGTTAAAATCGAAAACATTAATCATATTATTGGTCACACGAAGCATTATGGAAATAGGTCCCCAGCATCCATAGTCGATGCGATGATAGTTTCGATGGAAAAGAAGCACAAACCTAAAGTTGCGAGTGAGTTGGTGTTTTGTTTTTCTATATAGTTAAATATGGGACAAATATTTCTTTTGACACTCCAATTAGCGGTCCGTACTTCGAAACGCATAGGCTGGTCTAAATTTACCAGAGTGGCTTGCCCGGAACTCTTTTATTTGACACACAGCCATATCTCAACAGCGGAGGAACTTAATTCTTCCGTTGAGTCTCTTGATAAAACCATGCAAGTTGCCTTTAGGGTTCGTATCTTCTCAGTACTGGTAGAAAGTTTTCCTCTATGGTGGAGTAAGGATCTCTCTGGCCTTATCCTTCATCAAGAAAGAGGATGGAACGTGGATGGAATCTACTGACGAATCACTACTTAATACACACTTCCCTGGCTACAGGATCAGTTGTAATGAGCCCTAATGTATAGTGTTACCCGAGGCCACCCAAATAAATCCTAACGGCTCTATTATAATAGAGGATAAACAGCATCTTCCTCTACAAATCATCAGGCTTGTAGAGGAATAATAATGTTACAAAAATCAAAGATGTAGTTACACCACCCTTATATTCTATATTTAAATTGCATTCGGCTAAATTATATTTCAAGCAATTGGAGAAGAGTAAAGGAAATTTTTACCTATAGTCGAAGACGAGATCATAAGCCTGCTAAGAACTTCAGACTAATAAGTATACCAGAGAACTGCAACGAGTATATGATTCGAACGAATGACTATAAATCAACCATCAAAAACCGAATGCGAGTGCGTGCGGTTGCGTACAACAACCACCACTTCCACGCGAAGCATCCTCATAATAGCGATGAGCGACAAGTACCGCCGCTTTCACCCATCGCTCATAAGCAATCTTGGGCGCGTAGAGGCACGCGTACTAGAGACTTGTTTACGAACTCACTCTGTTCTCTCACATACATAAACACCGACGAGAAGTTATCTCAATCATGATCATCATAAGGTTATCCAGATATTTGACATACCCTTATTTTATGTAAGCAAAAATATTTTTACTCTCTTGAAAAAATGACAGACAGGGTTGTGTGGCCATCCCAAAAAAAATGATGTTTCAGTGTTCTGCTGTGTTTTTTTTTTAAGTACTTTTTCCATATGCTTGTGGTTATGTTAAAAAACAATCAAGTGTGCAATATTTTAGTAAAATTTATTGACATGAAAATAATTTGAGGAATTTTGTTTCAATTCGTATTGCGTCATTTATCTCTAATTACATTGTGTCTTAGTGATATTTTTAATTTCGAACTACGATAGTTAATAATTTAAAATAATATTTTAAAGGATATTTAAGACGTCGTATGTGCTCCGCAGTGAGCAAGTGCGAAAGTACGCAGTGCCGTTGGATTTCTGTATTAAAAAATAAAACAACTTTTTTCTAACAATGACCAATTTCAGAATAAAAATGAAATTCATATTCAAATTAAAAATATCATTTTTGGCTTATTTTTGTCACTTCTGAATTTTAATTTAACGTTGTTATTTCTAATTTTATATTGTTTTTTTTTCGTTGTTAATCTCTGCGTTGTGTGAACAAACAAAACGAGCTATTTTTTGTCAAAAGAGGAAAAAAGTATGTTTGATGTTCCCTAATGTAAATGTAGAAATAAATATAATCATCCTTTTGGTTAAATAAACGATTTCAAACTCTGTATCACAGATTTGAAAACATATTTTCAATAAATTTTACCTCTAAACTGACTATTGTTTATTACTTATTTTAGCTCAAAGCCCAAAAACATAAAAATATTCATACAAATTCTTTGCAAAATGTGTTTTGCATACACAAATCAAATTTTTTTCAATATTGTTTTACATCAAAAATGTAACCATTACACTTTTAGAAGCTGTTTTGTTCAAAACAAACAGGTAGTAGAAAACGTAGTAGTCAAATGTATCTTTAGTATTTTGTACTACGAAAAAGTATGATATTCATGCAACTGAGGGATTTTTATGTCATTAAAAAATTGCTCTTTTGCTCTCCTCGTCAAATAAGGATATACATTCTTATTCTTGTGAGAAGACGTCAAATATCTGGATAACCTTATAATAATTGAATCATGATCTCAATCAGTTGGCGATGAGACTTCATACTGAAAGGCCCACGCTGCTTGATGCTTCAAACTTTATTGTTATGCAGCGAAAAATAAATGAGAGCGAGACTCGACTACCATAAGCACAAAACTACAAAAAATATATTAGTATTAGTGTGCCCATCACTGCTCATAAGAATGCCGCTAAATAATTCTAATAATTCTAGAGCAGTGATGGGCACACTAAATCGGGCACAGTGATGGGCGGAAATCGCGTGCAGTGCTACCGCTGACATATTTTATTAAACATATAAAATATAAATTTATTACAGTAATTTCTGGATATAAGCCCCCTGGTTAATGGATTTCCCCTCTTATAAGATAACAAAATTAGGTCAAGAAAAATCTCCATAAGCAATACATAGGAAAATTTCCGTTTAAAATATTTCCCGCTTAAAAAATCGCCCCGCTTATAACGTTGCAAATTTGTGAACCATTTAAAAAAACTCACAAAAATCCCCGCATAAAATAAAATATAAAATTGGCAGCGTTGTGATGATTTATTTTTGTTTATATAAATGTGAATTAACATTTACTTTTTTAACATAAATACATATTAATTTAAAAAGTTATTACAACATAATATATTTTATTAATACGAGTAGGGCGTGTATGCAGTTTCCTATAAGAGCGGTTGTTTCTTAGGGCGAATTTTTTATATAAGCCAAAAATGGTTCATTAAATGGGTTTTTCGTATAAGCCCAAAAACTGCTTTTAACCGAGATTTTCATAAGACTTTCCCGGATGAAGTGTTTGAATTTTGAGCATTTTGCTAAGTTCTTATATCCGGAAATTACTGTATTATATAATTTGCTTAGAGCACAAGTGGCGTAATTCCACTTTTAGTAGTTTTCAGAAAATTAAATATTTAAAAAATTCTTTTTAGAAATTCTATGTATAAAGAACTCAGTTTTGCTTATAAGCTAGGCCAAGAGCATAAAAAGAGCTATTCATATCGTAAAAAAATTTTCTTAATAATACAAAAAAATTATGAAGAATTTTGCATACTAAACTGAACCTTTTTTGAAATTTCTTATTTCCGCTGCAGAAATCTAATGTTAGATATTTTTAAGAATTTTTTGATGAGAACTGATAGAATTTACTTCCATAAGTCGAACAAAACTCCCCTAGTGATTATCTTCTTTATTAAGGGAGATATAAAATGGATGGACTTACTCCACTTGACCTCTGAACTTTTTTAGAAATTTCTCATTTCCGCTGTAGAAATCTAATGTGAGATAATTTTAAGAATGTTTTGATGAGGAATGATAGCATTTAGATCCAGAAGTCGAACAAAACTTTCCATTAGTTATTATATTCATTGTTAAGGGAGATATAAAATGAATGGACTTACGCCACTTGGCCTCTGAACTTTTTTAGAAATTCTCATTTCCGCTGTAGAAATCTATTGCAAGAAATTTTTAAGAATGCTTTGATGAGAAATAGCATTTAGTTCCAGAAATCGAACAAACCTTTCCCTTAGTGATTGTCTTCTTTATTAAGGGAGATATAAAATGAATGGACTTACGTCACTTGTGCTCGGAAAAAATTATATAATTTGTCAGAACAATAACTAAGTATTGCATTTTATTCAGAGATGACGTAAGCTAGGAGGTTACATATTCCTCTTCACTTCTATGTACTTAACTCAATTTCCTTAAAAAATGGACTAACGCCACTTGTGCTCTGAGCAGCTCATATACATATAATACTAACGGACTCGGCAAATGTATGAAAATAAATCTTAGAATAGTATTAAACAAATATTTAAATGCATATACTTAATAAAAAAAAAAAACTGAAAAATTAGTGATAGAAATTAGTGAAAAATTGTGGAAATATTATTAAAAAAAAACTTCAAAAAAAAACCGACTACAAAATCACTACAAAGTAAAAAATAATCTTAACATAACTGTTCCTTTAATTTTTTTGGTCATATTTGGTAATTTATTTAAACATATTATCACATTGGAAGACTTATTATTTTTATTATTTTCTAATTTGTTTTATTATCATAAATATATTAATTTATTTAGGAACACAAAAGCTTTTAAAGTCGGCGCTAATATAATCAGACTTTTAATCAGAACCGTCGACTTCAAAGTTTTTGTATTTTGTATATTTTTGTACATCTTTTGAGAGGAACAACAATTAAAATCAATTAACAAATTTATTTTTAAAAATAAAACAAAATCAAATTTTTTTGAAATAAGAAGAAAAAGTCATGAAGTATAAGGAAAATTTGGGATTTTGTTTGGTCTACTTTTTGAAATTTTGAAAGAAAAGGCTTGGTTAAAATTTTTATAAAAATATGAAGAATGTATTTTTAGATGCGGCAGAAAATTTAAAAGCATACTCATCTCAATTTCGAAAAATCGTTAGTAACGAGGTGCCAACGAAATGGCAATCGAAATAATAAAAATTGTATACATACAATAAAAAGTAATAAGTATAAATAAAATTTAAAAAATTTTGTTTTTTACTTTATAAAGGAAAAATGGTTTTTAAATGTTTTAATTGCACTTATTTCAGCTAAGTTTTAATTTTGTCTGGTTAGATTTAATTTTTTGCCGCTGAGGCCAAAATGCGATTCAGAATTTTAAATCACATTGCATTAAATGAAAAAATGCGATTTCAACTTACATGTGTACTCATACTTAAAACTTTCATAAGTTACAAAAATTTTCAAATGAAGAATTTCAAGAATTTCTCAATAGAGCATACACTTGATCGCATAACTTAATATTTCAAGTGTAATAACATGCGTTAAAAATACCTACTGTAGAGCTTTCAATAAGAATAACTTCAAAACTCCGAACATATCTAGCTAACTATACCAACAAATATAAACAACCCTTACAGTTGACTACAATACAACATATGGTAGAGTTCTTGCAACACGCATGCTTGCTAGCGGGGAGAAGTGAAAAGGGGTACGATCATATCGACAACAGAAAACAAAATGAATATTGCCTTGCTTTGTTTTCTGATTGGAGGTGTTCATACGTCAGTCAAATAATTGAATCAATCAAAATTTATTGTTGCTTTCCTATGTAAAAAAAAAAATAACTTTATCTCAGAGCGAAAATGAACTCCAAAATCTTCTCTCGTCAGTCAAAATTTTGATTGAGCTCCAGACCTGCATCAATCAGTCAAAAGTCATTATTTTACTTGTCTGCTTTTTAGTAGGCAATTATATCAAGAAAAGTAGTTAACTGGAGCAAAGGTAGTTTTTGAAGAGAAAAAGAGGTGTAGTTTCTTGAGTTTTTGCCATAATTTCATTAATTCTATTGTGTTTTTTTATGACTTGCATCCGATGGCCATTCAAATAGGTACATATATTTTCTGGCGTATTGATTTCCTTATGTAACCAATTTTAATCCTAAAAAATCAACTATATCTTTAGCTCTTAGATCTTAATTATATAGATTGTTTTCCATTTTGTAAAATTATTTTTTGCACACAAAACAACTTAATAAAAGAAACACCCAAATAAAGTGATGTACACAGCACGATTTGAATTAAAAAAATAGTAGGTAGCAGAAAAGTAACAAAGGCCTGCGTCGAAGCTTCAATCAAAGATCGTGTGTGAGCAAGCGTCAATCAAAATTTTTAAAGAGATTTTTAAAAAGAGATATACTTCAATCATTTGACTGATGTGTGAACACCTACATTGCCTGGTAAAAAACAATCAACACCTCTTTTACATTGGTCAAGACTTGAAAGCAATGAAAGTGAGAACAAAAGGGAACACGAAAAAATTGATGATACAGAGACATTGGTACCGTCAATTTTTCTCCCTTTCGTCGCTTCCGATTTGCGGCGAATTGCCTACAAGCTCAAAGACTTTAAAGCAAGTCTTGTCCAATGTAAAAGGGGTCCAAGATCAGAAATACAAGAACTTTGCATTGACCCCTTTCACAACTCCGCCAGGGTTGCGCCTGCCTGTCCCAAGCCAGGATAAAGGAGGAGGGTTGTTTGTTGGATACGCCCTGCAAACGGAAGGCCAACCAAGAGCTCGGGGTGGTGCCCATCTTGGTAGCAGGTCATATTCGGTATATGAAACAAGCCTACGAAGGTATAGCAATTGACCTTAAAAATTGTTAGTACGGGGACAGTCTTTACCCGTCAGATGGGGTAGACCCTATCTATGCACCGCATGGAGACCTTAAATGGGCGTGTTGCAACAGCTGTGAAGTGTCGGCATGCGTGCATAATAGTGTCGGCTCTTCGGCTTTCCGAAGTGGATTGCTAGTCATGAGTTTGACTCGCACCCTCAAACTGGCACGGCAGTCACTGAGGGAAGTGTAGAAATGGTTGTTTAACTAAGGGTTCTCATACTGAGCACGGCAGTCCTTGAGAGCAATGGCCAATACTCTATGTCTGGATGGTGAAATCCAAACGGCCAGAGTAAGAGTGGCAATTGCAAAGGTCCTCCAAAGTAGGCACTAGCCCTTAAGTGCTCATTGAGCACAGTCATGTGTAAGAATGCACTTTTTCGTAATTGCATTTGTGTATTCTTGGTCTTTTAGCGGGGATGTTGTGGATCCTCATTTGACGAGATCGAGTTGCCCAGATGACTGTCGTGGGCTGTCCCTTCGGGGAGTCTCGTACTGGTTGTGGTTGTGTGAATGCTACACAGGTCTAGATTGACCGGCGGGGTCGCACAATGGTACGACCGCGCTGGCATATCCGTCTTAATATGCAAGAGATTGGGTAGGACTCGTCTCCACCAGTTGATGGATGAAAGTACGTCGCTACGGAAGTCTAAACCGGTACTGCTATTACGAGCAGTATGTAATTTATTACATAATGCTCCTAATCAGCAGGGTACTGGGTGATGCTTTGTGTTTGTGAAGCAGCTTCCATGTTCGTATTGCCACACCGGATGTCCCGTATGTTTTACTTGTTTAAAACATAAACGGGTCCGTGTTGTAGTACAACACAAAGTTCATAGTTGTTTGTTTCATGAACTTGTACCCTAGGTTTTGGATAACCCAAGTTGCTTAAGCCTTACGGCAGGTGCACTTGACAATTTCAAAATCGTCTGACCCCTTTCACATTGGTCAAGAATTGAAAGCAATGAAAGTGAGAACAAAAGGAAACACAAAAAAATTTACGGTACAGAGACATTGGTACCGTAAATTTTTCTTCCTTTTGTCGCTTCCAATTTGCGCTGAATTGTCCACAAACTCTGAAAATTGAATTCAATTCTTGACCAATGTGAAAGGGTGATTGGTTGCCTCTGCCAAGCAAGCCAAAGCAACGAAAAATGAAAAAACCAAATTTATTTCATTTCAGCTTACACACATACATTCAAATGGAAACCGGTTTTGCCATCTTTGTATTTGTGTTTTGCTTATATTATTTTTTTTAGCTTTGTAGTTCTTCATTCTCTGCCGCAGTTCTAAATTCGCAGCCGTACATCGAAAAATGCTGAGAAAATTAGTCTGACACTCATAACATCTCTCATTTATAATATACTCTCTCTGCATTTGTGTTAAAACATTTACTTTACTTGAAAAATTTCTTCGAGCACGAATTTCAATCTTCTAACAGCTGATTGTCAAAGTGATAAAATTCAATTGTTGTGTAGTGTTGTGAAAAATATTTATGAAATTGTTAAGAAAATAAAAAAGTAAAGCTAAAGTAAGCGAATTGAACTCAAATGTAGTGTTGTTCTTTTAATATTCTGCTACCCGATGTTTCCAGCTCATCTGAAAGTAGTGACAAGGACATTTTTACTTTACTTTCAACAGTTGTGTTGTCTTGTAATAAAACAATAGAAATAAACAAAATAAGCAAAATGAACGCAAATGAAAGTGTTAATCTTTTAAATATACCGCTACCAGATGATTCCAGCTCATCTGAAAGTAGTAACGAGGAAATGCTGGAAATGCTTTATGAGGATTCGGGCAGTGACGATGAACTAATTTTGGCAAAGTTAGCCAAAACTTCAAACACCAAGAGAAACTGCATCAAAAATTATTTAAGATATGTAATCGCTCGCTACACCGAAGATGAATTTAGGCGGCACTTTAGAATTTCGACGTGTTTGTTTGAAAGCCTTGTAAATAAAATGGAAGATTCAGAAGACTAAGGACTATGAGCTTTGGTAAAAAACTTTCAGCCAATACCCATATGACTGTATTCCTATGGTTTGCTGGCCATGAGGCATGCTCCTATCGCGATGTTGCCGACCGCTTTGACTTGTGCATTGCCTCTGTTTGCCGCGTCATTCATCGAACATCCACCTTCTTAAGTAGCTTAGCTCCAAGTGTAATTTTGTGGCCAACAAGAGAGCAGCAATTTCTTTGCAAACAAATGTGGGTTTAATAAAACTTCTGCTAAATTTGCTTGTCTGGCATATTCAGATTATTGTTATTATAGTTGATTAAATCAAACGTTATTTATTTTAGGTTGCATCGATGGAACTCGCATGTTTAATTGATCCACCATCTGATCGCAATGACGATTACATTGACCGCACAGGTAATGTAAGTATAAGTGTGCAAGGAATATGCAACAAGAATAGGCAAATTATAAATATTTTTCTTGGGCATCCGGAATCCTGTCATGATAGTTGAGAAATAGAAAACTGCAGTCAGCTTGTGGAGGCTTGTAATAAAAGCAACAAAACGACAATTTGCCACTTTTTCCAGAATTAGAGAATTTTGCCTACGTTTTCTGATAGAGGAGACAAAATAATGTTTACGTTTGGACGTGGTTCTATTCTTACTATTTCTGTCACTTGTTTAGTTAAGTGCAAGCTTAAAAATGTACGAAACACGTATATTTGCTATTTGTCACTTCTATCAGAATCTGTGTAACATATGAGCCAAAAATAAATTCTATCTATTGCAGATTATTACTTGTTAGGCGATTCTTCTTACCCTTGCACTCGGCATTTGATCACCCCGTACAGAAACAATGGCCAGTTAACGAGAGCTCAAAAGGACTTCAACATAAAACTAAGCTCTGGTCGCGTACGCATTAAGCATTCCTTCGGAATTTTGAAACAAAGGTTCAGGCAATTATATTACTGCAAAATTAAAGGCATACAAAAATTATGCCATTTCGTTATGGCTTGCTGCGTTTTGCATAACATTGCAAATGAAAACGATCTAAATTTTATAAATGAGGAAGAAATAAAATCTGAAGGCACAGACGTTTTAGAACTTCAAAGAGAATCTTTGCGAAGAAATAACGTGAGAGACGCTATTTTGCAACAAATGCAAAATTAATGTAAGATAATAATAATAAAATATAACCTATAAGGCTTAAAATATATTTAAAAGCAAATGTGCTTAAAATGAAAAGTATATGTGCCCTTTTGTTAAATTAGACTATGAAGCGTAATTTTTTTATTTGAAATAAATTTCTTTAAAATATGTATGATATTTTTGACTTTTGAGAATAAATATTTTATTGAAATAAAACATCACATATATGCTATTCTCTTCGTTTTTCACTTTCTTCCTTTTTGTTCCTTAATTTTTCGATTGTCCTCCTTCTTCTCCAAAAATTCTATTATTTTTTTATATCGTTCTTCGTCCCTTTCAGACATTTCATCTAACTTTTTTAACAACTTTCCTTTTTCGGTTTCTCTTGCTTTGGAGCTTGTTGTTGGCACGTCATCTTTAAGGGAGTATTCCTGGTTGGCTAAAATTTTTTTAAGATTTTTTTTTTTTTCATATTTTTATAGCCTGGATATTTGAGAATATCGTCCTAAAAGGGTTTTTTGAAATTCGAAATACTTTAGGAAATATGGCCTTTTTTGTTCAGCAATGTTTTCGCTAAAATGCGATTTGCTTAATTTGGCTACCTTATGAATGCAACAGTTTGAAGCAACCACCGAATTTCGTTCAACACGTTCTTTAGTAGGTAATAACTTGTTTGTATACGCATTTAAAAATAAATTAATACGCATTTTAGAATAGGTATTCGAATGTTGGCAGTGTTAGGCTTAGGTATTCGAATGTTGGCAGTGTTTAGTTCACTTTGAATTGAGTTATAAACCGGACGCGCGCGCGCATACAGTTTTGAAAAGTACAGTTTTGATAAAAATTTTTGTTTGTGCTAAAGACAATGGATAAAAAAAGTAATAGAAATAAAAATAAAAGAAACACTGGTAGCAATCGAAAAACTCGTCCCTTGAAACGCCAGTTTCATGGTAACCAACACCAAAGAGATGAGGACACCGAATTCACAACTGCATCGGCAAAAAAATTTAAAGATAATGAAGCATTGACGGACATAAGCATTGACAACAAAACGGAGAATTGCATTTTGGAGTTTTATACAGTTTTCTCGGCAGAAGCCAGAGCTCTGGCCGCATCAAAAGAAGGTAGAACTGCCCGAAGAGCACATAGAGCCGCTGAGTCCTCATTTTTTGAAGAAAAGGAAGGAGTTCTTTATGGGGCTGGCATTGCAGATTGATATGTGTAAGTATTTCACAAAAAAAAATGTTTCATTGCCTAAGATTTTCTTTGAGTTTTTACAAAATCATGTTTTTCCGGTTTTCACCGGTTCTACTGAACCGATTTTGATGGAATGATGAAACCAAGTGCAATCGACGCAGAATTGTCGAATTTCTAAAACTGCATGCTCAAATTTTTCATTTCAATTTTATTTTTTTGTGCAAAAAAATAACTTCAAACTTAAACGCGTTTATCTCGAAACAACGTTTTGCGAGCTTGCGGCCCAGATTGCGCCCGTAGTTCTGATTTTGATGAAACAAAGTGCAATGGACGCAGAATTATCACCATTCTGGCCCCTACCTCAATATCAATATTAAATAATTTTTTACTATTTTTTTTTTAAACTACAAAAAAAAAAGACCAAAAATCGGTTTTCAATTTTTCAATGACCGCCATTTTGTAAAAAATAATCAAAAAATTATAATTGGGGCCGGGACTAGAACTACATCTTAACTGAATCTAACGCCGTTTACTTTTTCAGGTGATCTGAAGTCGAGTTATTCGGGTCTCAAGCAGCATACCTTTTTTTTCGCCCAACCTTGAAGGCCGACAACTTTTTGAACATCTCTTGTACGTATACAAAGGGAAAAAAATTTTTTTATATAATTTAATATGTTCTTAGTACAACAGAATTTAAGTAACTCCGTTGCGTTTTCAAATGAGAAGTTTTTCAAAAAGTGTCCAAAAACAGCCTTCCAACCAGGAATACTCCCTTAAAAAGAAATTGTTCAATATTAATTTAAGGCTCATAATTTTGTCTTAAGGAGATAAGCTTTAGCGGCCAGGAAAATTTATCATATTTAAGGGTGTGATGCGATAAGGTCAACACGTTTTTTTATAGTACCTTACATTATCTAAATTTCAAATATTTGTGAAAATTTAGGTTTTCTATTATTTGTTACTTAAGTTATAATATACGTGCAAATTTTTAAAATTTTTTTTTTGTTTGCTTAATATGTTCTTTATAGTTGCTAGAATATACATTCATGTTTATAAATCGATACCTGGCACTGCAGTTATTAAATAATAGTAAGTTTTTGAAAAAACCTAATTTTTTTAGTTGTTACACGTACATTTTACCTTACACCTTTAAGAATTTGATTTCCAAAAAAAAAAAAATTAAAGTTAAAACGAGGTTTTCCCCTTAAATTGGTAGAAAAGTAATTATGAAAATAATCTTTTACCAAAAGATTCCTGGGAAGACTCTTCCAGCGGAGGAGAATTCATAGAATGTGGGGTTTTGCTGTCCATCGTATATTCTGGATTAATGCTTTTTTTAACGCCTAAGACTTCATTGAGCTCACTTTAAAGAAAAAGTAAAAATATATATTCAATTTAGAGTTCAACACAGATCTCAACTTTTATATCACAATTAACATTTGATGCATGCAAGTCATGCGATTACTTCCTGTCTGCGAATTGTTAACTTTTGCTTTCTTATATTGCCTTTCTAGGCAGCGGAATTTGCTTTCAACCTAGTTAAAATAAACAAATAAAATGTTTTTGTTCTCATTGACCACAAAATAATAGGATACCTGAAGAAGTGAGAATTTGCATCCTTCATTGGAAATATTTTGAGCAAATGTTTGCCAAAGTCTAGTTTTATTTTAAACACTGCTGCATTTCCCAACCTTTTCGCTTAAATTTTTAAAATTTGCTATAAGGAGTCTTGTGGCAGCATCTGTCCATACGCTGACATTTAAACTGTTTTCATTTGATGACTCTTCACCAGTATTCACGATCGGAGTGAAAATTACTTCATCAAAGTGTTCATCTGCCTCTGCCAACAGGTTTTGTGAACAGGATCTTGCATAGTCTGGATCTATATATAAATTAAATACAATTAATTAACATATAAGTAAATTTTATATTCCTTATTTACTTAAAACGAAAAAAAACGAAATGGCCATCTCAGCCCTTGAAAAGACTTTGACCGAGCTTCTTATGATCAATTGTGTTGTGTGTGATGTGAAATGCTTGCACACAAATGATCGAGAACTGGACCTACATGTTTTACGCCGACTCCAAACGGCTTAAGTTCTCAAGAAGCTTTTCATGGCAGTTGTTACTCTCTGAGATTTGCCATTGTCTGCAGAGAGGTGACGGCCGAACAGAAAAATTAAATCAATTAAAAAAATTTTCTGTGTCAGATGGACGATTCGAACCTGGGTTCTCTGGCGTAAGAGTTACACATTCTACCCACTACGCCACGGCTGCCACATTTACTTATCATCAGTTATTTTGCCAACAGTTCCTGGAGAACAATTCACTTGCAAGTTCTTTGAATTTTCCATTTTTTTAAATAACCAAAGCAGCCATAATTTTAAATTTATTTCAATTATCAAAAAACAGCTGTTGTGCTTGAAACTTACTTGAAGTCGTTTCCGTACTTTTTGACAAATTTTCTCATTTTGACAGATAATAAATTACTCTCTTTTACTCGAACTTTACTCGAAGTTTACATGAAGTTGCATTCTGCCAAGGCGAGCGCTATTGTAGCGATGGAACATTTTACGATGGATTTCTCTGAATGCATTGCTACGTCGAACGTCAGATCTGTTGACAACTGACGTTTGACGTAGCTTGTTCGCTTGTTTTGTTTTGTTGAATTTAAAACCTAGTTTCTTGCTGCTAAGAGGTTTACTTAATGCAAAACACAGTGCTAAAGATGCTAATGGATGATGGTCTTGATATGGTTATTAAGGAGCACATTTCGGACCTCATTCAACCATTGCAAGGAGCAAAGGATAGTTAAAAACATTAAAAAAAGCACAAGCCACGAAAATTTGCATTTATTTTAAGCGTTTCATTTGAGTGTTTGCAAATTCATGCAAATTGGCGCGTAAACAGCTGTTAAATGACATAATTTGCAACTGTTGAGTAGAAGCAGCGTAATTTATTTCGCTAGGTAAAATGCACATCGCTCGAGCGTAGACAGCTGCCAGCGCTGTCAAAAGTGTAGAAATTCACCCGAATTTTCTTGAGCGCTAGTGTTGGTAGAATGCAGCCAATAACACGCACAACACAATTGATCAAAAGAAGCTCTATCAAAGTTCTTTCAAGTGCTGAAATAGATTAATAGACAGAATAGATAAATAGATCAATAGATTAGTTTTTGTGTAATAAAACAGTAGATATACTATTTGTCGTTGTTAAAATAAAAATATTTTCAGATTTTTCTTCACTTAATGTAGGTATTAAATTCTTTTTCCAATTTCCATTAGCACCATTAACAGCTGACATATTTTTTATCAATCATTTTTTAAATCAAGGAATTGATATTGATTTAAATTACTTTAAGCCTTAGAACACAAAAATTCACTTTGCAACTTCGTTAGCTTTATACAGAATCAAATGAAGTAAAAGAGGGATGATTCAAATACCATCAAAGAAATGCGTTGACATTAGCATACCAATCGGTAAATGGATTTGATGAGGATTTGTTTCTGTCATTATGAGGAATAATTTTAAGATTTGATGGAAATGTCATTTTGACAGTTAGGATTTCACTTATTTATTCGAATTTAATGCATTTGTTTCGATGTACCTTACAAAGAGCATTTATTTTACTTTGATTATTTAATGATGTATTTTTGTTTGTTTCAATTTTTTTAAGCTACGCAGCGAAAAAATATTGAAATTTGAATGCTATCAAATAAAACAACATATTGCGCGAATATTTTGAAGGAAGTCGCAGCTAATTGCGAGAAGTTGGTGGTCACGTCAAAATATTTTTGAATATTCACATTTACTGATTCTAGTGGTAAGTTAGCTTATTATTTTTCTTTAAAACTAATTCAGTAAAGTTATGATGAATTTAAAAGTAAACAAAATCTTTTGCAGCGTATGCTTTCGATGACGTTCCTTAAAGATCTCAAACACCAAATCTGTTTTTTCATATATAATTTTATTTAAAAGGGAAAAGTAACATTACAATTTAACTTTCTTTCTCCATTACCTTAAAAGCTTTAAAGGAGCGCGCTACTCTGGCTTAACAATATTATTTACATATCATTACATTGTATTTTCTTAGTTCGTTGTATTTTATACTAGTCATAATTATTTTGTATGTATTGCTTCAACTTTAATTTAAATAAACTGATTGATGTAGAGTTTTTATATTTTCCGTTAGACAGTTATAAGCCTTTAGACCTGCATATTACATCGAGAAAAAAGCAATAGTTAAATCACCTAAGTTGGCTTGGGTAAAGAGAATTGTATGGGCATTATAAACTTATGCTTATTCACCTAAGCAATTTATCGTTTAACACATTGTTTTGAAAGCACATACTTCTGTTTTTTTTTTTTTTTTTTTTTTATTATTTAAGTCAATGAACAGAAGTTCTTACAGGCTATAGAAATACAATATTTTTAATTTATATAGAAAAACAAGACAAATTATTTTAAATTAAAATTCAATTACAAAGCATTTAAAAACAAAATAAATTTTAATAATAGTTATTAAGAGAGTGCTTAAGTGATTCTTTGGTATTCGCAAAATCTATATTACAGTATAGCGTACAATTAATGAACTCAAGCATAGCTCTAAACATTGGTGAGTCTACTGCATAGTTGGTTCTGCATGTTCCTAAATAAAATATATCAAAGTGTCGTAATGTTCTTAAAGGAACGTTAAAGTTTATTAATTCAAGCAAATAAGGGCAATCAACCGTATCCACGACAATATCAAATATAAACAAAAGAGATAAAATTTTTCTTCTGTTCTGGAGAGTTTTTAATTTTAAATTATTGCAACGATCATTATATGACGGAATCAGATCTAGAGAATTATTGGCTCTAAGAACAAACCGAGTAAACGCTCTTTGTACTCGTTCGAGGCGTAATGTGTGAGACGCATAAAAAGGACTCCAGACAAAAGAGCATATTCTAGCTTCGCACGAACAATAAAAGTATAAAGGCACTTCAAAGTAAGAGAGTCTTCAAAATTTGAACCATTACGTCGAATTAACGCAAGTAGTGAATATGCATTTGGAATTATGTAGTTGAGATGGGATATGAAAGTACATTTAGAGTCAGAAAAGACCCCAAGATCTTTAATTTCATTTACATATGTCAACGGAGTATTATTCAAATAATAAGACGTTTTTAAAGGCACTGATGACTTAATATATAAGAATGTATAAGAATGAGACTTTTTTTAGAGCTCCAAGCTAAAATAGAATTTAAGTCGGATTGCAATAAAAAGGCATCAGACAAAGTATTAAATTTTAGAAAAATTTTTAGATCATCAGCATATAAAAGACAATGGGCATTTTTAACTATTAATGCTATATCATTTAAAAATAAAATAAAAAGTAGTGGACCTTAAATGCTTCCCTGAGGAACACCAGAAGAGGCAACAAATGGTCTTGAAATTTCATTTTCAATGTAGACATGACTTATCCTATTTGTCAAATATGATCGAAACCATTGAAGTAAACTGGAATGAAAACCAAGCTTACATAATTTTTTTACTAAAATGTCATGCGAAACTTTGCCAAAAGCTTTAGCGAAATCTGTATAAATCGAATCGACTTGATATCCCTGTTGAAAAGCAGAAATACAATACTCGGAAAATAAAGTGAGGCTCGTTACAGTTGAGCGAACCGATACAAAACCATGTTTGGAAGGAGATATTATGTGTTTTACAGCAAAATATATTTTTTCTTTTACTAAGGACTCAAAAAGTTTTGAAACAGAGGTTAGTTTTGATATCGGTCTGTAATTTTCGATGTTGTTTTTATTTCCGGATTTGTGAATCGGTGAAATTAATGACACTTTCTAATCATCGATAATTAGTTGTAGGGCTTTGGCTATTGATCGACAACAATTTTTTAATACGATACTCGACAAACCATCCGCATCAGTTTTAGTTGTCACTTTAAGTGTTAAAATACCATTTTTTATGTCTTCTTCAGATACATATAAAGAACCCTAGGCAAGCGATGAGTTAATGTCTTCAGAAATATCATCAGAAAAATATCATTAGAAGATATATCATCAGAAGAAAGGGCTCAAAATTTGACTCAAAGAAGTCCGCAAAAAGATTAGCGCTTTCAATAGTATTTTTAGAGCTTTTATTCCTCCAAAACATACAACTAGGAATATCTGATTTTTTTTTTTTTTGAATTACCAAAACTCCAAAAAGCTTTTCTATTCGATTTTATATTTGCCACAAAATTTTCAATATACTGTTTGTATAAAAAAATTATCCAGAAAATTAAATTCTCTCATACATTGCCTATATTTATTAAAGTAATATATGTTGTTAGACGTGGACCATTTTTTATAGAATTTATTTCGACGATTTTTTAACTTCAAAAGACCGGCAGTATACCAGGGCAGTTTGTAATTTCGAGTGCGTTTTTAAGGAATATGCTCACACAAAGTTTTTAAAATAATAGACTTGAATCTCTTGAAAGAATCTTGAACATTACGACAATGAAGCTCATTATACCAATGTTGTGCAAAATATTATTCAAAAGATCAAAATTACAATTGTTGAAATTAAAGTTATATTCATTATTTATTTTAGACTCACAAAAAAGAAAATTATAAAATTCCAATTCAATAGACAAAGGAATGTGATGTATATTAGATGGCGAAATAGGAAATCCTGACTCACTTAAAATTAAATTAATATTTTTACTTATAAATACAAGATCTAACAATTTATTAAATTTATTAATACAACTGTTTATTTGTAATAAATCTAGTTCCAAGAAACTATCCACAACAAATACCTCAAGGTCATTATTTACATTCAAAGGCACCAATCCTTTGTCTATCGATACTTGAGACCAGTTTATTCTGCTTAAGTTGAAATCTCCGAGAATGCATAGATGATGATTACAACTTAAATTTTGTAAAAGATGATCTATATTTTCCATGTGTGCTTTATAAAGTTCAAACGTACTGTTTGGAGGAATATAGGAGACACATACAAGTACTACATCAGATGAGCCGTGAACAGAAACACACATTTGATCTAACAGAGAATCTGTGTTTTTTAAGATACAAGTTGATGCTTTGAACATAGAATTTACAGCGATAAGGACTCCTCCACCACGGCTGCATCCAGTTTTTTCAGCATCACGATCTTTTCAAAAGACATGGTAAATATAAGGGTCAAAAAACTCTCCACAAAAAAGTCAGAGTTTAGCCAAGTCTCAGTTATCACATAAACATCATATTGCTTTTGAGCAATTGCCAAAAATATTGAGTTTGTTTTTGTTCGCATACCAGATACATTTTGGTAGTATATTTTTAATTTTTTATTATCAACATTGTTTATAACTTTTGCTGCTGGACCCTTGCTCTTCGAAAAAATTTAAATGATCTTACCTTGACATCCGCAGGCCAAAGAGACGCATTAAAAACTTCATTAAAGAGAGAAGCAGAGACTCCCAATTTAAAACTGACTCTTTTAATCGAGTCTTTCGGTGAAATTTTTTTTACAAGCTTATAACAAAGCAGATTATGCATTTCAACATTATAATGTTTTACAACATAATTTAAAATATTTTCTTCAGAGACTGATGGCAAGAAAAACGCAATGTGTAGCCATCTCATATCATCCGCGACAGCAAGCTCTGAGTTTAAGCTGTGACCAACGATTATGGTATTGTTATTCATAAGATTATTCTGCGAGAGCGCAGCAGCAGAGGCCACATATGGGAGCAAAAGTCTTACCGACAGCACCATGATTAGATATCACGTGTAGAGACGGAGAAACAACGCCGTGATCAACAGCAGCAGTAGAAGCAGCGCATTGAGATGCAGAAACAGCAACAACAGCCTTAGAGACAACACCATCATTAGATGTAACGTGTGGAGACGGAGAAACAACGCCATCCACAACAACAGCAGTAGAAGCAGCGCATAGAGATGCAGAAATAGCAAAAGGAGTATTTGAGACAGCACATTGAGACGGAGCTTCATAAACAGCTCCATAAATAAGAGCGGAAGCTGGAGAGATAGCAGCACATAAGACCGGTTTTTCTGAACTTGACGATTCTAATGTTGCTTGAGAGACAACATTGGCATTAGATTTAGATTCTTGTTTGGCAGACTTATTAGTGGGTGGCTGCATCGATGAGACTACAGCAGCATAAGTCAAGGAAACAGCACGTGCAGGAGAGCGCACACAAGCCGCAGTTGAGAGATCATCATTGGAATTTAAGGCAGCAGTATTCAAATTCCTCAATGCGCTGCCTGGGTTCAATGACCCCACCTTATTGTTGATGTTTTTTTTGTGGTTTGCAAAATCACGATCAAGATAAGCAACTAATAATTTCAGCTCACGAACCTCGGCAACTTCGATACCCTTCAAAAAAAAAAAAAAAAATATTTGATTCACCTAAGCCCAATATCCAAAAACGCAAATTATAAAAAAAATAGCATGGATGGCTTAAGCATAGCTTTGAGCTATTTTCTGCAAAAAAAAACACAGGTGCGTTGTTAGACACACGAGGAAAGGACAGATTTGCTAACTTAATGGTTTTTTTTTGTTATAAAATAACTTTTAAATTCAAAAATAACATAAAGTAAATTAAAAAAAAAACATGTTAATATTCACACCAGTAAATTTAATTACATTTCATCAACAAAAAAAAAAATTCTGATCCCGCCGTGCGGAATTAAACTTGGAATTTTTGGTGTCAGTCCATCGCTCCACCAACTGATCCAAAAAGCCTTGCTAATGGTTACTGACATAACTACAGCTATGTTAACAGATTCTGTATTAATAGATGCAGTATGTCACATCCATACAACAAAAATCTATTGATAGATTATTGTGTTATGCTGCAGCATAGCTTCAGTTGTAATATTGAATCAATCATTCTGTGTAACGAGGGAGTTTGGCTCGATGCGTAGTGTAGTGACTTCTTATTCGGTGTTATCGGTGGGTGTGAGTTCAAATCTACACGGCAGCGATGGTAATATTTTTATATATATTTAATTTAATTTAATGTTATCATTATAATAAACGCAAGCAGCGCAGAGAAGCCGAGAAGCCATGAATTTCTAAGAAAAACGAATTTGATAAAAGAAAAATTTGTGTAGTTGCCATTTTCAGTCAAGCATAGCAAATCACAGAATGAGAGGCGGCAAAACCCGGAAAATAGTTATAAAGGGTGGTTAAATTTTAAGGGCCGATGTTGATTTTGAATAAAACAAATTATTTAGGAAATTATTGTCATTTATTTTTATTATGATACTATTGGTATGGTTTAATTATGTATGGAACAAAATATCGGCCAAATGGCCGCCGCGACCTCGGCGGCACACCTCCATCCGATGGTCCAAATTTTCGATGACACTGAGGCATAAGTGAGGTTCTATGCCGTTAATGTGCCGAATTATCTCATCCTTTAGTTCTTGAATTTTTGCTGGCTTATCGACGTACACCTTTTCTTTCAAATAACCCCAAAGAAAGAAGTTCAACGGTGTCAAATCACACGATCTTGGCGGCCAATTGACATCGCCACCACGTGTGATAACACGGCCATTGAATTTTTCGCGCAAAAGAGCCATTGTTTCGTTAGCTGTGTGGCACCGTCCTATTGAAACCACATATCGTCCACATTCATATCTTCCAATTTGGGCCCTAAAAAGGTCGTTATCATCTCACGATAGCGAACACCATTCTCAGTAACTGCCTGGCCGGCCTCATTTTGGAAAAAATACGGCTCGATGATGCCGCCAGCCCATAAACCGCACCAACAGTCACTCTTTGTGGGTGCATGGGTTTTTCGACAATCACTCTTGGATTTTCATTCGCCCAATTTGCGGCAATTCTGCTTATTGACGAATCCACTGAGGTGAGAATGTGCCTCATCACTGAAGATGATTTTCTTCGAAAATTGATCATCCACTGTTGCCATTTCTTGCCACCATTCTGAGCATTGACGACGCTTGAAATGGCCAAGAGGCTTTAGTTCTTGAGTCAATTGCACCTTGTAAGCGTGTAAATGCAAGTCTTTATGCATAATGTTCATCAACGACGAGCGTGAGAGGTGCAATTGTTGGGCACGACGACGAGTTGAGGTGGACGGCTCTTCAGCCACACTATCGCGAACAGCAGCAATATTTTCTGCAGTACGAGCTGTACGAGCATGCACTGGTGTTTTCACATCTCCTACAGATCCGGTTTGCTAAAATTTTTGCACGATTTTTCCGATTGTACGCACATTTGGATGATTAAATTGACCGAAAAAATCACGAAGTGCACGATATGCATTTTGATTTGAACGCCCATTTTCATATTAAGCCTGAATAACTTTAACGCGTTGATCGATTGTGTATCTTTACATAGCTCAAATTGAAATAGTCTGAAATTGAGAAATGTCAAATGAAATGCAGAAAAACTTCACGTTTAGGTGTGGTTCACATTCAACATCGGCCCTTAAAATTTAACCACCCAGTATATTTGAAATTCAATTTTTTTTAAATAATGCATAAAATACCAAATACTTGGTTAATTTATCACCCAAATAAAAATTGACAAGTTATCATGTACAACTACGGCGTTTTGATAAAGTACTTGGGAGGCTGAAAACTGCCGAAGCCATCTAATAAATAATACTAGGTTCTTTCCAATTTAACAGCTTTTTTCTCGGTGTAGGCTGCACCTATTTCTTGTGTTAAATCTTATATTTATTTAATGTAGAATATTTCTAAACGCATCCGCTTAGTGTAATAAATGCGGGTAAAACTAACTTATATTTTTTTTTAATATTATGACTTATTATATATCATTCGACAGATAATTCTTTAACTAATGTTAAGATCCTCCCCGTGAGGATACCCGTAGGTTATTAATCGTAGCCTAAACTTCCTAATTTGGATGGATACGGTTTCTGGCCGTATCCTGTTATAATGGGTGGCTACGGGCGATACACCTGAGCCGAGTTTCTGGTGGGCACCTGGCACTTGGAACCAGTTACCCAACGTCGAGTCATTTAATCGACGAGTCATATAAAACTGCTGGTATACTGACCAACCATTGCATGGTCCAGGATCTTCAGTTTGCCTCGGTCGCCTGAGCTGGAATCAAACTAGAAAACTGACTGCAATGAAAACTCACGGTTTTTTTTTAGTACTCTCGTTGATCAACTTTCAACTGCCCTTTACTTAGCAGAGACCAGATAGGATTTATATCATATCTGGGCTCGCTTTTTCTTCTTATTTTTGTTACATACTTAATTTTAGATTACAAGGGTTTCAAGATTACATATTTACAAGGGTTTCACAATTACATTTCCTTAGTTTCTGACCGAGAGTAAAATTACTCGGAAACATTCTTGAAATTAACATATGTACAAGATGATCGCATTGCATTTTGTTTGCCATGCACTCTTTTGCTTATTTTGAAAGGCGGAATTCTCTTGTCCCAAATATTGTCCAATTATTAATTGCTGCAAAAAATACTACTTTCATAAATTACAACAATAAAATCTTATTAATTTCAGTTACCATAACTCAATGCATGCAATAACAACAATAAAATATTATTTATTTAAAATGCTGTCGACGCATTTTGTTTTCAGTGCAGAAGGCACAAAGGTGTCAATTTATTTCTCATGACCATGGCAACAACAACATACTGGCGATATTACTTGCTATTTAAGCTGCTCGCTTGTTACCGTTTAAGTTATGGCACGCGCCATAGCTTGAACGGTTTTGTGCATTAATGCTGATATTGCACTTCCATGCAGTCGCACTTGGACTTGGCATTGGCCTTGAATTTAGAAATTCAAGGTTGTTGTATGGCACAAAAGGTAGTACCTACAAATACGCAGTGGTTATTTGCTTCGTTTGTGATTAATTCACAACACTCCTCCGCCCTTCGAAAAAGAAAAAAATTATTGTTAAAAACCTATCAATAATTTTTCGAGCTTAGCTGTGTTTATTCGCTTATTTCATGTATTTTATCTTTCGCTATTTATTACTAAAACTATATTTATTATTTCCATATAGGTTCTAATATTTTCTTGTCTTATTTATTTTTCTTAAATCCTAAATTCATTATTTCTTTACATTATTTGTATATCATTTTACTTTATTTATTGTATTGAATTCTATTTATTCATAATTCTGTAATCCATTTATACACTTTTTCTTTACATGATTACATTTAATAAATATCATTAAATATCATTAAATATCTTTAATAAATATCAAATTAATTATGCATTTAAACATTCACATTATATTTTTACTTTATCTTTTAAAAAAAATACTTTTTTTTTCCTTACGTTTTCTCAAATAATTATTTCGTATTTATATAAAATATTAGTTCCTAACTTTTGTTGGTTTAGGGGGGGGGGGGGGGGGGGTGGTTTTGGAGGGGAGGTGTTTCTTCACTGCAATTTTAATGGTGTACTTCTCTCTCTTTTTCGTGTTGTCCATCAGTGCTCCGGGGAAAATGCTACGACTTTTTTCCTTGTTGTAATTGTGGTTTATTTTGTTGAAGTGTGTGTTGTGGTTAATCGTGGATGCTTTGCGTCTTGCGCTTAACTTATGTTGGGTTCTTCTTTGATAGTTCAACAATTCTTGATTAATTTCCTTAATCACTGCTTTTCAAATAGTTTTTTAATTTTAGTTGACATTAAATGGTTGGTTCAGATTTTATTTAATTTTTTTTTTGGATTTTGATTAATTGTTCTTTAGAAAGGGTTTGGTTCCTTTCATTATATTATCTTCCAGGTTTTGTTCTTGTTATTAAAGTTTTGACACTTTTGGTTTGCTAGGTTGTTTTAGTATAGGGTTTTATAATTTCGGTTGATTTAGAAAAAGTAGAATATCTTTGATTTTGTTTTAGAAAGGATTTGATTCCTTTCATTAAGTTATTTTGCCAGTGTTGTTCTTTTTATGAAGGTTTTGACACTTGTTGGTTTATTTTATTGTAGAAGAGTGTTCATCTCTTTTGTTTGGTAGTTGTAGTTTTGCTTTTATTTTTTATGTCAGTTGCTTATCGGGACTATACCGCCTGCCTCTCTAACACTTTCTGAATGTTCGTAATGGTCCTTCATCGTCGTATTGCACCAACGTGCTGCATCCCGTCAATGTTGTTTTTGCGGTTGTAGCTGCCTTTTTGTAATTTTGCCCTCGAATGCTGCCGCCCTCTTCTTACAGTTTTGTACGTGGATTGCCTGCCACAATTGTTTTTGAGGATGCTGCCGCCGTTTTATTGCATTTTTGCACGCGGATGCTGCTGCCTTCTTGCAGTTTTTCATGCGGATGCTGCCGCCTTTTTGCAGATTTTTACGCGGATGCTGCCGCATTCATTCAGTTTTTCACGCGGATGCTGCCGTCATCTTGCAGTTTTTCAAGCGGATGCTGCTGCATTCTTGCAGTTCTTCAAGCGGACGCTGCCGCATTCTTGCAGTTTTTCACGCTAATGCTGCCGCTTTCTTGCAGTTTTCCACGCGGATGCTGCCGCATCAGCATCACACACATCTTTTCAGCTAAACTTGCTGTGTTTCTCATTTCTCTGCTATCTATTCTCTCTCGGATAGTTCTTTTATCTGGTCCAACGGCGTCATCTTTCGGTTGCAACCCCACTCTTCCTCGTGTGTGACATGCCCTAATCTAGTTGAACCTAACTATTTATTTCTGAAGTATAATACTTACTACAGTCAATTTTCACTTTATTATTCATTGATTCTTACAATTACTTAATTTCTGTATTCATTATTTTTCAATTGTTTGAGAAGTTTAGTTTCCATTCTACATTTAAATACAGAATCCATAACCTAGAACTCTACTATTGTAATTTTGTTTTCTTTCGCTTCTTGGAGCTTAGAATATTAAGTCTTAATTATTTAAAAAAAAAAAAACTAATTTGGTTTTTCCATTACACGATAAAATTTTTATTTTATTACATACCTTTCCATTTCATTAATTTTTCAAAAGTTTGTTTTATTTTGAAATAAGTTTTTCTTAAAATCTCTTACAGGCTAGAGTTCTATTTGTTATTTTATTGACTTTATTAATTTAATTTTTCTCTTAAATTTTTCTTAACTTTTTAAATTAAATCTTAAATTTCTCAGAAACTGAGTTTTTTTTTTTACCAATATTTTTATGCGTAAGCACATTTAAACTTTTTTTTCTTTTTTTTTTAATATTCTGTGATATAATTTCAAAAAAATTAATAATTCCTATTTTTCTCAAAAGTTAGTCTCTCTTTCCATCTATTTCAATGTAATTATATATTATATGCAAAATTTTTTTTTCTATTTTTTTATTACTAGTTTATCTTTCTTAAATTGTAACGTAATGATATTGTGTTTGTCTTTGTGATTTTTTTTGTACGAAAAAAATTACGTAGGAAAATAACAAGTATTGTTTACTGTTCAATGCTGGTTCTTACGTCTACTATGCTGCGGTTTTTTACTACGCAAAACGCGCCTTTTTAGGTTTTCAAAATGAAACGACTTAGATATAGACGTCATATCTTACTTTAAGAGTACATTTGATTCTAATTATTTTAAATCTTACCGGCATTTATTTATTTTTCTTTATTCTGATATTAATTTTCTATCAGTTTATATTCATTCGTGTGTTTTTTTCTTGTAATTCAAGTTTCCCGGAACTTAATTCATGAATTATTAAAATAACTGAGTAATTTGTTTTAACTTTGAAAATCAAAAATCGATCTTTTTTTCCAATTTCCCTTCCAATTGAATTTAATTTCATTGAATTATTTGGTATTCTTTTTAATTATTTTAATTTCTTTAGCACCTCCTATTTTCCCCTCTATTTTCTTTTTCCTCTGAATGAACTATTTCATTTACTCTATTTCTATTCCTTTTCTTAATTTTCTTAAAAATAAATTATTTTGTTTCTTACACAAAAAAGCACAATTAAAAAAATAGGCTTTGAAATTAATTTTTTCCTAATTTGGTATCTTTTCATATTTTATTTAAAGAAATTATACTTTTTTTTTCTTTTTGTAATTTATTAAATTATTCTGCATTTTCTATTAGTTGGAAATATTATATATCCGACATTTGATATATCCGATATTATATATCCGACACCTATATAATTATCTCATTTCCTGATTTGTTCTTGTACGGCAAGCATTACCGTTTGGTTATTTTGTTTTTCTAAAATTTCTGCAATTTCTCTAAATTTCCTTTATTTTTTCTTGTCATTTCTGTTGGACCCTGTTTCACTTATACTTATACAATTACCATCCTGCGGTATATTTCCTGAATCTTTCTTTCTTTTAATTCTATTTCCTGATTCATTTTTCCCTTATTTATCTTCATCTCATCATTATTCTCTGTTTTACTTATTTTTTTCACAATTATTCTACTCGCTGGTCTTTATTTCCTTACCTATTCTTTTATCAGAAGTCTATTCCTTCAAACTTATTTCATTATTATTCTTTCTTTTACTTATTCTTTTTCCCTTTTATTTTTCAGTTGATCTCGTTTATTAGCCGGTGTCGGTTGTGTTGTTTATTAAATTGATACGTGTGTGTCTTTGTCTTGTTTCGACGCTCCTGTTGTAATAATCGTGAGTGTCTTTATATTAATATTATTATTTCATGTTTAGTTATTGTCATTAATTTGAATTTTATTTTTTAACATTAAAAAATCATTAATCCTTTAACTAAATTTGCTTATGTTAATTGAGAAGTTTTGTTTGCATGCTTGCTTGTTTTGTCGTTTTTTTTTTTTTTTTTTTTTTCTTTTTGGTTTCCTCTTTGTGCGGTGTTTTGTTTATCGCTAGCGTAGTGGCTGTTGTTGCTTTTTAACTGTTGCGCTCACTGCATGTTAAATATTAAAATAATATACCCTTAAAGCACTTTTTGCATTTAGTCATTTTTTTAATAAGAAAGAATTATAGTATTTTTCTGCAGAAAATATCGCCGCTTGACTAATATTTTCCATTAATATAATGGTAATAGTCTAACACTAGTCTAGTGTTGTTATTGTGCTTAACACTTTGTGTACGCTGCATTTAACTGTGCCAACCCTGAAAGCACATTTTACATTTAAAAACGCTCACAAAATAATTTAAATTTTTTTTCCAGAGGAAAAACAAAAACAAAAATAAGCGTCGGAAGGCGTCCTCCAGACCTTCCAAGGCAGAGCAGCCCCCAGCAATGCCATCAGAAAATAATAATACGGTGATTTCTCATACACCATCTTCTATTCCTCCATTGACTAGTAGCCCAAATACGATTTCAACTACGCCTAACAGTCATTTGACTTTAAGAGCAGTTTCGAGGACCAGAAATGTTTTCATTTCACGTCTTCAGCCCGACACATCAATAGAAAATATATTGACGTTTGTCGGGCAATCCAAGTTAGTGAACTCAAATGCATTCTGTTCATGCAAAAAAATTGGTAATAAGCCTTCCCATGCTTCTTTTATTCTAACAGTTGCAGCCGAAGATTTAACAACTGTTCTTAAATCTAATTTGTGGGCCGATAATATTCTTGTTACTGAGTTCAAGCCAAAAAATAAGTCTAAAAGGGTGACTCAAGCCGCCCGCCAGACTCAAAAAAACTAAATAGGCTGTCCCTTTACTATCAAAATGTAAGGGGACTACGTTCTAAGACGCAGAGCTTATTTCTATCAACTCAAAATTGCTCTGAGGATATTATCGCGTTAACAGAAACGTGGCTAAACGGAAGCATTACTGATTTGGAATTGTTTGACAATAGTTTTCAAGTTTTTAGAAAAGACAGTTACACTGATAATATTTCTTCTGTCGGTGGTGGTGTCCTTTTGGCTGTGAGGAACTGCTTTGTCAGTTTTATTGTTGACATTCCCTGCTCTTCTAATATTGAACTAATTTGCGTTAAAGTTATACATTGTAACTCTAATGTATATGTTATTAATGCGTATGTTCCTCCTTAGAGTAGTGTAGAGGTCTATGCAAGCCTTGCGGAGTGCATAGATTACATAATTGATTTACTTGACGTTAATGACGACATTTTATTATTGGGCGATTTTAATCTACCTGATTTAAAATGGCATTCTTCTGACGATGATACGTACTATTGTGCATCTAATTCGAAGACCCGCCAAGAACATATATTTGTTGATAATATATGTTCAGACTTACAACAAGTGAGTTGTATTAATAATAGTCTTGAAAGACTTCTTGACCTGGTCTTAACTACAGACAGTAACAATGTTGTTGTTAAGAGGGCCTTTCATGCTCTAACTACTGTCGATGAATATCATCCACCATTGAGTATTTGGTACAAATCCGACAGAGCAAATATAGTAAATTCTAATTCAGCAGATAAGCTTTATGAATTCAATTTTAAAAATGCTGACTTTTTGAAGTTGAATCAGTTGCTTCATGGTAAACTTAATGCAATTTTAGAATATATAAATGTAAATTGCCTTGATGACTCCATACATTTTTTTTATATGGAACTCTTTGCTGTGTTTTCTCAATCAGTACCTTATAGTCTCGAATTTGCGAGGAATTCTGCGTACCCGTGGTACACAAAGGATTTAAAGACTCTTCGCAACAACAGGAATAGGGCATGGAAGAAATACGTCTGTAGATTAGGCTCAAACGACCTAGAAACTTACAAACGTTTGTTTCTGGAATTTGAAAATCGCTCAGCTACATTATATCACGAATATTTAGATAATGTTAAGCTAAGAATATTGACAGATCCAAAGAAATTTTGGGGATTCGTAAACACAAAGAAGAAATCTGATGGATTTCCTTCTTCATTTAGAACTCTTGAGGGATTTACTGACAATCCCGTTGTGGCCTATTCGCCAATCTTTTTAAAGAATCATTCTGTTCAGATTCTTTTACTCCTGATGGAGAGTACTTTGAATATATGAATTCCGAACCCAGAGTATCTTTGGAACATATATCCTTCACTCCAGAGGATATTTTAATGTATATTAGATCGATCGATGAGGAGTTTGGTGCTGGACCTGACGGTGTTCCTGCCGCAGTGTTAACACAATGCGGTTCCGTTTTGAGTCAACCACTTTCTTTATTATTCAATAAATCTATTAACGGAAGTTATTTTCCACTATTTTGGAAAAAATCATTTATAAGTCCTATTTTTAAAAAGGGTTGCAGGAACGATGTTAGTAACTATAGGCCTATCGCTAAGCTCTCATCGATTCCAAAACTTTTTGAGCGGATGGTGTATGATCGGGTGAAAATTCACTGTGGGGAAGTCATAACAACTCGTCAGCATGGTTTTGTGAATGTCAGATCCACTGTGTCTAATCTCTCGATTTTACAACATTCTGCTTAAATTCTATTGATTCTGGTAACCAGGTCGATTGTGTTTACACTGACTTTAGTAAGGCATTTGATAAGCTACCACACAATCTAATCTTATTTAAACTTGAGTTAATGGGATTTCCACAATATTTTGTGAACTGGATTAAATCGTATTTGGTGGAGCGATCTTATCAAATATGTTTCCGAGGCGCATTGTCTTCTGAATTTATTGCTGGATCAGGTGTTCCTCAGGGTAGTCACCTTGGTCCTCTTCTGTTTATTTTAGCTATCAATGATGTAACTCACGTCATTGAACACTCTCATCTGCTTATTTATGCCGATGATATGAAAATATACAGAACGATTAATTCTAGAGATAATTCAGATCTACTCCAGTCTGATCTAAAATCCTTTGAAGTTTGGTGTTCTAAAAATAATATGTTTTTAAATTCAGATAAATGCCAAACTATGACCTTTTCGCGAAAAAGGAATAATTTTATATTTGATTATAAGATTAAAGATACTGCCTTGAGTCGTGTAGACACCGTCAAAGACCTAGGTATATGCATGGATTCTAAGCTGTCGTTTAACATTCATATTGATATTATTTGTAAAAAAGCATCTTCAATGCTTGGTTTTGTAAGACGCTGGGCCAAAGAATTTAATAGCATGATTACAACTACAACGTTGTATTATGCAATCGTGCGTCCTCACTTAGAGTATGCAAGTCAAGTTTGGTCCCCAAGTTACAATGTGCATGTTGATCGAATAGAAAGAATCCAAAAACGTTTTGTTCAGTTTGCTCTAAGGGGCTTAAGTGGAACTGACATATTAGACCTTCCTCCTTATGAGGATCGTTTAAAACTATTAAAAATGCAGTCCTTAGGTGATCGAAGGAAATCGGCAGATATCGTATATTTACACCAGCTCATAACAGGTGTATTTGATTCTCCAGAACTTCTTTCTCACATAAATTTTAACACTAACCGTAGAAGCAGTAGAAACGCTAACAACTTAATTTATTTGCCATTTAGTAGAACAAATTATATGGCTACTGCTCCTTTAAGTCGCATGAGTTCCTTTGTTAACAATTGTAGCGTTTTTGATGTTAATTTGTCAAAAGGTCAACTCAAAAGTAGATTAAAATTAGTTGTGTAATTAGATCTATATATACGCATGGTTAGTTGTTACGTCTTGTGTTGTCCCTGAGCCCAACCCATTTATTGGTGGGTAAATTTTTCCCACATTAACTTGTTTGTGGTCACGGGTATCCATAACATTGATATTTTCAATGATTACTGGGTAGTGGCTTTAGATGAGTTAATGCTGAGGAAGTGCGATATAGCTGTAGTAGCTGAACTCTATTGTTATTGCATGTAATAGTTTTAATTTTTATTAGTTGCCATTTCTTCTGTATTTTATTTGTCTTCGATAATAATTTATTTTCTTAGTTGCTATGAAACAGTTTGAGTAAATTGTTATGGATTTTCTTCGTTTTATTTCTGATTAAAGTTTCGGTTGTGACTGCACTTCTAATTCCTCCCACCTCGTATGGCCCTATCCATATTAGTGAAAATTTGTTTTTCCTACTCTGATTCTTCATTAGTACTTTATCCCCGATTTTAAACTTTACTGGATTTAAAGTACTATCATATTGCTTTTTAGAGACTTCTTTCGCACGTTCCTGATTTTGTATTACTAGCTCATGCGCTCTTTGGATCTGGTACTTTAATACCTTTGAAGGATCCTCGGCATGATATACCGGCCCACATTTGCGTTTCAAATTGGTCGGCATTTCGAAATCAAACCCGTACAATGTTCGAAAAGGCGTCTGCTTTGTTGATACATGTACTGTGTTGTTATGTACATGCATTGCACTTGCCAACCATTGATCCCAGTTTGACCCATCTCTGTCGCGAAACTCCGCAAATATTCCGCTAAAGGTCTATGGCTCCTTTCTAGTGAACCATTTGCTTGCGGATGGTATGGTGTAATGTGCAATTTCTTTATACCTAACATTTTACTTACGTGCAAGAAAAGACGTGAAATAAAGTTTGACCCATTGTCGGTTATTAACAACCTTGGCACATTGTGACGATGTGTCACAATCTCATTGAAAAATGCTTTTGCCACGGTGCTTGCCTCCGCATCTGGTATTTTAACACAAACCATGTATTTTGAAAAATCGTCTTGGAATGTTAATATATATTTATTACCGGATATTGTTTCTGGCAGGATACCCACCATGTTCATATAAACTTTATCGAATGGTCGTGTTGGTGTATCCGTCAAGACCATCGGCATTTTAGTTAACCTAGAACTTTTGTTTAATTGACATTTCTTGCAATTTTTTACATATTCTTGTACTTGTTCCTCCTAATGGTGAATCGTGAGAATCTTTCAGTATTGTTGCTATCTCTTTTGGATCCGTTATTATTTTCCATTTTTGTTCTATGATTTTTCTTCCTGTGTAGTTTCAGTTTCTGGGAAATTCTCTGATTTACCTCTTGCTCGTTGACTCTGGTCCTTGATCTCGTTTGCACTACTCTTATACCCTGCTCTGGTTGTGGTATCCTACTTAACGCGTCTGCATTTAAATTTCTTTTCCTGATTTATATGTTATTTCAAAATCATATTCTGACATCTTGTGTCTAAATCTTGCTAATCTTGATGTCTGATCTTTCAGATTCGCTATGCCTCTCAAGGGTTGGTGATCCGTGTAAATTTTAAATTACACCTTTAAGAATTAAGTCTACCTAAAAAATATGCTCTAAAATTTTTTGTTGCTCATACGATTGCTAAAAACTCCTTTTCTATTGTCGAATACCTTTTTTCTGCGCTATTCAATGATCCACTTGCGAAGGCAATTGGTCTGTCTTCTCCTACTTCACCCTGTGACAAAACTGCTTCCCCACTTGCGTCAGTCGTTAGTAAAATTGGTTTCTCAAAATTGGGATAGGCTAACACGGGTAATGAAGTTATAGCTTCTTTTATCTTTTCAAATGCTTCTTAACATTTTTCTGACCATTGTAACTTTGTGTCTGTCTTCAACAAATTGTTTATGGGGGATGCCAATTGCGACATATTCTGACATTTTTTTATGAATTTCCTGTAATAGTTTGCTAACCCTAAAAACGCTTGAACTTCCTTTCTATTCCTTGGCATTGGAATATTTTTTAGGCGTTCTAACTTTTGTGGGTCTGGTAAGGCCCCTAGCTCCGAACATTTGTGTCCTAGGTAGGATATCTCTCTACGAAGAAATTGACACTTTTCCGTATTTAACTTAAAACAATTTTCCCTTAGTCTCTGAAATACTTGCGCTAGTCTTTCATCATGTTGCTCCAAGTTTTCGCCATAAATTAATACGTCATCTAAATATACAAAACAATCTATTCCCTGTTATCCCATCAGTATATGGATCATCAACCTTTGGAAAGTTGCTGGAGCTCCGGTGAGTCCAAATGGCATTCTATTGAATTAATAGTGGCCAAATGCCATGCTAAAAGCTGTTTTTTCTCTATCACTTTTCTTTACGAGGACTTGATGGTACCCACTTGCCAAATCTAGAGTTGAAAAGTATCTACTGTGTCCTAATTGATCTAATATTTCATCAATTCTTGGAATTGGAAAAACTTGTTTGATGGTGGCGTCATTTAGCTTTCTAAAATCTATGACTAACCTTCACTTTTTCTTTCCATCACTTCCTGCTTTCTTTGGCACTAATAGTAATGGCGAGTTCCAAGGTGATTTGCTTGGCCTAATTATGTCGTCTCTCAAAAGCTGTTCTAAATGGTTTTGAATTTCCTCCCTATGGGCCTGAGGTAATATATACTGTTTCTGATTTATTGGCGGCTGATCTGCTTGGACCTGAATTTCGTGTTTAAAAACAGGAGTATATGATAATTTATCTGCTTCTAACAGGAAAATATCATGTTAAGAAGTTAATAAATTCTCTATTGTAGACCGTTCCTCTGTATTTAAATTTGTGTCCAATTTAATTGTTTCTGTTAATTTTTAATTCTTTCTCTTACGTTATGTTCCCTTACGCTGTATATTGTGTGATTATCTGATTTAGACATATTTAAATTCGAAAATTCTAGTTTATAATTTCGCGGTATGGTCACATCCCGTTCCGTTGCATTCAAAACTGATACGCATGCTGTATTGTTAACTACGTTGGTTAAACTTTCTCCTAAATAAATTCCTGGCTCAATTTCTTGTTTATGTACTACTACTGTAATTATAATTAATTAAATGTTTATCTTCTCTCCACTCTATTTCTTGTTTCAACTGTAGCAATCTAATTATTTTTCCCATGTTGTCATACATTGTGATCACTTTTCTCTTGTGTTTATTATACTTCTGTTCCACAAATTATCTCTTCCTAGTATTCCATCTGCAGGTAATCCTTGTTCTAATGCCACCACGTGTAACTTAAAACTTAGATTCTCAACTCCGCTATATGAAATTTTTAACGCACCCAATGTCTTGATGAAGCCTCCAAACAATCCACTTAAATCTTTTATTTCGTAGCTTCTATTTTCAATTGTTTCTAACGCACTTTGTTTAACCAAACTCGTGTCTGCTCCGTAATCTACAAGTAGAATGAGTCGTCCATTTATAGCATTCTTGCAAGGAATTTCTACAAACATATCATTCACTTTGGAGACGCCAAAACATTCCCCCTTCTTACTCTCCTTATTTTATCCATTACTGTCTCTGACTTTACCTATTATCATTTCAAGTATCACAATAACCTTTATCTTCTTGTTTTCCATTACTTCTTTGATATTTCTTAACGTTTCTCCCACGTTTACCATATTAATTACATACAGAATAATTTGCGTGATAGTTGTCATGTTATAAAAAAAAAAATTTTTGCTGTTGTTCTCAACAACCCAATTGTTTCCTCTAACTAATACTCATCTTCGCCTGGCTAAGATATGCCCCACCTTCTACTGGCTTAGATATACGAACCTTTAAAATTTCTTTAGGGGTTAACTCTTCCTTTACTTCCACTGACTGAGATGTACAGATATTTACAATCTCTTCGGATGTCAAATTCTCTGTTACTACACTCTGTATTGGCTTAGATGCACAGATATTCACAATCTTTTCAGACGTCGAGTTCTCTGTTACTGCCCTTAACTGCCGTGTTACTCTCTTCTCCCGTGGTTCCCAGCTTAATGGCATTTGCTGGGCCCTTGGAAGTATCTCTGATTTTCCCTTGTGGCTGTAACCCTGATTTCTTTTTGCGTAACAATCCCCTTCCGTGTGTCCTATTCTGTTACACCATTTGCATTGCATTACCGGTCTTTGCTCCTTACCGAAATTCTTCCCCCCATTATCTCTGAATGGGTTTACAGTATTGACTCCTCTATTATTTTTACTTTCAAAGCTCTTCTCTAGCATTTGTATATTTCTAGGCCTGAATTCTTGGGCACAATTCCACCCTTTTTTATGACCATATTCCTGGCATTTTTCGCAGTATGCAGTGTTTTTCCTTGTAGACACTCATCCCTGGTATGTCCCAATTTCCCACAGAGCGAACATTTAATTCGGGTTCTACCATCTTTGTCCGGCATACTTTGTTTTCTACTACTATTATTTGGATAAAATCTATCTATATCCCCTCGATCTTGGCTAACCTGCCTGTCAACATTCCTTGGTTCGTCCACTACTGCATACACCTGTTTCCGCGGTGTGACCTCAGATCCATATTGACCTGCGCTCCTCAACATATAATCTATTTCGACCGCCTTAATCACTAACTCGGCTAAATTCTTGCCCTCCATAGTCAACACTACTGGTTTTAAGCTTGGGTCATTCAATCCTACCCTAAAGGCCGTTACCACCGCCTTATTTAATTGATCCAACAAACCTGCCTCTTCTCCTATGTAATCCATCCCTCTTGCTTCTATCGAACTTAATCTTCTTGCATATGCTTGTAATTTTCCCCTGGCTCTTGAACACACTTCGACAATTCCATTAGAATTGAATTGTAAGTTGTTTCCCTTAGATACTTGGATTTAATTAATAGGTAAAATTCCTCAATATTGGCAAATTGTAACCGTACAGAAGATAGCAACGCATGCCTGGCCACGCTTTTCGAAGTTCGAACATATCTAAGCATAAAGTCACCACACTTGATTTTGTACACAAGAGAAATTTTAAAGTAATTTGAAATTGTCAGTACTCGTATGGTGCTGTATTGGTTTGTTTTCGGGTTATCTTAGTTTGGTAAATCTTTTTTTGTGACATAAAGCATTCTCTGCTATTGCCACCAAAATTATAACCATTTTAAAAATAAAACCATTATCATATTTTGTATTCTTTAACATTGTCTTATTACAATAGTAACTATTTTTGGTAATTTTTTGTCCATTTATGTATATTATAAGAAAAAATTTTTTGTTATACTCAATATTTTCTAATATACAAAATAATTTCGGGTACCGTGGACTAAAAAAGCTAAAGCTGTTTTAGATTCCGAATAAGAGCACAAATAAAAAGATTTAGTTATGAGAATTGATATATACTTCATATGTATGATTTATACATAGAATTTTGTGTTAAATATTTATTTATAAAAATACTTTTATAAAAATATTTATAAAAAAGTAAAAATATTCTATGTTGCTTATTTCAACCGAAATCGTTCTTATGAGCCCTTAATTCGCAGACCAAAAATTGTTTAGTTAGTGCTGTGGTCTAAATAAAAGGAATGTGAGACAAGAGTTCCGTGGTTCGACTCAAAGAGAAGCGTGTTTTCATATATCTTTTTCTATTATTGATTTTATTTATTCCACCTCAATTTTTTTTTATTCTTACGAATTTGGTGCTGGGGAGAATACTAGATATAGATGGGTAGTTGAATCCGAATCCGCTGTAAGAATTTCAAAATTATAATAATTTTTTACAATAGGGCTGCCACCTAATTATATGTATTTTTAAGAGTTTTAAACATCATCTAACAATTTTAGGGGGTGGAATGGCGGATAGGGCTTCTCTCCAATTTTTTTTTATTTTGACGAACATTGTGCTGAGGTAAACACTAGGCAAATGGGTCGCTGAACCTGAATCCGTTGTCGGAATTTCAAAATGTAATTTTTTACAATAGCGTTAGCACCTAATAAAATGTATTTTTAAGAGTTTTAAACATTATCTTACAGTTTTAGGGGGTCGCTGATTCCGAATCTGATATCAGAATCTTAAAATTTAATGACATATAGGGTTGCTACTTCAATTTTTTTATTTTTACGAACTCGGTGTTGGAGCAAACACTAGGTAAAAATGGGTCGCTGAATCCGAATCCGTTGCAAGAACATAAAAATTGTCTTTTTTAACAAAAGAGCTACCATCTTATAAAATGTTTTTCAAGAGCCTTAAACATCATCTAGCAGTTCTTGCGTAGCAGGGGGTTGCTTATTTTAAATCTGTTGTCAGAATTTTAAAAATTGAAATTGGCGTGTAGGATTGCCACCTAATTTTTTGTATTTTTCCGAATTCTTTTTAATATCATAGAATCATTACAGTTTTAAATTGCAGAGTCTGTTTCCACCTACATTTTTTATATTTTTTACAAATTCCTTTAAGTCTGTCAACGGATTCAGATTCAGAAACCAATTTTTACCTAGCGTTCGCTCCAACACTGAATTCATAAAAATACAAAAATTTAATTTAAGCTTAAAACCGGGCTTCGCAAATTGTAGTCGAACGCTCTTCTACAGAGCTATTGATCGGTTAAAAAAAGAATGTAAAACGTTTTTCTAAATTCCGCAAGGTTTTGATGTTCCTTAAAAGCGTCGATGAATTTGTGTGTCGTTATGACCTTTTGAGTAATACAAATATTTACCATAATAAATGAACGAAGTGTTCAAGAACACACGAATATAAAAAAAAGTTTATCGCCAGTTTGCCCCAAACAAACTTCGTTTATCGTGCTTGAAAACGATTCTTGTAAACGTTTCAACAGTTACGAGAATCGAAAACTGTAGCGGGAAATGGGTTATTTAGTTGTAGGCAATTAATTTTTTTTGCTATAAGCGATTTGTCAATTGTGGCAAATGAAGAATTTGTACCTTTACTTTAACACAGTTAAATTCCTTGCAGCAGCATCAGCAGCACTAGGCGAATATTTTCCGACTGAAAATGCAGTTGATGATGGTGCAACAGATTAAAGAGAATGCGCAGTAACCCAAACATCGACACGGTCGGGGTTCGAGTCCCATCGATAGAAGTAAAAAAGCATTGATTTTTTCAAATCATATTAAATTTGTGTCAAGATTATATATCAATAAAATAAATCTTTAATTATAAAAATTAAAACGAAAAAAAGAATAGTTCCAGCGCGCGGTTCAAAACGCTGACCTTCCCGGTTAGGAGTTCAGTACTCTTGCCAATATATTTTTGCGCGCTATTATATTTCAACATAGCTAGCGTACTGCTAGACTGTTTTTTTCGTTTTCCGCAATTGAAAAATGTTATGTGTGGAAATTTTATATGCATTTTAGGTACTTACCAGAGAACTGCAAAGAGTCTATGATTCGAACGAATGACTATAAACCATCCATCAAAAACAGAATGCGAGTGCGTGCGGTTGCGTACAACAACCACCACTTCCACGCGAAGCATCCTATTAGCAGCGATGAGCGACGAGTGCCGCCGCTTTGACTCATCGCTCATAAGAATGCCGTTCAATGATTCTAATGATTCTAGAGGCATTAAGGGAAATCGCGTGCAGTGTTACCGCGGACATATTTTATTATACATATAATATATAAATTTTTGAAAAATTATAAAAATAGTAATGAAAAAAATATATTAAAAATTTTTGGAAAAATTTTTTAAGAATTATTAAAATATTAAAGAAAATTGCTTCAAAATTAATGAAAAACTATAAAAATCTTTTTAAATATTCTTAAAAAAAATAACAATTAAAAAATTTCTAAAAAAATAAAAATACATATGTACATAAAAGAATTATTGATTTACATATTAATATATTTTCAACAAAAACAACTTGGTTTAAGGTATAATATACGTGTAACAACTAAAAACACGCATCTTGTTTTAAAAATTTTAAGGAGTAATTATTTTTGTTCTTCAAATTCATACAGCTTATAGTACATAAAATGTACTTTATAAAAAAAATTTTTTTTTTTGAAAATAGTTTTCAGGCTTTAATGTAGAGGGCGCTATAATTACATTAAAAAAAATACATCCATAACGGTTCGATGGATATCGCCTTTCCCATGTATCTGAAACAAAAAATCAAATGTCATTTTAAAGTACAGACCGCTATTTTGGCATCCTCCCTACGCACGACCCCCGGAGGGATTTTTAAAAATTATGGCGAAAGTTAACGTTAAAAAATTAAAAAAAGAGGTAGACTTTCGCGCACTTTTTTGTCAATAAAAAACAAAAAAAGATTCATTGAAATTGAACCAAAAGATTTCGAGTTATCTACCAAACCGTTTAAAAAATCGCGTTTAAAGCTTTTGTTTTTCGAAGTTTTCCATATATTTTTAAAATTATCGGTTGATAATAACTTACAATTATTTAATCTGCAATGCCAGGTATCGTTTTAAAAACATGAATGTATATTCTAGAAACTATGAAGAACATATTAAGCAAACAAAAAAATTTTTTTTTTAAAAATTTACACTATATTATACTTTAAAAGGCAGGTTAAATTAACATTTATATGAAATTTATAATAAACATTCTATTAAAATAAATGGAAGTATACACACTATTACAGCTTTTGAAAGCGGCAATCATGTTTATTTTGGATTGCCGCTTTCCTTATGGCATCCCTAAACGTAAAGGATCTCAGCAATTCATCATTGCAAGTATGAAAGTGATTTAAAAAATTGTTCAAAAACAATACGATAACAAGGATCAAATAATAGACAACATACAAGTATGAAGTAAGTTTGCTACAATTTAATTCTTTAAAGTAGCGATCCCTAACTTAGAAGCTGGCTATTTATCTAAATCAACACGTAAAACACAAAACAAAACTAAAACAAGGAAAACGCACGCAAATACTGAAGTGCACGCAAATCATTCAATGACTCTAGAGTCATTGAGGTTGCTTACAATCATATGCTTAGAATTCAGCAGTCTTTCTAATGAGCGATGAGTGAAAGCAGAGGCACTCGTCGCTCATTGCTGTTATGAGAATGCTTCGCGTGGAAGTGGTTGCTGTTGTGCGCAACTGCAAGTACTCGTACTCGGTATTTGACGAGTGATTTAGAATCGTAAAAAACCGATTCGCTGCAGGTCTCTGGTACTTACCCAGTAGTGTAACAGAAAGCCGTGTCAATTAAGGACAACTAACAATATTTTCACGAATTTTCAATTTTTTGCATGCACCGACTTGTCGTGGTATTCGAACTTTCAAAATAAACGTTCAATAACATACTAGTAGCGCCATCTCTGGGTACGATAGTGTATTATTTCGTTATTGCGGTACGTAGCAGTGATTGAACAAATGAGTTGAAAGGAAATCAATACGGTCCGTACGGATTTTGTAGGATATTTTTTAGTTTGTTACAAAAATGTCACAAGGTGCTACAAGAGGTTATAAGAAATTTCGTATGAATCATTAAAAAAATTAATTACTAAAAATTGCTTTAGTAAAATTTGCCATTTTTTTAAACTTTGCACATTTATTGAAATTTTCAGAAATTTTTTTGTTTTTATTAAGTGCAATCCAAATTGTAAAAGGAAACTTAGAAATGGTCAGCAAAGGTCGGATGAATAACAGGTGTACAAGCTACGTTTTAGAAATGGAGTCCAATTAAATTTTTTTTTTTTTCTTTTGAGAAATAAAGTATATTGTAAAAGAAACATTAAAATCGGACAATTATATTAAATTTTAGAGCTGCTAAGACTGATCACCTTTGTGCAAAAACTTTAACTGTAAATATCTCAAAAACATCGAACGTCAGATCTGTTGACAACTGACGTTTGACGTAGCTTGTTCGATTCTTTTGTTGAATTTAAAACTAAATTTCTTTCTAGTAAGAGGTTTACTTAACCCTAGAATACTAAACATAGCCTGTGAGGCGAAGCAATTTTTTGTTTTTGTGATATCTTCTGATCGCTCACTCGTATCAAAGCCTACGCTCGTGCCAACTCAGTTGAGTGTTGTACGAGCTAGTGCACAAACGGTTTTTTAATTGCGCGGTTGCGTTGGTGATATACAGACACGTGTGGTGCCTGTGAGGCGAAGTTTAGCATTAAAGGTTATTTTTTTTTGTACATATATGTTTGATTTTTTTTTTTGATTTTGATTGCTAAAAAAATAGAGTTTGAGATGGCAAAGTCTGAAGAGCGGCTTCTAAAATGGCTGGAGGAAATATCGGATGGAAGTGAAGAGGAAGACAATTTTGAAGTGGATTTTGATTCAGATAATAGTGTGGATGACCCTGATTACGTGACTGAGTTAGATGATGACTTGAAGAACATTCATGTATCTAATCAAATTCATGACAATGCACAATCCACACCGACTTATGTTCAGGAAGCTTTAGCCACGTCGCAAAACAGGGTGCAGCCGGTTTGTGAGAACCGGGTAATTACGCCATCGGCATCGATTACGAGGGGAAAGAACAAATATATTTGGTCCTCCAAACCTTCTTCGTCACAAAAACAATCGAACAGAACTCCTTCAAGAAATATAGTTCACATTGTGCCAGGCCCAAAAGAAGGAGCCAAGGCCGTTGTTGATCCCATGAAATGTTTCGAACTGTTTTTTACTACGGAGTTGATGAACGAAGTACTTATGTGGACTAATGAATATATAAAAAATGCAGCTACCAAGTATAAAATTCAAACTACCACTACATCACAGGTCAGAATTGAAGAGCTTCATGCGCTTCTTGGCGTATTTATCTTGAGCGGAGCGTTGAAAAATAATCACTTGTCAAGTAATGAGCTATTTGATCCTACGATTTGCGGATCCCAAAATTTAGCTGCAATGAGCTGTGAACGTTTTGAGTTCCTTGTCAAGTGTCTGCGTTTCGATGATCTTAAAACTCGAGAAGACAGAAAAAAAACTGATAGATTTGCGCCTATCCGAAATATTTGGGAAATTTTTATCAAACAATGTAGAGATCTGTATAAACCTGGCTCGTACGTGACAATAGATGAACAACTTTTGGCATTCAGGGGACGATGTCCATTCCGTATGTATATTCCTAACAAACCGGCCAAATACGGAATAAAGATTGTCATAGTGTGCGATGTAAGATCGAAATATATGTTTGATGCCGCACCGTATTTGGGAAAAAACCCCGGTACAGCTGTAAACGAACCATTAGGCTCTTATTATTGCAAGCTGCTTACAACGACTATACATGGCTCAAATCGTAATTTAACTGCCGATAACTGGTTTACTTCTGTACCGCTAGCTGAGCAGTTGCTTCGAACACCATACAATCTTACTCTTATTGGGACAATTCGAAATAATAAGCAAGAAATTCCAGCCGAGTTCAAACATAATTCATCACGCCCTGTTGGTACATCTCTTTTTGGATTCCACGAAAAACTCACTCTTGTCAGCTTCAAGCCAAAACCTCAAAAGACCGTTCTTTTGCTTTCTACGATGCACGACAAGCCTTCCGTTGACTCCGTTTCCGGTAAGCCGACAATTATTCACTCTTATAATGAAACAAAAGGTGCTGTGGATACTTTTGACCAGATGTGTGGTCACACAAGCTGTAGCCGTAAAACTAGGCGTTGGCCACTTTGCATGTTTTATGGAATGTTGAATATGGCTCTACTCAACAGCTATATAATTTATGTATCGAACTGCGAAGTTTTGAAAATAAAGCCAATGTCAAGAAGAGAATTCCTTAAGATATTAAGCAAGAACCTATGCAGCGACTGGTGTGCCATCCGTTTGGAAGAAAGGCCACGTATGCAGAAAAGAGTCCGTTCAGCAATTAATGATGTCCTTGGACATAAAACTGTTACAGTTTCAGATGAACCATCCATAAAAAAAGGAAAAAGATCAAGATGTGACTTCTGTCCTCCGGCATTGAAGCGCATGAGTATTTATTTCTGCGCAAAATGCAGGTCAACATACTGCTTAGATCACCGATCGCCAAACTGTTGCCAATGCGACAGAAATGTATAGTTGAAAAAAATTAAAATTTTATTTTTGTTTCCAGAAATATTTTTAAGTTTTAAGACGTGAATTATATTTTTAAAGACTAAATAGATCTCAGGTCTACAAGACCCAGAAGTTTTTTTTTCATTTAAAACTGTGTATTTTTTTTATTTTTATTTTTTGTAAAAGACTTCTGTCTACCTCAGATCCAAATATGTGGCCTGCAAAAAAGCCTTTGGTATATGTAATGTATTTAAAAAAATGAATTGTTTTTGTTTATTTTTTTTACTTAATATGTAATAAACATGCTTTTGTTTTTGTTTTAATATATTTTTATTTTTTTTAAAGTAAAATATGGATTTTATATAAAAATCGCCTCCCAGGCGAAGTTTAGCATTAGAGGACTAAAAAATATGTTTAGTATTCTAGGGTTAATGCAAAACGTAGTGCTAGTCTTGATATGGCTATTAAGGAGCACATTTCGTACCTCATTCAACCATTGCAAGATGCAAAGGATAGTTAAAAACATTAAAAATAGCACAAGCCACGAAAATTTGCGTTGCATTTTAAGCGTTTCATTTGAGTGTTTACAAATTCATGCAAATTGGCGCGTAAACAGCTGTTAAATGACATAAATTGCAACTGTTGAGTAAAAGTAGAGTAATTTATTTCGCTAGGTAAAATGCATAGGAGAATAAAAGAAGGTAGATGCATTTCGGACTGCGCTCTCTTTCTCATAGCCAAAATTGTCTAAATCAATTCAAATCACTTTTTTGTTTACATTTTTCCAATTCAAGTAAAAACGTCGCTTTCAGGTTTTCTATGAGCTTTCAAGTTCGTTTTGACAGTTACGACAGTCTGCCTCTCCGAAATGCATCTACCTTCTCTTATTCTACCATGGGTAAAATGTACATCGCTCGAGCGTAGATAGCTGCCAGCGCTGTCAACAGTGTAGCCATTCACCCGAATTTTTTTGAGCACTAGTGTTGGCAGAATGCAGCCATTAACAACCCTATAGGAACAAACTAACTTGTTTTTAAAAACAACTAGTTAAAAAACTAGTTTAAAATAAACCAGTATATGAACTACTTTGAATTATATTAAGGCGGCAACTACTCTGATGTTGGCATGTTTTAATTGAAAATTTTTATAAGATTACAAGCATATATATGTTTAACCATGTTATTTCATCAAATATTATTAACTTTTGGCCATCAGTAATAGTTTTCAATTGGTTATTTTAAAGCAATTAAAAAAATAATTTAAATGTAACTAATTTAACAAGTAGTTGAAAATATATGAAGACGACAGTCAATTGACTTATTTAGCGGACATCACCATACAAAATAAGTTAGTTCGTTCTATGGAAAAATGTCAGAATTTCAACTAGTTGTGGTTGACAACAAACTACTTTATCAACTACTTTTAAATTAGTTGATTTTCCTACAGGGAACTTGTTAATATTAACTATTTTGTTAATGTGGTGAGCTTTGCTAAGCTAGTAGAATAGGGCTGTACATGATACAATAATAAGGTAGGGTAAGGAGATTCACCACACCGACCTCGAATGTCAAAATGTATTTTAGCATTGCCACTTTTCTGTATTAGTAAAAAATATGGGATATATATTAAGAGAGGGAATTATTTGTAGGATAAATAGGATAATTAGGGACAAATGTATTTACAATGAAATAAATCACTGTTCTGTGAGTTGAAAGCTTTATTTTCAGTTAATTATTATTGCGCATTAGTTCTTGTTCACCTTTTTGTGTTTCCTTGAAAGGAGTTTGACCGAGCTTCTTTTGATGAATTGTGTGTGTTGTGAAATGTTCGAACACAAATGATCGAGAACTGGGCCTACAAGTTTTAGGCCGACTTCGAACGGCTTATGTTCTCAAGAAGCTTTTCATGGCAGTTTTTACTCTCTGTGGTTTGCCATTGTCTGCAGAGAGGTGACGGCCGAACGAAAAAATTAATTCAACACAAAATTTCAGTGCTCTCACCTTTTTATTAAAAAATTTTATTCTAATGTGCGTTATAAATCTAATAAATATTTTTTTTTATTGTCATATGACAAAGAATCTGTTAAGCATAAATGAAAAATTTGTGTTTGAAAATTGAAAGATGCTTTTATTTCATCTTTATAATCTTTTGATAAAATTTTTTTTCTTTGTTCCACGTTATATGGCAGATGGCATAAATTCTTTTTGACATTACTAGAAATTTTTAAATTTGGTATATATCGCTACCTTAATATAGAAAGGCACTAAATAATTTTTTTTTACATTATAGAAGAAGAAAAAGACTTGATAAAAAACAAAGTTCTGCCATTTCTGCAGTATAAAAATTGTTGCATAATAACATCACTAATAGATTTTAATAAAAAAATTCGTTTCCAAATGAATCGAAATTATAGAACTTAATTTTTTATAAAATTTTTTCCTTCTCCTATTGAGTTAAAGGCTGTTGAGATAGGACCTTTCTATATTAAGGTAGGAAAATATATATATGTTTGCTTAATATATTCGCAAATAAAAAATAAAAAAAAAACAACAAGCGCAGTCCTGTATAAGAGAAGGAAATTATTGTGAATGGCCTATGGCGAATTGAATAAATCTCAAAAAAAAACTTCAAAACTTTTTTAATAATATAATGTACTGTAAAATAATGTACTTCCCCGTTTTTCCCCGTAAAAGCGATATTTTATCAAAAGTATCACCTGTCGAATGTGTTACAACATACTAATTTTCGACAAATTGTCGATCTTCGAAGCTTACGAAGTTATAACACGCCGTCATAGTTAAGTAATTCAGCAAAAACACTAAGAACAAACATGGATTTTTCATCGATGTTTTTTTAAGATACGGCATCATCATATTTTATAATTTTGACATTCCAGGTCGGTGTGGTGAATCTCCTTACCCTACTTTATTATTGTATCATGGGGCTGTAAGTAAAACTTATCATTTTCAACACACTATGTGGTGTGTTTGAAAACGTTGCTGAAATATAATGAAGAGTGTAAGATAAGAATATCTTAGCAAGCATTTTCTTTAAAGAAAAATAATAAAGGTTTGGGAATCGTTTAATAAAATATTTAAGCGTGGGTAGAGTTATATTCATTAACATTTAAAATTTTTGTTTTAAATTTATGATTTCCTTAGCCCTCACTTTGGCACCAATGTTTTACTTCGAAACCTGGCACTATTATGGTACTGTGCTGAAATGGCTCAAGTCTTATCTCTGTGAAAGATCCCAATATGTAAAATTTCAGGGTACTTTGTCTAAAAAGATTGTTGTCTCGTCGGGTGTACCTCAAGGTAGCCATCTTGGCCCACTTCTCTTCAACATATTTATTGCAGACATATCTGAAGTTTTGCATGATGTCCCCCATCTCTTATATGCAGATGACTTAAAATTATACTATAACATTAGATCAGAAGTGGATTCAGTATTCTTACAGAATAAGCTTTTTTCTCTAGAACAGTGGTGTAGTAAAAATAAACTTTATTTAAATATAAATAAGTGCTACGTTATAAGTTTTGCCCGTAAAAACGTAATCACATATAGCAGATACATGCTAAATAAGGTAGAACTTAAAAGGGTCAACCACATAGCAGATCTTGGAATAATTCTTGATAGTAAGATGCGCTTTAACCTTCACTACGATCATATCATATCCAGGGCAAACAAAATTCTCGGATTCATAAAAAGACTTGCAAAAGAATTCAAAAACCTTTGGGTAACTAAAACCTTATACTGCACATTAGTACGACCAATCTTAGAATACTGTTGCATAATTTGGAACCCAGCTTTTGTAGTGCATAGTGAAAGGCTAGAATCTATTCAAAGACAATTCTTGCTTTTTGCATTGAGAGACCTATACGATCCTCGTGACTATACAAATTTACCACGATATGAGAGTAGACTTAAAATCCCCAATTTAATGTCGCTGTCATCAAGGAGAATATTACTTTGCTCATGCTTTACATTCGATGTTATTACTGGTAACATCGATAGCGAATACATCTCGAGCAAGGTACTATTTAATGAACCAATGGTATACCAAGGTACCAAGGTACAATGGTACCAAGGTATACAAAATTGTTAAAAGAATCGCATCACAACACTATTTACGCATTGAACGAGCCCTTGAATAGATGTTGTAAAATATTTAATAATATCAGCGAGCATTATACACAGCCAATATCGAAATTCCGATTCAAGCGTTCTCTTTCCAAATCACTTTCCTTTACATAACTACCCCCTTATTAAACACCTATTCACGTTCTATGCCCAATGGTACATATAAGTGAATCTTCTCCAATTCCTTTTCACCATTCTGATCCCTTTTCTATTTCCTTGATCTAGCATTTGTAGAAAAATTGTACATCAAAAATTTTAATGTCAAATAAGTAAAACACCGCATTGTAATATTAACTCTATTCTCCCATATCAAAATGCCTCTTCTTACATTGCCGTCTACCACCCATACCTAAACAAAATTTAGTTGTTCTCCCATTTAGCTTTCCATCTTAATAATATTTTAGCATAGTATTGAAAATTAGTACATATTTTACTATGTGTATAAAATCTGTTAGTATGTAAGCTTAGTATATAAGTTCCCCCTTCGTTCTTCTTATTGTGTTTTCTTTTTGACGTGTTTTTGAAAATGTGTCGATTCATGTGGGCGGATTACGCCCACTGAGAATTGGATATCTTCTACACCTAAAACAAGGAAAGAGGAGAGAAAAACAAAAAATAATAAAAAAAAAAATAAATACAACAACAACCTGTTAGAAAAATAAGTTAGAATAAGTATATTGCCTTGTTTGGCTAAATAAATAAAATTTACATTTGTAAACGACCAAAAAAATAAAGCGGTCGTTCTGCTTTCTACAATGCCATCCGACAATACGATCTCGGACATACATCAAAAACCAAGCATCATTATATTTTATAACCATACGAAAGGAGACGTAGACGTAATGGATGAAATGCTGGGCCAATATTCAACAAAGCGCAAGACCCATCGCTGGCCGCTGGCATTCTTTTATAATATGCTAGATGTATCAGCATTTGGAGCTTATATAATATATTCTGAAAATAATTTAACGCATGTAACAGCAAAAACGGTAAATATTATTTTTAAGTATTCAAAAAATTTTGCTATTCAATACCTATTTATTTATTTCACCTTAAACAGGCAGGCGTCGTCTGTTTTTACAACAATTGTGTATGCAAATGATATTGAAAAGGGCCAAATTCCTCGAGTTGTCTCGTATTTCCCAACTAAAAATGCTATCGAGTGCTTGATGGGATTAAGTAGTATTCAATGATTGACTTCAACAGAGGACTTTACTGCAGACGAAGATGATCGTGGTCATTCAAAAGTGCTACCATGCTACATGTGCTACCATGAGCAATTCAAAAGAAAACGGTCAACACGAAAAATATGCGTCCTATGCAAGAAACCTGTATTTATTGAACATAGCCTGGTCCAGGCAAAATGTAAAGGCTGCTTAAAAGACTGAACCTTAAAATTTTCAACGTACCAAAAAGTATGTATTTATTTACAATTTTTCTTATAAATGCTGAAATATGCATACACATATACAGGGTGTCCCGCAATTGAGTGCAACTATTAACGGAGGTGAAAGGTTATGTCGAACTGAGCAAAAAATCGTATGGGAGGGGGGGGGGGTCTATTTTCACATTCTTAGGAGCTACAGGGTTAATTAATATTTCACGACTTTGATTCACGTTATTGTTTCTAGCACAAAAACTAAGGCCCAGTTTCACCAACTGTACTTAAGTTGTACTTAAGTTTAACCTCAGCTAAGTTCAACTTAAATTTTCTGAGGCATTTGCGTTTCACAATCCGTACACAACTATTGCCAAAATTTAAAACAATAATATGGCAGCACCATCAAAAATAGTTTGTGTTTATTTTTTTGACATTTATGCAAAATCTCGTTAGAAAAGTAAAGTAACAGAAAATTGTAAAACATATTAAAATGACTAAAAGAAAAGAACCCAAAGGAAGGTTAAATTTTTATGGAAGTGAAGTGGAGTTGCTGGTCAGTATTGTGGGAAAATTTAAAAATACTGTGGAATGCAAACGGACCGATGCAGTCACCGTGGGGAAGAAAGATTCCTCGTGGCACGAAATCGTGGAGCAGTTCAACGCGCAAAATGCAGCCGATTCGTTCCGGAGCGAAATGGATTTGAAGAAAAGGGCGGCGGAAGAAAAAAATCGCTATATGCAACAGGTGGAGGCCCTCCAAAACAGCAGAAGCTCACCGAAAATGACGGCAAACTTCTAAACCTCCTGCACGAGAAGCAAATGTATGGTATGGAAAGCATATACGATAGCGATTTTGTTGACAATAAAAGTGAGTACAAGAGTTAGGGAGAACACATACGTAATATGTGTAGGGTTCTTAAGTGGATTTACTACTTTTGCTTTTCCTTATTATTTGATTATTTGTTTTTCTTACAATTACATTTTCAGATACAAAGGTATCAGCAGATACCAAGATGGATGAACATGTAAAGGATGGTAAAAGAAGATAACCATCCTTATAAAGGGGCCGCTTATAAATTACGTAACAGGCTTTTTGCCAATTTTAGATCCCCTCTCCGCCCTGTCACACCTTACCACAAAGTGTCGACCAGGCCCCACCAAAATCTTGAAGCCTGAATTAAAAAAATTTGTTGTGACGTAATGCACTACCAACTTCCTGCCCCTCCCCCGTGTCACACTAAACGCGTTATGTAATTTATAAACAGCCCCTAATAAGTATTATTTATCGTTAAAGTATTATTTGGAAAATTATAAAAGTTAGAAGGGAAATGAAAATAGAAAAGATTGAAACACGATTGGACGGACAATTAATCAAAATTTTAAACAAAAAAAAAACTTAATGCAATCCTTTGTTACATGACCGAGTTATTCACTTTCAAAGTCAGCATTTTAATTTTTGATTGATTTTTTTTTGTATTTCACCAAAAAATAAAATAAGTATTAAAAACTTTTTGTCTGTTTCAGGAACGAAAGTTTATGGCCTTGGCGCAGAAGGATCTTGGTTTAAGCCCTCTCTGTAGACAATGCCACTAATTTTGCGAATTGATATGGAATCATCGATATACATATATAGTTAAACTTATGTCAAGAATTTTTTTTTATTCAATATATTTTTCCATGGTAAATACAAAAAATGCCTTAAAACACCATCAAAGCCTTTCAAAAAAGAAAATATTTACATATGTAAATAGTGCCAAAGTAAGGAGTAAAAATGAAAAACTTTCAAAAAGTATTAGAAAATTTTAAAATGACTAAAAACTTTTTAAATTTTCAGAAAGAAAACAAAAAAATAGTCCTAGCGAAGCCATATCCAAATCGAATAGAAAATAAAGGAGTTAATTTAAAATTGGAATATTTACAAATGCAAATAGTACCAAAGTGAGGGTTAAAAAAGGACGTACAGCTTAAACGGCAAAAATGCATGTTCGAAATATACTGTGGTGAGTTTAAAAAGCGTGGCTGAGTTCGACAAAAAGCATGGCTATCTTAGCGCTGTTGGTGAAGATAGCCACGCTTTTTCCATCCACGTTTTCGAAAATGCGTGCGTGGCTATCTTCAGCCCGGTCATATTGTATTCCTCTGCACAAATCAAAAGCATCGCCGTGTAATCTCAACTTAACACAGTCTATAACGCGTGGTAGCTCACTAGAATTGAACGCTCTTATTGCAAGATCGCACCCTTGAATGAACCTGTAAACCTCCGTTGGCGAGTCGGTTCTTGAGAATAATGGGACCAGATTATTTACGGTCTTAGCTATTGCGTTAAGATTCATTGTAATATTTTTTATTTCTATATTCTCGTAGATATGTCCCCCTTCTTCTGTCTCCACGTCTGTTGCCTCTTTATGATGCAATGAATTTTTTGTTGCCAATTTCAATTCTTCCTGCAAATGCCTATTTTGTACCTGTAATTCCCTAATCCTAGCATTTGCTTGTTCGACTGTCTCAAAATCAACTCTAGCCTGTTGGACAATTAACTTCTCTACTAACTCTGTCGATACGCCTTCTCTTTGCAACAGATCTCGCAATCTTTCGTTTTCCAAATCTAGCTCTTTTGCTCTAGCTTGGTCTCCTATTCTTTGTTGTTGCACCTCGCCTAACTTTGTTCTCAGAGCCTCAAAATCTCTCTTATACTCCTCAAACCTCCTTGGTTGAGCTGTACTCTTGTGCTCGTGATATTTATCTACGAAATCAAACACTACGTCTGCCTCTTCTACCTTTGCCAAATTTTTCCTCACCGTATTTGACAGCAGCAAAGCGAAATTATCTTTGTTTGATATAACCACTTTTGCTCGGACCCACAATTTTTCCAAAAACATGTCCAATTCTCCTAGAAGATCTAGATACCTTCTCTCTATGTCACTGGTGTGATCCATTTAGAGAAAAACATTCTTAAATTACCGCGTTCCCTTTCTAACGCACTAAGCCGAAGTGTTCTTTATTCAATCAATTCTCCCGTAAGCCCAGTTAGTTAAAAATAAAAGTTTTTTTCATATATTCATTTATTTGACGCAATACATACTCGTATTAACAAAATTTTTTCAAAATTTACAAATCACAACTTTCCGTTCAAAATTCATTACGTTTCGAATCTCTTTGGTGCTGACCGAGTTCTTCCATGGTGAGTTACTTTATCTACACCTGTATTTCCTTTTCCATAGAAATCCGCCGCCAGGTTAATCTTCTGCATCTGCTTCGTAATTGGCAAGTAAAGTCCTTTAGACCTCCACGTCGCAAACTATGTCGACAATAATCGTATTCAATAATAAAAATACTCAAAAAGGTGATAAATGAGACTCAACCCTTTATATTAATAAAAATTTATCCCTGCCATCCTCTTTCCCGAGAGGTGGTGGAAGATGGTTCCGCCATCAATACTTATTTCTAGCAGGCCCCACGTGGATCCTACTAACACAATTCAATTCCCAAACAATTTTTCCCCCAAAATCAATCTTGAGTTGGACTCAACTCGTTTGTTTAACCAAACTAAACTCCCAAAAAACTTTCTATATACAGCATCGAATTTTCAAACATTAAGCACTCATATACACAGGTGATAGAACTTCCATCTTCAAAACTCAAAATATATTTTTTTTTTCCTATGTAAGGTACCATGTAAGGTACGAGAGGTATGTTATTAAATTGGTGATGGCAAGATTGCCTTGTAACGAAAACAAATGCCTAAATCGGCTTTCTAGTTTATGGCAAAATGCCGCTCTTGAAAAAAAAAAATCAAAGAGTAATAAAAACCTAGATTAACTCTCGTTAGAGTTAAAAATCCGAACGTTATAAGTTTTAGCAATAGTTTTCGTTTGTGTTTTAAGACTCCTTTTTTTTATAATATTGTCACTTCCGATAATAGATTAAATATTTTTTTTTTTGTTCATTTCTCTAACCCTGGAAACATTGGCCAAATATTCCAACAAACACATGAATCTGTAGGGTATCGGCTTTGGTTTTGTTTCTTTTGCAATTACATTAAGCACTTGGAACTTGTTGTGATTGACTTTCTGCTGTGGTTGTTGCAACAAGCACTTGAACCTGTTACGACCGAAGCCTACCGATTGATTTCACAATATTTTTTCAGCAAAAATGTTTTGTTCCAGCGGCGCAAACACAAGCACTTGAACTTGGATTGCTCTAGATTGAACACTTAACAAACACAGACACTTGAACCTGGATTGTTTAGATAGAGAGTTAAATAAAAGCACTAAAACATCCTTGATGTTCCCGTGAACAAAAAGGATCCTACCGGCTGTGCCATTTATGTTGGGATCCACCCTGTGAGGATACCCGTAGGTCCTTAATCGTGGCCTAAGCTTCCTAAATGGATGGATACGGTTTCTGGCCGTATCCTGTTATAATGGGTGGCTACAGGCGATACACCTGAGCCGAGTTTCTGGTGGGCACCTGACACTTGGAACCAGTTACCCAACGTCGAGTCATTTAATCGAGTTAACTGCTGGTATACTCACAAACCATTGCCTGGTCCAGGATCTTCACTTTGCGTCGGTCGTCAGAGCTAGAATCAAACTAGAAAACTCACTGCAATGAAAACTCACGGTTTTTATTTAGTACTCTCGTTGATTAACTTTCAACTGCCCTTTACTTAGCAGAAACCAGATATGATTTTTGTTACATTCTTAATTCTAGCTTAACATATTTACAAGGGTTTCACTATTACATTTCCATAGTTTCTGACCGAGATTAAAATTACCCGGAAACATTCTTGAAATTAACATATGTACAAAATGATCGCATTGCATTTTGTTTGCCATACATTCTTTTGCTTATTTCGAAAGGCGGAATTCTCTTGTCCCAAATATTGTCCAATTATTAATTGCAGCAAAAAAATTCTACTGTCATGAATTACAACAATAAAATCTTATTAATTTAAATTACCATAACTGAATGCATATAATAACAACAATAAAATATTATTTATTTAAGATGCTGTCGACGCATTTTGTTTTCAGTGCACAAAGGTGTCAATTTATTTCTCATGACCATGGCAACAACAACATACTGGCGATTTTACTTGCTATTTAAGCTGCTCGCTTGTTACCGTTTAAGTTATGGCACGCGTCATAGCTTAAACGGTTTGTGCATTAATTCTGATTCTGCATTTTTATGCAGTTACACTTGGACTTGGCATTGGTCTTGAATTCAGAAATTCAAGGTTGTTGTAGGGCACAAACGGTAGTGCCTACAAGTGTGCAGTGGTTATTTGCTTCGTTTGTGATTAATTCACAACAGTTCGGCAGAGGCCTAAATAAAATATGTTAACATGACGAAGCGTCCTATCTTGAAAGTTAACATTAATTAAATCCAGAAGAAATCTACAATCCGTTCTTCCTGCAATAATAACATGATTAAATAACATAGATAGCACTTTTTTAATTTAAAGTTTTCAAAAATTTTAAAGAACGTGAAGATTTGGATTTTGATTTGAGATTTTTAAATTGATTATTTTGTATGTGAAATTACCAATTTTAGTCATTGCATATACCTTCTACAGATAAAACTTAACTCTCGAACGAGATGTTCAAAGTATATAAAATTGTATATTTTTGAAAAATATAGAATCTTATGCTTTTGATGGCATTTCTTTTTAAAGAAATCCTTCAATGAGATCATATATAAAATTCGTTTTAAAAATATAATGTTTCTAAAAATTAATAAAAAATTTGAAAATTGCAGCAGTGCAGAGGAAAAAAAAATATTTTTTTAATTTTGCTTAAACTTTCAAAAAGTGATGCTTTATTTATTAAAAACTTAGAAAAAAAAGATAGAGGTGCGATTTTGCGTTTATTGTCTTTAATTTAATTATATGTAATGGGAGTTTTTCGCCTAAAATTAAAATTTGTAAATTGAGTCATTTATACATACTTTGTTGTGAGTCTACTGTGGGATAAATTTTAAAAAGAAATGAATCATGTTTGATAGTTTTAGAAATTTTTGAATAATCATATTTTTAATATGAATTTAATTATTTAAATCCATTCTTTATTTCAAAAGTAATTCAACATTACACATAGCGTTTTTAGTGATGAATTTACTGAAATTGAAAACCGTAATAAAAAAATGGTTTCTTTTTTATTTTTTTAAATTTTTTATAATATTTATCAACTTATTTAAAAAATATGTTGAATACATAGAGGTGCGATCTTGCGTTGTTTTATTTTTACGCCATTTTTCGTAAAGGGTATTTTTGGGTTATTTTTGGTAAAATTTACATAGCAAATCACGTTTTTTCATTTTGGGAAAAAATTATTTAAGCTTAAAGGAGTAATGTTTATATAGAAATAAGTATTTTTTTAATATTTTAATTCCTTGGGTATTAACGTAAGAATAATTTTTTTTCGTAGAACCTACTCCCGAGCATGTCACCTGAAAAGATGTGGTCCGTATTCGTAGAATTATCGGAAGGAGTTGAGATAGTTACATGAAACTTGGTACACATGTTCATATGCACCCAAATTTCTGTACAAATGATTATTTTTTTAAAACAGTTAAAACAGTAAAACAAACGAACTATAAAAATACTATAAAATGGCTTATATTTGAGGTACATATATAAGATTTGATATTTGTGTAAGATGCATCGAAACTGCGAAATATGCTAAAAATAGGCGTAGTCAGCCTACAAATACAACCACTTCCAATGCAACCCTCAACGTTTAAAGCTATTAAAAGTGTTATATAGTATATGAGTTAGAGAGAGAACATTTTAAATGAGAGTATATACGATCGAATCAAGTTTTGTGCCAAAAAATCCGATCACTTAAAACATGCGTAAAATTGGGTACAGTTATTTCCAAGTTGGTTTAACCCGTACTTATTTATCCAAAATAGACCTTTTGTACTGCATAGTTTTAGGACGCGAATTATTTTTGATGTCACTCTTTCTGATTGTCAAAAACATATGGCTTATGCCGTTATCCTTAAAATAAACAATAGTATTTTTACCTAATTTAATCGAAGTCTTTCAAAGTTATCATATTTATCAAAAAGTTCTCAGTGCGGTGAAGCTAACCAGTTTTAAAATACAATATAAAAGGTGAAAAATTTCTCACATTGAGGGAGTATTCCTAGTCGGCAAAAATTTTTTCGATTTTTTGGTTTTTGTATATTTTTATAGCTTGGATATTTCAGAATATCGTCCTAACAGGGTTTTTTGAAATTCGAAATACTTTAGGAGATATGGCCTTTTTTGTCCAGCAATGTTTTCTCCAAAATGCGATTTGCTTAATTTGGCTACATTTTTAACGCAACGGTTTGAAGCAACCACCGAATTTCGATCAACGCGTTCTTTAGTAGGTAATAACTTGTTTGTATACGCATTTTAAAAATAAATTAATACGCATTTTAGAGCTTAGGTTTTCGAATATTGGCAACGTTTAATTCACTTTGAATTGAGTTATAAACCGGACGCGCGCTCACAAACAGTTTTGAAAAGTACAGTTTTGATAAAAATTGTTGTTTGTGCTAAAGACAATGGATAGGAAAAGTAAAAGTAATATAAATAAAAGAAACACTGGTAGCAATCGAAAAACTCGTATCTTGAAACGCCAGTTTCGTGGTAACCAACACGAAAGAGATGAGGACACCGAATTCACAAGTACATCGGCAAAACAATTTAAAAATAATGAAAGCGAAGTCATAAGCATTGACAACAAAACGGAGAATTGCATTTTGGAGCTTTATACAGTTTTCTCGGCAATTGCTAATATGGTATTTTGTGCCAAATGTGAGGGGAAAATCGAGTTTAAGGCGGGACATGACATTCGCGGCAGAGAAAACAGACTTTTTTTTTAAATTCATAACTCAGTCAAAAACAAACATTTTCCCAAAATTTATTATTGTAGAGAATTGAACAAATTACAAGAAAAAAAATTCAAAAAAATATATTTTTCACTCCAACATGGTTTTATAGAGCTCCAAACTGGTGGCAGAGAAAAAAACGGGGCCTCGTGGTTACAGCGCTGGGAGTTGCAAAAATTGTCCGATCTGGAAAAAAATGACTTTTTAAATTTTTTTAAAATTTTTTTTTTAATTTTTGGTGATGTTCCAAATTTGAAAGTGTGTTTTCTCGAAAAAAATATTGACTAAAAATTTATAAAAAATCGAAAAATAATTTAAAAAAAAGCTCGTGTCATACGATAGCGAATCAAGTTTAAAAAAATAAAATTTCGTCAAAATTGAACCCGCTAGTGCCGCAACCAGTACGAAAAACATGGTTTCGAGATAAACGCGTTCAAAGTTTGTGAACAAAGAAAAAAAAGGTTACCTTCAATCTGCCATGCCTGCTTCGTACTGTATGCCTTCGTTATCTTGTGTTGTGCTGTTTCTTATAGTTTTTTGCAATCGTTTAGCAATTCGGGCTATCACCGTTCACCCCTTAAGTAGGTACGAAATAACAACCACCAAAAGTCAGGTAGCAAGTAAAACAAGTATATACCAGCTGCCGTACGTATTGGCATTCCATCGCCGTATGGAATTGGCTTCAAAATTTGTGTTCACTGCGCTTGCCCGACCACTACATACATTTTTTCGTCGTCTTTGGCAAATTATATTTGATGAACCGGCGCTTGATTTTTGCCATGAAGCTTGTAGGCATTGAGCCAAAAGGCATTAACACGTTTTGTGGCCTCATGGATATCGGCAGAGGCCCTGGAGAACTTTCATACGAGAAAGATGCCATGGTCTCAGCCGATCCACAATGTGACCCAACAATGTATACCGTATCAGGTGATGGCACTTGGAAAAAACGTGGCTTTTCTTCACTTTTTTCTTCAAATACATACAGTAAAAAATAGTCGCCTCTGTTGTAAAGTCCAGCGTATGCAAGAGTTGCAAGTATTGGGAAGCTAAGAAAGAAGAAGACCCACAGGCATATGAAATTTGTATTGAAGACCACGAAGAGGAATGCCGTGCCAACCATCAAGGAAGCTCTGGGAAGATGGAGGTGGATGCAATAAAGGAAATGTTCTCCATATCAGTCCAAAAGCATGGCGTAAAATATTGCAAGTATATCGGCGATGGCAACTCAAAAACATTCAGAGCTATTACAGACGGCGATCCGTAAGATGGCGACCCAATCGTCGAAAAAAAAGAAATTATTGCGCACGTGCAAAAAAGAATGGGCACCAGACTCCGCAAGACCAAAAAAGAGAACAGCGGCTTTGGCGGCAAGGGTGCAGCAAACTCACAGATAAAGTCATCTCTGAACTAACAACATATTATGGCCTCGTAATTCGTCGTCATCCAGAGTCGGTTGCTGACATGAAGAAGGCTTTTGGGCAACGTTTTTGCACAAAATCCTGACTGATGAAGCACCAAAACTGTCCGACTGGTGCGTTGAGCTAGTGCGCCTGGCAAATAGCGATAGCAGAAAGGACAATCGACTGCTTCAAGCACACGTATGCACCACTAAATCAGAGAGTCCAGGAAGCAATCAAACCTATTTACGAAGCACTGTCAGCCAATGATGTGATGAACAGATGCCTTGGCTCCGAAACTCAAAACAACACCGAATCTTTCAACGCATTGCTGTGGTCATTCGAACGTTAGCATATGCACACCGGCGCACGCACTATTGAAATTGCCAATTATATTGCAGCTGTCATATTTAACGAAGGTTTTTTGCCATACTTCAAATAATGAACCTTATGGGCATCCTGATTGGCAACGTCACATATGATTTCGCCATGTCTCGGGACGAAGTACGTTTGAAAAGGTCCGAAGCCAGAGCTCTGGCCCCATCAAAAGAATTTAGAACTGCCCGAAGAGCACAAAGAGCCGCTGAGTCCTGGGGCTGGCACTGCAGATTGAGATACCACCTTGTTTAAAAAGAAAGGTTCATTCACACTGTGAAGTGGTCTTAAATGTTCGATTCGAAAATTTTCTTTTTAGTAGGTTGCCACATGTGTCTATGACAGACTACCAAATATCAGCGTCTCTCGTTGACATTTGGTAAAGTGACAGTGTTTTGTTTACAACAACTTTTTTCGTGTCTTCGATTTTAACGATGGAAGAAAAAAATTGAGCAACGAGTTTGTATCAAATTTTGTGTGAAAAATGGTTTCAACTGCGCCGATACGAGCAAAATGTTGGTGTATGTTGCGGTGACTCTGCTCTATCGTATCAGACGTCAAAAGACGAAGTAGAGACGACCCTCGTACCGGGCGGCCATTGTGTTCGACTACCGAAGAAAACGTTGAAAAAATCAAAGAAATGTTGGTCGTTCAGAACATTCCTTTTAAAAAAAGAAGGCGATGCTCACTGTTTTCATGGACTGCACTGGCGTAGTTCACCATGAATTTTTGCCAGATGGTCAAACGATCAATAAACAGTATTATTTGGGCGTTATGAGACGTTTACGTGAAGCGGTTCACCAAAATGGACCGCAGTTGTGGCAAAACATATCATGGATTTTCCACCACTATAATGCACCATCGCACAATGCTCATCTGATTCGTGACTTTTTGGCCAAAAACAACACGATAACATCCAGCAGCCGGTAAATTCACCTGACCTGGCTACGTGTGATTTTTTTCCTTTTCGATCGAGTCAAAAAAACGCTTCGAGGAACGCGTTTCACCAGCAAAGAAGGGGTCATGGAAAAATCGGTGAACGCTCTGAAGGCCATACTAAAAACCGTGTTCCAGAAAGGTTTCCGTGACTTGATCAAGCGCTGGCATATGTGCGTTGCAGCCGACGGGACTACTTTGAAGGTGACAATATTGATTAGGCAATATTGACAATATTGACTCGTACTTTAATTTTTTTAAAAATTAACCTTTCTTTTTGAACAAGGTGGTATGTAAGTATTTCACAAAAAAAAATGTTTTATTGCCTAAAATTTTCATTGAGTTTTTTCAAAATCACGTTTTTGAACTTCGAAATCACTTTTCTCCGGTTCTACGGAACGGATTTTGATGAAACTAAGTGCAATCAACGCAGAATTGTCAAATTTTTAAAACTGCATGCTCAAAATAACTTCAAACTTAAACGCGTGTATCTCGAAACCACTTTTTTCGAGCTTGCGGCCCAGATTGCGCCCGCAGTTCTTAACCGATTTTAATGAAACAAAAAGCAAACGACGCAGAATTGTCACCATTCTGATCCCTATCTAAATCACAATTTTAAGCAATTTTTTACAATTTTTTTTTTTTTAACACTAAACTACAAAAAAAAGACCCAAAATCGGTTTTTCATTTTTAAATAACCGCCATTTTGTAAAATCGCTAAATTATGATTGAAATAGGGATCAGAACTACATCTGTACTAAATCTAACGCCGTTTACTTTTCCCGATTCAAATGATCCGGAGTCGAGCTATCCGGGCCGCAAGCAGCATACCTTTTTTTTCGACACCCAACTTTGAAAGCCGACAACTTTTTGAACAGCCCCCGTACAAAGGAAAAAAATTTTTATTTAATTTAACAGAATTTAAATAACTCTTTGCATTTTCAAATGAGAAGTTTTTCAAAAAGGGTAAAAAGCAGCCTTCCAACCAGGAATACTCCCTTGAGTGAATTTATTTTTTGCTAACAAAACAATGTTTTAGAAATGGCACCACCACTTTTTATTAGAGAAGTTTTCAATATACGGAAACAATGAAGGATTGATTGTACAATTAAAAAGCAGGAGGAGAATATAGAAACATTTTTAAAGCCTTAATATTCAGTGCCTTGTTTAAGAAATGATACTCTTAACAAAGTGCTCTTTATTGTTTTTAAATTTAATCAAGAATTTAAAGCCGTGAATCGAAAATCATCTGCATTCGAAACAAAACATCATGATTGGCTCCAATCTCCTCATATTTATTTTGCTGACAGGTTAGATGATGTAAGTTCATCCGCGTTTTAGTAATTTAACTCAGATTCTCCTCTAACAGCAAGTTGGCTTCTTTAGATTTAAACTTTAGGACTCTGGAGAATTCGAGTTAAAGTAAACCTGAAATATTTTATCTACAGTTAAATACATAAATTCAAGGGACCTAGTACCAGTAGAGGCACACGAAATATATCAGACACACAAGATACTCCTACTTTTAGAGGAACTGAAACCAAAGGGGGTAGAAAGCCAGTGAATTTCGAAGAAGCATCCATTAGAACAAAGCGCCGAAAAGTTCAGTAATTAGTCAATGAGAAATCACAAAAAGAAATTGAAAGTGCAGCGAGTTTATTAGCAAAAAGGAAACTTATTGAGTCAACAAATCAATGTCTGACACCATTTCAAGCACTTGGCCTATATTATGACTTGAAATTATCGGTAAGGCGTTATAGAATATTGCGTTCGGTTGTAAACAGTCTTCATCCTGAATGTTTTCCTGATTACAAAATAATTAAAACACACTAAAACGACCTTATACCAAAGCCTATTATAGTTTCAGAAGTATCAGCTGAAGTAAAAATGCAGGACTTGCTTAATCAAACTGCTTCAAGTTTATTAAAAATAATTGAAATAGAAAATAATATTAGTTGTGTTCTTGAATGCAAATATTTGATGGTAGTTCCGGTCATAGTGTTTGCAAACAAAAATTTTCCGATGAGAACAAGACTGAAGAATTCTTGTTTATGGTTGCAATGGTTCCTCTGAAAATGACTAATATTGATATCCAGGCAGAAGTATGGTCCACCATCTGTGTTATTTTGCAGACCTATTAAACTTATTTTTATGCAAGGAAAACTTCATTAATTCATAATGTAGAAATGGAATTAATGGAGCAAATAGAAAAACGTCTGCCATTTAAAACAAAAGTTATTAATTTTAACGTTGAAATTAATTTTAAGTTGTATTTAACAATGGTTGATGGTGCAGTTACAAACATTTTGGCACATAATTGGGCATTAATGAATTGTTTTCTATGTGGAACGACTCCATCTGTTATGAATTCTTTTCATTGCATGCAAAGAACTATAGACGAAATATATCTACAATATGGATTATCTACATTGCATGCATGGATTAAAACTTTTGAATGCCTAATTCATATTGCATATAGGAATGCCTCTCAAATGCTGGCAGGTACGCGGCAAAGAAAACAAACGAATTTTTTTAGAGCAAAAAATAAACATACAAAAAAAGTTTAGAGATAAAATGGGTCTTATTATTGATAAAGTACATCAAACGATGGGAATACTGCCCGAAGGTTTCTTCAAATATTGAAATGGCGTATGAAATAACAAACATAAATATTAGTTTACTAAAAAATTTCAATTTGATTCTGAGAACACTGTCAAGCGGCAAAGAAATAAATACTACAAGATTCAGTACACTTTTAAAGAATACTTTTAAGATATAGGTGGATAATAATCCCTGGATTTGTATAATATGCCAATAACTGTCCACAAAATATTGATTCATGGATGTGATATAATAAAAAAATTTTAATTCACTAATTCTTTTATCTGAAGACGCATTAGGATCTGTCGTAGATTCCATTAGAATTTATTAGATCCCATTAGTCATAAGTTATCTCGAAAAATCGATTAGGTCACACTAGCAAAAACTCAAGGGAAAACGGCAATCGAGATCTTATGGCTGCATTACTGTTAAATTCGGATCCACTCATTTCTTCGAACAGACATATTGCCAAAACAAAAGGAAATGATTATAAAGATTTATTGCCATATATTTTAGAAGAAAGTACAGATGCCGATGTTCATAATAGCTTCATTTCTGATATAAATTTTTAAGATTTTGTTTCAAGTGACACTTCGGATTAACTACAGAAATTCTTATATACAAATAATTCTTATTTGTATATAAAATGTATGAATATATTATTTTTCCTAAGTTTTTTAATAAATGATCTCAAATTGTTGTTTGCGTTGAAAATTTGCTGTTTTGAAAATTTGGTTTAAATTGGGGTAACTTTGTGGCCAATCGGGTCACAAAAATATCTGAAAGGATCGGTGTCAGAAACTGGTTTCATGTAGAATCTCATGAAAATCCAGCTGACTTAGCTATACGCGGCGTTACGCCCCAAGATCTTGCAAAAAATGTTCTCTGGTGGCATGGGCCATCTTGGCTTTTACATCTTCTTTGCCTACTGATGTGGATACTCCGCTCGAACGTAAATCCGTCAGCGTTAATTTCGCCTACTTCTCGGAATATGACGATGAACTAGAGCGATTCTCCTCTTTGCCGCGTACGTTAAGAGTGCTAAGTTACGTTTATCATTTTTTCTTCCGCACCCATCCACTGTTTCGTGCGTCTTTTTGCAAAAAATCGACGTGTCTTGATAATGCGAAAATAACAGCAGTTAAGACTCGCCTAATGCTGTTGTGTCAAAAAATCAGTTTCCCAGCTGATTACCATCATTTGGACACCAAGCAACTAATAAGCTCGAAGAGCTCCTTACTCGCTTTAAATCCATATTTTTTCTTCTTTCCGATAATTTATTTCGTGTTGGCGGGCGGCTTGCCTCCTCACCGAACTTATCGTTTGATGAAAGACATCCAATTATATTACCATACAATTGTAATTTTTCTCGCCTTTTGTACGGTTAATCCATGAAATCTCACTTCATGGTGGGAATCAACTAATGCTTCGGTTGATCCGAACACAATATTGGATTTCTCGTGCTAGAAACTTGATTAAGACCACCATATACAGTTGCAAAACTTGTGTTATTTACCAAAAACTGTTGAGGACACAAATCATGGCGGCTCTTCGGCCAGAAAGAACCGTTATATCTTGGCCATTCTCGTCAACTGGCATTGAATTTGCTGGCCCATTCGACATGAAAAGCTACATTGGTAGATCTTGTCGAATAAGCAAAGGCTATGTGTGCTTATTTGTTTGCTCTCCCCTTAAGCAATTCACTTGGAAGCCACAAGTGATTTATCAACCGCTACCTTCTTAGCAGCGTTCTCGCGATTCGTTGCCCGACGCGGCTGCCCAGAAAATATATATTCCGATAACGGAACTAATTTTGTTGGCGCCTCCAACATTTTGAAAAAAGATTTTACTACCTTTATGAAGGATTTGAGTGAAGCAGCTCTTGCTCAGCACGCATGCCAAGACCTTGCTTAACACTTTATTCCAGCTGGTGCCCCCATATAGGTGGCCTGTGGGAAGCTGGAGTCAAGAGTTTCAAAACACATTTTAAAAAGATTGCCGGAAATATGAAATACACTTTTGAAGAATTTACAACTTTGCTGAATAAAGTCGAATCGTGCCTTAATTCGCGGCCACTTACCGCTATGTCTGAGGATCCTTGCGATCTTCAATCTCTTACTCCCGGTCATTTCCTGATCGGAGGTTCTCTGCTAGCCCCAGCCGAACCAGAGATAGCTGATCAACACTTGACTATTGTCAATCGATGGCAACGAGTCAAGGCTATGCATTAACACTTTTGTAGCAGATGGAAGAATGAGTACCTAAAAGAGATGCATAAACGAGTTAAGTGGAAAACTCCTCAGAATGACTTCTCTGTCGACGACCTTGTTGTTGTCAAAGAAGATAATCTGCCTGCGAATGAATGGCGATTAGGCAGTGTCATACGTATTTATCCGGATAGTGATAAGCGAATTCGGGTTGCCGACATTCGAACCGAGAGAGGTAGCATCACGCGACCCATAGTTAAGCTCGTCGCACATCCAACCACGTAGCACCAATGACGTTTTCTTTGAATTATTTATTATTAAAGTTAATTCTTTTTTTGTGTTTTTTGTTTTGTTCTTTTTTCTCTTTTCAGAATGTCTGCTGAAGAGATCACTGCCGCACTTCTTGAAGATCTCCTGCTTCAAACTGACACGGAGATGGTTGTCAGTGAAGTTGAAACTGTGCGTGAGCGCACCCCTGTCCCCAGCCCTATCGCTTCCATCGCTGTCGAGCCTGAAGAAGTCGTCCCTATCGCTCCACCGGTGGTTGAACCGATTTCCAGTGCAGGCAGGAGCACTCCGCAAAGCGTGGCCTGCGTTGTTAACCGCAACAACTCCAAGTTGCCACCGATGTGCCGTGTATGCTCGTTGGAGCATAACTTGCCAGCGTGCGCCAAGTTTCTGGCAATGAATCTCGAGGAGCGGTTGAGAGCAGTACTGATGTACTTCTACTGCTCAAACTGCCTCTCAGCGACACACATGCGGAAGGAGTGCCGCAGCCCTCATCGGTGTCGTCATTGTGGAGATGACCATCATAGTCTGCTGCATTCGCGTTCACGAGTGCGAACCGGCAGATCGCATTCTCGCAGACCTCTCGTTAAATGCTTTAAAGCCAAGCGACCACCGTCGATTGACCAACCAGCGTCATCGGCTAGGAACTCTTTTCCGCAGTGGTCCACCTCTTCTAGAAGACCGCAGTCGAATGCACCAACAGCGGCTGTAACGAGGGACCATTTCCCGAAGCGGTCTCCAGCGCAAACACGATCGCGGTGGATAGCACCACATGCATCTTCGGCTAGGGACGACTTCCTGAAGCGATCGCCACATGAACGGCCGCCAGTGACGCCCTATCAACAGCTCGTTTCGTTGCTCCCCACTGTCATGGTGCGTACGGTCTCCAGAGGGATGTCTGTGTGGGGAAGAGCAATCCTAGATGCATGTCTTCCGCAAACGCTTATCACCCAAGAGCTCGTCACCAGGTGGAAGCTGCCCATTCATCGCGTCGATGGCTGCGAAATGTGCACCTTGGTCCTACATGGCCAGTACGGCGCCAACCAGCGCATTGAGACGACAGCTAGGGTCGAGCGGCGGTTGAAAGTCGTCACTCCATCGAGGGATCTGGACGAGCGGTTTCGGCAGAGTTTCCCGAACATCAACTTAGCCGATCCGCTCTTCTACCAATCATCGCCCGTTTATATACGCCTGGGTATCGACGTGTACTCCCGCATCATGCAGCCTGGTAGCCTCCCGACAGCCGTAGGCATGCCGTTTGCCCAAAGCTCCATCTTCGGATGGATTTTGACCGGACAAGGGGTCTGGTAGTTGCAGTCATGCAAGGCGGTCGGCATGTTAACGAATGTAAACTTATATTTGTTGGTCAACTTAGGACAGCCCTGTACCTTTTGTACAGCGGCTGACTTGCATTAGTTTTTTTTTATGTGGGAGTGCTTCTCACTCCCTCTCTTTTGAAATGTAATTTTTATATATGTATTGATCCTAAAGTTCGGCCTTAGCGAAATAAAGTTTTTGTAATCAATCGTTTTTGTACAAGCGAAGATCAACCTTGGATTTAATTTCGTCGGAAATAATTATTTTCAGCCTTTTTCCATTTTCTTTCTAAACCGTAGTTGTTTAATAATAATATTATTATTTAATTAATAATATTAATCAGTCGAGAAAATTACAATTATACTATTTTATCGTCAATTAGTCATCACTACATTAATAATAACAACTAAATTTAAATTTTAAACTTAATTAAATTTAACTAAACCCTTTTTAATCTAAGCATTACTAAATTTAACTTACCTAATCGAACTTATTAATTTAAATTCAATGTTTTTCTTGTTGTAAATCTCTCTCCAATTGAAACTCTCATTCAATATTTTAAATATTTCATAAATGATATTGACAAGATCTTCCACTAAAAACAACTCACAACAAATAAACACAAAATCAAACACCACCGACGATGGTACCTTCCAAACACCTCCTTCCAACCCATCAACACCAATACTCAACTTACCAAATCCAACAATGGAGAACACACAAACAAACTTTCAAAATCAAAACACTCACATCCTTCATATACCAATCACACATAATCCAATCAAACTACCAAAATTTTGGATCGATTCACCCGACGCGTGGTTTTTACATATTGAATTATTATTCAACTTACACAACATCAACGTTTATAACATTAAATTTCAAAACGTTTTAATCGCGTTACCACAAAATGTTATCACAAAAATTTTAGATATTATGCATCCATCTCCAAACGCAATCATATACAATCATATTAAAAATTCACTATGTGAAAGATTTTCTCTTAGCGAAGAGAACAGGTTAGAATAAATCTTTTCCAATTCACAACTGGGAGATCGTAAGCCGTCAGAATTCTTTAGAGATATGAAAGCTCTAGCGGGTTCTGATTCAATTATCGAGCGCGAATAATTTTTTCAGTTGTGGCTTCGTAAATTGCCACAACATTTACAATTGCATCTGAATACTTCAAGTGACAAAAGTTTCGAAGAAAAAGTTTTATTAGCCGATAAAATTCATGAAGTAACAAGCAGATCTCAAAATTTAACAATTTCCAGCATCAATAACAATTCAATGGAACAATGTTTTCAAAATTTAACACATATTACTGCGACACTCTGCCCAGATCTCAACAAAATAACACTGGATATCGCTGAAATTCCTTTCCAACTACAGACGATTCTCCAAACGAAGAAATACAAATTTAACAGACGATATTTGCTGGTACCACAGAAAATTTAAAAATTAAGCATTTAAATGTATACAAGCATGTAATTTTCAAAATATCAATAAAAATTTCAATAATTCCAATTCAAATAATTTAAATTAAATCGTTCCATCATGACGGTGACACATGATGGAATTACTGTTAAGCCTGCTCACCATCTCTTCATTTTTGACAAAATTAATAAACTCAAATTTCTAATTGATACCGGAACAGCTGTTTCAGTAATACCTTCTCCTAAATTCATAAGTTTCAAAAAAAAATTCTGATATTAATTTGACAGCAGCAAATAGCTCTTAAACAGAAACATTCGGAACAAAACTTCTCAAAATTGAACTTCCTTTCTTTCAATAACATCAGAACCAAATAACAACAACACAGTAAAACATCACACTGTACACAGAATCGAAACCAAAGGTATTTTACCATTCTCATGACCACGTCGTTTAGATCCAATCAAACTCAAACCTAGTCAAAATCGGTGTTTGCATACCTTCAAGTTTTTCTAGCTCATCTCCTCTTCACCTGTTTCTCAAAAAAGAGCCAAATGACTGCAGACCATGCGGCGATTACAGAAGACTTAACTGCATCACCATTCCAGACCGGTATCCACTACCAAACATTCACGATCTCAGTATCGAACTCAAAGATAAAACAATTTTTTCTTATTGACTTAGTTCGTGCATATCATCAAATACCAAAGGCAGAAGAAGATGTGCACAAAACAGCAGTATCAACACCATTTGATATGTTCGAATTTGTACGCATGCCATTTGGCTTACGAAGCAGTGCTCAAACCTTTCAAAGTCTTATCAATGAAATATTCTTTGGCTTAGACTTTTTATTTACATATGTTGATGATATTTTAGTCGCAAGCAACAACAAAAAAGAACACTTAGAACATTCAAAAATTATTTTTACACGACTCGAACAATACGGATTAAATTTGAAACCAACAAAATGTACATTCGGCGCACCCGCACTTGATTTTTTAAGTTATGAAATCTACACATAGAATGCAAAGCACAATTCACAAACGATATTCAATACATTACAGGAAAGAAAACAAAACATTGTCGCAGACACACTATCACGAATTCCTGAAATTGATTAAATTTCATCACAAAACATAAATTTTTCAACACTATACAAAGAACAACAATCAGACATAACACTTAAATCCTTGATTTCAACTCCAAACTCCAAATGCAACTTAAAAGAAATACACATATTAATTCTTAATTCAAAAATTTGGTGCGTCATTCTCCTCGACCATATGTTCCAAATTCAATGATAAAAACTATATTCGACAAACTTCATTCACTTTCACATCCTGGAGTTCGAACGACAGGAATGTTAATTCAAACAAAATACTTTTGGCCTAACATGCGAAAAGACATCAACGAATGGACATCTAGTTGCATTAAATGTCAAAAATCCAAAATTAACGTTTATACAAAATCACCTGTCAAGAAAATCGATATTCCTATAGGGAGATTTGGACACATCCATATGGATCTAGTAGGACCACTACCAGTTTCGAACAGTTATCGATACTTATTAACGATAATTGACAGACATACACACTGACCCGAAGCTTATCCACTTAAAGACATTTCCACTCATACAATAATACACACCTTCATAAACAATTACATTCCTCGTTTTGGCATTCCATTGAAAATCACTGTTGATCAAGGCACACAATTTACATCATACCTTTTCACTGAATTAACAAAAATACTTGGTTCACATAAAATACATACTTCTCCATATCACCCACAAGCCAACAGGATGATAGAATGTTTTCATCGTCAATTTAAGTCGCCAATTGTATCTTCAAACGACCCGATACATTGGTTAGAACAATTACCATAGATTCTGCTTGGTTTACGAACTGCCGTTAAAGAAGACCTCAAATATTCTTCAGCTGAACTAATCTATGGTCAAACACTTAGAGTACCTGGAGAGTTAATTGTCTTAATTTAGAATAATGATAATATCAACTCTACTGAAACTCTACAAAAGCTAAGAAAACATTTTTCCGAAATACATTCGAACACAAACCATTAAAATAAAAATTCCTTTTATTTACCAAAATCATTAAAAACTTGTGAATATGTATTCGTCAAAGTGAATCGATCATCGAAATTGCAATTACCTTTCGAAGGACCTTTTAAAATAATCCTTTTAAAAAACTTGATAAAATATTTAAAATACAACACGGAAATACCACTTCTCACATAATAAGTACACCATCACCCCAAACAAAACCCACAGAATTACCCAAAACAAAAAAGAAAGTTACATTTAACATTAAGAAAAAAAAAAATATATCAAATTGATAACCGTTTCACTGGAGGGAGAGTATATGTGGAGGACCTTAAATCTATATATTAAATAATGTAAGAGATTTGGTCCACAAAAATACGTGTTTTAATTGTATATTTCTATACTTGTTAATTGTACTGTATTTTTATTGTATTTAAAAATTTAGACATTAAAATTTTGTTAATCAAAAATTTTCATTCTAAAAATAATTCTTATAAAATATAATTGTGTTATGCTATAAAAAAAAAATAAATTAGTGTAAATAAAAAAAATATATATCTCGTACCAAACTCTTTCTCCACTACTTCTGTTTCATTCATCATAACTTTAAATTTTTCAATATTTCCTTGTAGATTTGACATTATTATTAATTTAGTTTTGTCTTCATTGATTGATATTTTATTGAAGCGAAAGAGTTCTGTAAGAATGGATACGTCGTATTCTATGAGGGCCAGTCTTGACTTGCTAGGATATACCATGGTGATATCATCTGCGAAAAGAAACAAATTGCCATTCGAAGTGATAAATTTGATGTCGTTTATGAATATCAAGATAAGCAGAGGGCCTAGCACACTACCTTGTGGTACTCTCTTTACAACTTTTGCCGATTCTAGGGATGGGCACCTTTTTAAAAAAACCTGTTTCGGATAACCGGTTTTATCAATTTCATTTATTCATCGAAACTGAAAATCGAAGAAAAACACAGTTTTTCCCAAAGACCGAATTTTTTAAGAGATTTTTTAATAAAAACTACTAAGATTTCTTTAAAGAATTAATTTTAAAGCTGAGTTAGAAGATTTTTAAGCTGGTATAATTTTCAATCTGTATTAATTTGGACTAAAATTGTCAAAAATTTAAAATTTTTTTTTTGTAAATGTTTTGAAAACTGAATATTATATAAAAAGAAAATTAAAATAGAATTTGCATTTAGTATATAGTGTACTTCTGTTACTATATAAAACAAGTTTTTTAAGAAAAAACAAGGGTTTTTTTAAATATATGTTATTAAACATATTAAAAAGCTCGTAACAAAATGTGCGCTTGAGATCATATTAATTTTTAATTAAAAAGCAATTAAATTGCTGTTAACTGCTTCCACATATATAATAAAAAGGAGCTACAGCTATACTAAAATTTTAGTTTCCAACTGATATAAAAAAAAAAACAAAAGAGATCGAATGCATACTGAAGTTTTCAATACATAAAAAAATAGTTTTTTCAGTATTATATGTACGTTATCCATATCTCCATCAAATTTTAATCAGCTTGCGCACATTATATACCGTTTGTAAGATAACCATGTTTTATCCATCAGTAAAAATGGGTTCATAAGGGATCAGCCTAAAAACTTGCTTCATAGGAAATCATATCATTATTCGTAGAAAAAAAAATTTATTTTGTTAATTTTTTTGAAAAGGAACATATTCAAAAATATCACCTTTCGATCATCTTTTTTTTAAGATACTGGAGGAAGTTTAATGTGCCATCGTTTTTTAACATTTTTATTTATAAAGATTCCACTCTGCCAAACAACTAACAATTTTTTCAAAAATATGCAGCATAACAAGTGGAATATTTTTCAAGTTCCTATATTTTCCAGAATTCACAAAGATTGGCATTAAAAAATTACTGTCTCTTTTTGTATTCTTCGATCGTAATCGCTTTCGGTCCAGCCGTTTTTGGTGTTGGCACGTATATTGGGGCTGCGTCTTGTATTTTTAACGGTTCTGGTTTATACTCAAAGAATTTTGCTGCGTCTCGCAGGATCTTATCGAATAATTCGTTGAAATTTTTTTTTTCGTCCATGCGTATGGATGCAGGGTGCAGGATTTTGATTGATTACAGGATTGGTATCAGTTTCGACAGTATTTCTAAATTTATTAGGATGATCGAATTAGTTGTTCAGGATCGAGGCGTGCAGGATCATAACTGACAGGATTGTAGTTGTTAGGATTGGAACGGGCAGGATCCGTTGCGCAGGATCGAAACTCGCAGTATTGCAGGATTAGGAGTTTAATTTTTTGAAAGATCGTCTTGCTTTTTAAATCTCACAGGATCGTTGTCCGCAGGATCGCCATGTAAAAGATATGTGTCAGGGCAGGGAAGGATATGTGTTCTAACTGTAATTTGCACTAACTGCCAACTTCGGCAAACTGAAAATTATGGCATTGCTGCCGCTCTTGGTATAATAAAAAAAAGGAACACCAACCAGTTTTTACGCTAGATTAATTCTAAGTTTTATTTAAAAATTTGTGTCTTATTTATATTAAAATAATACTACTCTAAAATCTCTACTTTCTTAAACTCCTCCTCCAATTTTAATTTCACTCAATACAAAAATACATTGAGTCAGTCGTTTATTAGTTTTTCTTCCATTCATTGGCTGATATTATCGTCGCAGCCAATAACAAATTATGCTGCGCTTGCATTTACATAGCTGGCTAGGTCAGTGTGACAGCAAATGCATTGATTGCATTACTCACGCTGGCCGTAGTAAAAAGTGTTGCGATTGAATCCAACATGATCAGCATTGGTACAACGTACGAAAGAATAAAAGAAAGAGAACAAATTATTTGGGTTAAATTTGTGTTATTACTAATTGTACGGTATAGTGGTCATGCTGTGCCACTACATTTGATTACTTACTTACTTACTTAGTTGGTCGTAACAACCCGTGTCCGGGTTTCAACCGACCTCATCACCTCTCGCCAGGCGCCTCTGCTTTGCGCGCGACTTCTCCAATCGGATACACCAAGTGCGGTTAGGGCTTCCTCAGCCTGGTCCATCCATCGGAGGCATGGTCTCCCTCGTCGTCGTTGACCAGCGACCCTCGCCTCGAGCACCTTTTTCGCTGGAGCTTCGTCGTTCATACGATGGACATGACCCAGCCAGCGTAGTCGCTGCACAGCAATACGCCGGACTACGTCAATGTCATCGTAGAGCTCATACAGATCGTGGTTCATTCGGATGCGATAGTCATCGCCGACTCGAACAGGACCGAAGATTTTGCGAAGAAGTTTTCTCTCGAACACCCCCAGAGCGGCTGCGTCAGTTTGCAAAACTACCTATGCCTCAGCGCCATAAAGCAGCACAGGTAGAACGAGCGTCTTGTAGAGTGTTAGTTTTGTCGATCGAGAGAGGGCTCTGGAACTTAGTTGCTTACTGAGCCCGTAGTAGCACCAATTAGCAATTATTGTTCTTCGCTTTATCTCCAGGCTGATTTCGTTTTTGGTATTAATGGCGGTGCCAAGGTAAACGAACTCCTTGACTACTTCAAAGTTATAGCTGTCGGATGAAACGTGGGAGTCTAAACGCCGAGCTCCCTTGTTTGTAGACAGCATATATTTTGTTTTGCCCTCATTTATCGTCAAACCCACTTTGGCTGATTCCTTTTCGATAGCGGCGAAAGCAGCGGTAACATCTCTCTTGGTTCTGCCGACAATATCTATATCATCAGCGTACGCAAGGAGCTGGACGCCTTTGTAGAAAATGGTGCCATTACGATGCACACCGGCCTTTCGTACGATCCCCTCCATGATGATGTTAAAGAGATCGCAAGACAGTGGATCGCCTTGCCTGAAACCTCTTTCGGTATTGAAGGTTTCGGAGATCTCATTTCCTACCTTGACGGAGCTGCGTGTGTTGCTCAACGTCATTCTGCAAAGTCTGATCAACTTTGCAGGTATACCGAACTCAGACATTGTTGCGTATAGGCAATCCCTTCTCGGGCTATCGAACGAAGCTTTAAAATCGACAAAGAGATGGTGTGTGTCAATTTGATTTTCGTGGGTTTTCTCCAGGATTTGTCGTAGCGTGAAAATCTGGTCTATGGTGGACTTACCAGGTCGAAAGCCACACTGATAAGGTCCAATCAGTGTTTTTGTAATCGGCTTTAATCTTTCACACAGTACGCTTGAGAGAACCTTATATGCGATGGAAATAAGACTGATACCTCTATAACTTGCGCAGATTGTTGGGTCTCCTTTCTTAAGTATAGGGCACAGTACGCTGAGGTTCCAATCGTCGGGCATGCTTTCTTCTAGCCATATATTGCTGATGAGCTGATGCATGCGCCTTATCAATTCATCGCCGCCGGTTTTAAACAATTCAGCTAACAGGCCGTCAGCACCCGCTGCTTTGTTGTTTTTGAGTCGTTGGATAGCAACTCGAACCTCATCATGGCTAGGTGGTGGTACTTCCACTCCGTCATTGTTGATTGGTGGCTCTGAACTACTGAATTGGTGGAATCGTCGCCAGTAAGTAAGTTGGAGAAGTGCCGTCTCCACAATCTCAGCACACACTGCGTATCCGTATTCAGATCTCCATTTTCGTCTCTACAAGTGGATGCTCCGGGCTTGAAACATTGGGTTAGACGCTTAACCTGTTGATAGAATTTTCGTGCATCCTTCTTGCCCTGGTATACCTCTAGTTCCCAAACCCTGCGCACATTCCATGTTTAAGGTCTATGGAGTGACCCGCCGCTCAAACTAGCCGTCAAACTGACGGATGCCAGTTTGCCGTTGCCCAGGGAACGTGGAGGTTTGAGTCGACTTGAGACGATTTCGACATGGATAATGCTGGCCTCGCCAGGTTGAGGCGGTCAGACACGTTGCCATGTGAAGGTTCGCCTCCCGTTCCCCACTATTTGATTACTAAATGATTATTTTTTTGCTATCAACAATTAAAATCAATAAAGAGTTTGATTTTTCGAGTTTGAACATGACTACGTATTAAAAAAAAGTGTTGCAATTCCTACCAAATAATTGATAGCTTAATAAAGAAATTTAAAACTACGAGTTTCTATGATATTAATACAAGCAACAATTTACGTATTGATCTCAAAGATGTGCCTTCATTTTAATTTTGTGCATTGTATATCGTAAATTTTAATCAAAAAACCGTAACATTTTTAATTATTCATACGAGAAGCCAAAAACAATTTGAAAAAGCACATATATTAGATTTAAAAGTCGTCCCCTCTTCATAATTTCGTTTATAAAATAGCAATTTTTTAATACTTTTCCAAAGAATGACTTTAAAATCGGAAATATGTCCAATTTTAAAACGATTTTGGCTTCTCCTATAAAAAATTGTTTTTACGGCTTTTTAGATTTAAGGTAACGATATTATTGTTTGTGATTTAAAAATTAAGTTTTTTCTATGAGAAAAAAGATATGTAACTATTTTTAAGAGAATATAATTCTTGAAAAATCTTGTAAAGTACAAATAAACTGATATATGTATTTTTGTTAACATCTTACACAGGACAACAAATGATTTTGGGATTCAATACATTCACATTGGGACTGTTCGATTCGAAAAACTTTTTTTAGTAGGTTGCCACATGTGTCTATGACAAGGCTGCCAAATATCAGCGTCTCTCGTTGACACTGTGTAAAGTGACAGTGTTTCGTTTACAACAACTTTTTTCGTGTCTTCGATTTTTACGATGGATGAAGAAATTGAGCCTGATTCACTCGCCTGAAGCCTGGTTTGCGTGTCATACTCGTAGACCCATGTCTCATCACCAGTAGTGATGGTTTCGATGAATGATTCGTCGTTTTCGACCATTTCCAGCATGTCTTTCGCGATAGCAACTCGGACTCTTTTTTGCATGAAATTGCGTTCTTTCGGTACCAACTTCGCACATCTCAAGCCACATCTCAAGCCCAATTCATTCTTCAAAATGTTCTGAACGGATCCAATTGAAATGCCGTCGTCCTCTGCTATCTCTCTTATCGTCAATTTGCGATTTTTGACCAACATTTCTTTGATTTTTTCAACGTTTTCTTCGGTAGTCGAACACAATGGCCGCCCGGTACGAGGGTCGTCTTCTACTTCGTCTTGGGCACTCACAAATCGGTTAAACCACTTGTTTGCCTTCTGATACGATAGAGCAGAGTCACTGTAACATTTCACCAACATTTTACGCGTATCGGCGAAGTTGAAACCATTTTTCACACAAAATTTGATACAAACTAGTTGCTCAATTTTTTCTTCCATCGTTAAAATCGAAGACACGAAAAAAGTTGTTGTAAAGAAAACACTGTCACTTTACCAAATGTCATGGCACATGTGGCAACCTACTAAAATACAATTTTTTTGAATCGGACAGTTGAATCCAGTTCACAGTGTGAATGAACCTTTCTTTTTGCACAAGGTGGTATCTAATTGGGAAATATAAATTGTTCTATTAAATATATGCAAGCCAATGCAGCTAAATGAGAAAATTAATTTATCCAATTTATTTAAAAATATCATAAATTGAATTAAATGAACAATTTTTTAATTGACTTAAAAAATATTCATATGCATAAAAATATTGAAAAAAATCATTTAATATTTTCATACATACAAATACATAGTTGGCATATTAAAACAAATCCATGCAAGCAAGTCTAGCCAAAAACGTTAACATTGAGCAGGAAAACATTTCAATGAAAGAAAAAACTAACCAGAACCATTGCGGTGACTGCATAAATATCGGCAGCACTTCTGCTCACATTTCATTCCGAAAACAAAAATGCGAAAATCTTCGGTTTGCTTGCTATATTTGCATGGCAAGAATCATGGCGACGGCTGCACAAACATTGGTAGCACTGCTGCGCAGATTGCTTCTGCGCAACTGCTTCTGCGCACATTTAATTTCGAAAACAAAAATTCGAAAATCTCCGATTTACTTGCTATATTTTGAATGAGTTAAAACTGAAGATCGAGAAAAGTTCTCTTCTGAATATATACTCTCTGGCTATACACAGAGGCGTAATCGAATGTCAATGAGTACCAACCAAACCAAGGTTGATTAATAAAGGTTAAGTCGCTTGAGAGAAGCTCGGTCGAACTGTCAGAATGGATGAAAGGAAGACAAGAAAAAAAAAACCCGAATTTGTACAATTTTTAGCCAACACCTACTTTGACAGTTCGAGCAATGAAAAAAAAAAGAGTGATTTTCTCTCAAGTGACTTAACCTAAGCGAAGCGAGAGCAATGTACATATAAGTTAAGCATGGGCGTAGGGCTCAGCAGCCAACTAACGACAGCTCAACATTAATACAATTGAAGAATGAATAATCAATTATGTTGTGTGTGATGTGAAATGTTTGTACACAAATGATCGAGAACTGGACCTACATGTTTTACACCGACTCCGAACGGCTTATGTTCTCAAGAAGCTTTTCATGGCAGTTTTTACTCTCTGAGGCTTGCCATTGTCTGCAGAGAGGTGACGGACGAACAGAAAAATTAATTCAATTGAAAAAACTTTCTGTGTCGGATGGAGGATTCGAACCTGGGTACTCAGGCGTAAGAGTCACACACTTTACCCACTACGCCACGGCCGCCACTTATATAATATAATACTTATATTTGTATTATTTTAAGTATAATTAAGTTAGTAGTTATACCGGGGTCTTCCGATAACAATTAATATTTTAAGAATAATGAAGTTAATAGTCATATCGAGGTCTTCGGTGATACCGATTAATATTTTAAGAATAATCTATTTAGTAGTAAGATCGGAGTCTTGGTATCATAAAATATATATAATATTTTAAAAGTTTTACAAATTGTTTCTTCGGGGTCTTGGGATACCATAAAATATATATATTATATTTTTATAGTTTTACAAATAGTTACATCGAGATCTTCAGATACCAATTAATATTTTAATAGCGTAAAAGTAGTTACATGGGTGTCTTTGGATACCGGTTAATATATTTAGAGTTTAAAAAGTAGTTACATCGGGATCTTCGGATACCGGTTAATATATTAAAAGTTTCGACCCCTATGTGTTTTCAACTCCAAAGCGTTTTCTACCACAACGTATGATCAGTGATCAATACTTTTCAAAACAAAAGCAAAGTGAGCTGTTCTACACTGACAGCCATTTGTACTTTATCAGAGCTACTTCGAACTCTGCTAGAAATTAACTAGTTCACTTTTTCAGTTGACTCCAAAATAACTGATGGGTAGCTACATCGAAGTCTTCGGATACCGATTAATATATTAAGACTTTCGAAAAGTAGTTACATCGGGGTCTTCGGATACCGATTAATATATTAAGGAAATTGAATAAGTAGGTATATTAGGAATTCGGGTACCAACGTACTGGTCACAACGACTAACAGCGGCGGAACCACGACAAACACAGACCATTCGCCACGTCTTACATCCTGCGAAAGCCAGCTAGAGAACCACATCAAAACCAAAATCCTATGAAGCTCCGGGCCACACTTTATTCCCATCACCACAGCCTCAAAAGCAAACTATAACTGCACGTCTTCTTAATTTTAATATAAATTTTTTAAGGACCTCATAGTCCCGGCGAGCTTACCTCAACTATAGACCCAGAAGACCGTGAGCTTAGTAGAAATTTAAAACGCAGCTGAACTGCTAAATAAAACACGCTCTCTTAAATCTTGGACTTGTTTTTGAAGTAACAGTACTTAAATAATCAGCTGAGCATAAAAAATGCCATATACGTCAACATATGGCAGATCTTTGACAATAACAATAATGCCAACCACAAAAAAATGTTTTTTCTTTTTGAGCAACCCAAAAGATTTAGCCCTTAATTAAGCCGTTCGGAGTCGAAATAAAATTTGTAGGCCCATTTCTCGAAATGAAATTTGTGTTCACACATTTCACAACACGCACAACACAATTGATCATAAGAAATTCCGTCAAAGTACTTTCAAGAGCTGAAATTGCCGTTTTTTTATGTATCAACAACAACAATTATTTTTGCATAGTTTTTGTTTTTTTAATGTTTTTATTAAATATTTTTTGTTTAATACCAAATTTGTAGATCTTTCTATGATAAATAGTGAAGTTAAAGCGAAAAATTTTAATTTCAGGCTTAAAACAAGTTTGTTTATCATATCCTGAAAAATCGTGAAGTTATAGCGAATAAATGAAATTTCTGCTGATTTGGGAACTATAAGCCATCGATTGAGCACGTTAAAAAATTCGTCGACCATAGATTTTTGCCCACTATCACATATGCGAAAAACATTCAAGTCGGCGAGTGACACTTTTAGACCTTTCCTTGTAAGTACAATACATTGCCGACTTCAAAAATGTATATTCTTTGTATTTTTCTGTCACTTAAAAAAACACTTTTATTTATTATGTTTTAATATTGATATGCTCCAAAAACAAGATATGTTTTTACTTAACGCTACCTAGGGTCATTATCTGTAACAACAACTTTTTGGAAATTATCTATATAAATTTTGAAAGAGCAGTAAACATGATATTTTCAATATATTGGTCTTTGCAATTTTTTTCGTAAAGCTTAAAGAAAAATAGTTTTTTTTTTTATAAATCTATCTTTAGTTGTTAATAAAAACCATTATGACAATGAAATTACTGCATTTTTTTGATAAAGATTAATTTTTACTATATATTTCGGATTAAAAAAAACTTGAATTTTTAAGAATTACATTTATGACAAAGTAAATATTTACAACAAAGTTCTTAACAAAACAACCCACCAGAAGAGTAGACAGCTGTTTCGTTGCCCGCTACACCAACTTTTCAATACAGTCCATTAACTGTGAAACCGTTATTGTTAATCAGTCTTAAAAGTGTACTTCACTTGATATTCATTTCAAGACAGTCGGGTGAAAGTTGGCCGAGCTACTAGTGCCGTAGTTAAAAAGAAAATGTTTTCGAAAAATATGATACGTGCTTTAAGTGTTGACCTTTATGCACCAACGCACCAAAAAGCTTCGGAAAATGCGCTCTACATATGTTAGAAAACATTTGAGTTAACCCATTACCGCCGGCTACCAGATCCCGTTGAGCAAACATGATGAAATTTTGTATGCAGGCTAATTTTGGGCTAACTAAGACATAAATACAAAAATTTTTTGGCTAAAGTGTTGGGGACTGTACTTTTGGGGCTGTACTTTAAAAAGTACAATCGGCGTTAGCACTACATATTTTAATGGCTTTTATAACAAGTAATAAAGTGATAATTTTTATAAGAATTAACAGCTTTTAAACATTTTTTATCGTCCTATGCCCCACGAGGGGTTAAAGAAAAAGAAGAAGAAGAAAATTTTTTTTAAGAAGACGAGTTTATTTATAAAAAAAATTCAGTAATACATATTTTTATGTACACAAATGTTAATTCTATTGTTATTACTGATGGTATTTAGCAAAGCAATTCCGTACTAGACATAGAGTCTTTTGACAAATAGTGCATGACCATATGCTACGCTGGTGGCAGACAACGCATCGCAATTGAGAATCATTCTTTTTTGGAACGTGTGAAGTTTCCTCGTGCTCTACATGTGGTGATGGGTTCCTTTGTTTTGACAAACGTTTTCCCTCAATCAAATAGTGGCGTACGATTGCACGACGGAAATTCAGCTGATTTTGGAAATCGTTTCCGCTTTTATTAGACATAAGGTACAACTTCCATGCATTTGTGGTGGCTACATCGATGAGGTAAGTAAAGATGGCCCACCACCATTTTTTACCTCTTATGTTAATCCGATATGCGTTAATGTTTTGATCTACATTATCAACACCTCCCATGTGGGTGTTGTATGATGCGTAAAGGTTTGGCTGTGGAACATTTATTTTCGAACGACTTTGTGACGACCAGCGCCTGACATGTCTGAGTGGAGTTACGCAATCATAGTTTGTTAACATGGAACAAACATTTTTATCAACCCATTTTACTGCCAAAACATCGTTGGAAGTATCATAACGGTAGTCATAGGAGCCACGGGAGCTTTTTGAAAATATCTTATTTTTTGGTAGAGGGCATGAATTTATTCTGTTTTCCCTTACAGTTCCAGATGCGCGGATATTAATATCTTTCAATACTCTCATTAGGCTATGAGTCGTAAAATAATTATCGAAGAAAACGATATGATTTTCTGGTTTGGGGAACTTTCGTACAAAATCTAAAATAACCTGCGCACCGAGCGGAAGCAATCGCTCCTTGTTGTTATTCTTACCGCAGTAAACATAAAAATCATAGCAATACCCCGAAGAGCTTGCCAGCATCCAAACCTTATACCCAAAGCGTATTGGTTTTCCTCTTATGAACTGTTTGGCAGAGTGTTTTCCGAAATATTTGACCATTGATTCATCAATTGAAAGATGAGTGTGTATAATACCAAACTGTTGAAAGGTATTCTGGAGTTTCACCATGAGCGGTCTTATTTAATACATCTTATCCTCTGACGATCCAATGCTTGCGTTGTCAGCTAAATGTAGGTATTTCTTTATTGTAAGAAACCGGTCTCTCGACATTGCCTCATATACCAGAGCAACTCCAAGATCCTCATCAAGCGACCAATATGAGCGTTCTTCTGGCAGCTGGTGGTACCCGGTGAATATCAGTATGGCAATAAAAACTCTCATTTCTTGCACATCCGTGCGAAAATCTGAATCATTTTTGTATATGGAGGCATATGACATGGTTTGGTCACATATATATTGAACAATGTCGTCTGTGATTATCTTTTGAAAAAAGTTTATGGGAACGTAATCGAGGTCATGTAAAGGAGAGCGGATGAAGCTCTCAATAAAAGTATTTTCAGAACCTGGTTCATCATAACGAGGCTGTTTTTTTAGCCATTTGCATGTTTTTGTGTCTATAAAGCAAAAAGAGAGAACAACAAAAGAGTCAAGAAAACACGGATAAAGACACAAAGTACGAGTACTTCAAAATTGGGGAAAGCATGTAAGAAGTAACTGTATGCATATATTTACCAACAGCTAGATAGTTATTTGTAAAATCATCAGCTGGTGGATCATTGTCATAAGTCAACAATGTTTCATTATCATTGCTAGCTTCCAGTTCCAATGTTCCGGGCACATCTTGGGGTAACTCACAATTGAGCAGGTTCTGGTCGTCGATGTCCTCATTGTCTGTCAACTCATCCAGATCAGGTGGAATAATTATAAGGGCTTGGTTTTGATAATGTTCATTCTCTTCGCCTAAAAGACAGTCGATTGCCTCCTGAAGACCATTGAAGTCCTTGGAATCCTTAAACACTTTTTGTGGCAACATTTTCAGTTTTTGGTAGTGCTTAAGCCTATTGTACTTTTAAAAGTACGCTGAAATTATGTAGCTAATAAAATGGTGTTTTACACAATATATATAAGTTTAGTAAATATTAACACTTTTTATACCTCTTAGCTACTAGTTCCTTCAGTATTTGAAGATTAAATTCAATATTTTGCACTTTAAAATTAACGAATTCTGGAGCAACTTCACAAACGCAATCACTTTTGCTAAAACATACTTTTGGCGGAAAAAATAACGGCACTTAAAAACAACTTAGCTGAAGAAAAAATATGCAACGCCGTGAATTCATTCGTTAATTTTAAAATAAGCACATCTCAGGGCTGGTAACATAGATAGTTTTAAAGAAAATCAACTTAAAGGAATAGCAATTTTTCTGTACTTTGTATAGTACAGTAGGTGGTAATGGGTTAATATCATTCTTGTGATATTTATACATTATCTAGCCCAAGGTATAATTAACGAGGTAGTGTCGTCTCGGAGCGGTGGGTACCGCAGCTGCCAAACGCATAGGATATCATAATTTTCAAATTTTGTTTATTTTTTTGCTTTTATTCGTAAAAATCTGGTTTTGACAGGTGCGGTACACAGCACATGAGAGAATTTTAACTACTAACACTACCTTGTCTTATTCTACCATGATCTAGCCCATTAAAAAAAGTTTCGATTTTAAGAGTGATGAAAAATACTCTATAAGAGTTTATATTTAAAAATTAAGTATTCTGGGCTTTCACTAATATCGCCTATCAACGAGCTTAGAATACGATAGAGAAATTTAAATCTAAGTTTTATTCTTTTCTAAGAAATTGGCGTTTAATATATTACCCCTTTAGTAAAATTGGAAGCAGAGTTCGATGCCATCAATTTGAAATACAATTGACAACAAATCCAAATTTATTGTCGCTCATTTGAAATTCATTATCAACCACTTTTGCCACCATCTCGCAACAAGTTGGGTGATGGCTCACCACCAATGCCCATTCAGTCTTAGTCATATATAGAGACTTGAATGTAGGATTGAACAGAATTTGTGAATGTTTAGCAGCAGGTTTCTAATTCCAAGAGATGGATGTTGCTGTCCGGGTGTAGGGCACGAATAAACGTTTTCAAAAATGCTTTCTATTCATTAGGGAAACATTAAATGTTGCAACCACAACAAACCACCGGGGTCCATTGAAGCCTTTTAGGAAACGTCATTTCATTTGTGGTCAATTGATGAATATATTGAATGCTTGCAAATCTATGTGATTTGTTTTTCTTCTTTTTCGGTTTTTTTTTACTATGGGATTTTTACACAAATTTAAATATTGTTGATTTTGTCGACTAAAGTTATACATTCTCCGCCTTTATGCAGCTATAGACTTAATGAAAGTGTTTGAATTCATTCATGTCTTAACAGCTGATTAAAGGGTTGCCTAGTTGTAACAGGGGTAAGTTGTAACCGGCCGTCTACTCAGTATTTTTAAATATGTTTTATCAAAACTTGAAATAAAAGATATCAATAAAAAACTAAAATAAAGGATATGGATATTTTTCTACACAAACCCATTTTATAAGAGAGATGACAAGAGTTTCTTCAATTTTTTTAACAAATTAATTTTGAGTATTAAGTTCTTGATTTTTGCCTACAACACTGGCTTACAAAAAAATCAAAGATTCGACTCTTTTTTCCTTATGGATTATGGTCTGCTCAACTCGAAAATCACATAAAAAAAAATGTTAGGATAAGTTTTCGAAATATTACTTTTTAATTTTTTTTTTTTTTTTTTTTTAAAGGCAGCTTCACATATCAGACCATATCTCGAGTTAAAAACATCCAGTAGAGTTGCACAATATACCATTATAAAGGTAATATAATTTTCAACAATCGTTATAAACATTACTTTCCAAACAGTTCTATAGCTTAGGCCTGAAGGGCCAAAATATTTGAAAAAATTTAAGTTTTTGGTCAAAATTAAAATCCATAATTCATTCTATCGTCGTGCTATAATAGTAGAAAATTTACAAAAAATATAAAAAAATTATTTGCGTATAGACCACATTTTTAAGAAGCAAATGAGTTATTGATGTAGAAAATCTATGGATAAATAAGGGATTTATGAGCAGTTGAGTGATGGTATCAAAAAATTATTTTTTTTATTTTTTTTTATACCATACAGCTGAACTGGTAAGAGCATATTTACTTACTTTGTAAAATATCTTTTAAGGCCCAGAAACAGCCGTGGCTGGTAAAGAAATGTATATTTATTCTTGATCAGAGTGATACCATCACTCAATTGCTCATAACTCCGTTATTTATCCATAGATTTCTACGTCAAAAACTCATTTACTTCTTAAAATTGTGGTATATACGCAAATAATTTTTATATATTTTTTGTAAATTTTTACTATTTTTGCATGGCGATAGAATGAATTATAGATTTTAATTTTGACCAAAAAATTAAATTTTTTTCATATATTTTGGCCTATCACGTTTTAACTATAGAACTGTTTGGAAAGTAATGTTTATAACGATTGTTGAAATAATGTTGTACTATTATTAGATTACCTTTATAATGGTATCTTGTGAAACCTTATTGGTGAAGCTGCCTCTGAAAAAAAAAAAATTCAAAAATTCATATCTCGGAAACCTATCCATAAAATTTTTTTAATGTGATTTTCGAGTTAAGCAGACCATAATCCATAAGAAAAAAATAGTTGCATTAAATGTACATTTTAACTGTAAGCCAAATTGAGAATTTTGAACTGTTTTTTAAAAGTTTAATTCCGAAAATTAGTACAAAAAGAAAAAATTTCTATGATAAAATTTTACTAATGCAGCAATATTAGTTTGAAAGGTCAAAATAGGTAAGATTTCCATCAGTTTATTAAAATGAAAATCAGCTACGAACAATTGAAACTTTTTTTAATAAGTTTACCTGTTGAAGCTTAATTCACAAATGTTATGGGACATTTCACGTAAACGAGAGAACGAAAAAATTTAAGTTTTTAGGTTTGGTTTTAGTAATTCGAGTTATCGTTAAAGGCCAAAATATTACTGTTATCAAAAAGGATTTCGATAATTTAATTGGTTACATGATATTGGCAGTTTTTTGAAATCGATAATATTATTTTATTTTATAATAATTTTGTATTTTAGTACATATTCTTAAGATTCTAAGAAAAACAATTTCATGGAAAAATTCCTACGGGTTCAAAAGTTACAGCAGGATTAGTGAGAACGCATTTTTAATTTTTGCGCTACCTACGTACGGTAGCTGGTATATACTTGTTTTACTTGCTACCTGCCTTTTGGTGGTTGTTATTTCGTACCTACTTGAAGGGTGGGTTTTTTTTTGTGTTTTTGAATTTCTTTATATTTCTTTATATTTATAACTCATATAGTGGAATTTTTATTTTATATGCTCAGTTATTTGGCATCTTTTGCAGCGTGAAGTCGTGTTTTTTTGTGAAAAATATTGAAAAAATGAAGCGTCGTTCTTTAGGTCGAAAAGGCAAAAGAGGTTTTCACTTACAATGAAGGCGCTTATAGTTATTTGCAAATGTTTCAACTACTTGGTATCACCATAGGAGCTACAGCATTGAATTTTTCCAAAGGAAATGATGCAAATCGTTTGAAATGCGCCAGAGTGAAGGCATATGAACTTCAAAAGAAGCCCGAATTGCTAAACAATTGCAAAAAACTATAAGAAACAGCACAACACAAGATAACGAAGGCATACAGTACGAAGCAGGCATGGCAGATTGAAGGTAACCTTTTTTTCTTTGTTCACAAACTTTGAACGCGTTTATCTCGAAACCATGCTTTTCGTCCTGGTTGCGGCACTAGCGGGTTAATTTTTTGAGGAAATTTTTTAATTTTGGAAAAATGTTTGTTTTTGACTGAGTTATGAATTTTTAAAACAAGGTCTGTTTTCTCTGCCGCTGATGTCATGTCCCGCCTTAAATTATATTAAAAAGGAAATATTTTAAGATCTTAAAAACTATGATATCATGACTGACAAAATCATTTAATGCCCAATAACAATTATTATCTGTTTTTTTCAAACCCCGTAATTTTAAAACTGGTTTTTATACGACAAGACTTTATTTGAAAACTATTACTCAGCTGGATAAATTTTTATAAAAAGAATTAAACCGTAACTTTTTTTGAATATTTAAGAATTTAATCATTCGTGAATTGAAATTAAAATTATTTGCAAATTAAGAAACTAAAAATAAAATTTTTTTGAACTTCCAAATTGTTGTTCTTGATGTACAAAATAATTTTAAAATTGGCTAAGTTCAAAAAAGTATAATTGTTAATTTATCTTATGAAAATTTGGTAACATAATCAAAAAATCATCGAAGTCCAATAGAGTTGGACTGTATAAAATGTTTTAAAAATATTTTTTTTATTGAAAATTTTTTTCGAAAAAAAGCATGTGGGCATTTCCAGAAAAAAGTCCACCGTGTCATGAAAATTAAAACTTATTTTTTATGATATTATCTTAGAAAAACATTTACATTTTATTGACTCATTTACCATTATGATCAAATCGTCTGCACTGTTTCACAAATGTATTTTTTTTTTTTAGTAAAGGTGTTTTTATAGTAAAAATGTTTCGTAGACGTTTTTGTTTTAGTAAAAATGGAAGGCATTGACTTAAAATAACGGAAAATGGTTGAGGCAAAGAGTGACAGAATAAATTAAATTTGTTTTTTAATTACTAAATTACATTACTTAATTGCCTAACTACTCAATTACTCAATTGAATTACAATGGAAATTTAAGTAACGTAACGCAAGTAACGTCACGTCAGATGCCTAAGCCTAATACCAAAAAACGGGAAAAGATCTTTAAATTTGATTATTTTGAAAATAAACTGATATTATTTCAAAACCTTCTAAAAAAGCTTTAATACAAAAAGTCTTGCCCAACTCGCAGAGTCTTGCAAATTTTAAAATCGATGTCTGAAACTACTTCTGTTTTTTGTACTCGTAACGTCACGGAAGAGCATAGTTATGCTTATACATATCTTTAGTTCCTTATGATCGATTTTTGCATTTCCTTTACTTCATATAGTACTACTTAGTTACTACGCAAAAAAATCTTTTTAAAAATTTGACTTTTTCTTTAATTTTTTTTTTCGTACAAATCGTACGTAACGCCACTTTGGAAATGCCCATATTTAGATTTTAGGTGATTTTCCGAAACCTGCAATTTGGAAAAGGCTTTGCACAGGGCTAAATTTTTGTGCCAAGTTGGAGGTTTTAAATATCTAATATACAAAAAAAAAAAAAAAACAAAATAGAATGGGCAATCTTTTAAGTCATCCGCTTACCCCATAATGTGTAAAATTTCATGGTTCATGCATTTTTTGAATACAGCTTTTAAAAATTAAAAAAAAAATCCATTCAAACGAATCCTTTCTCAAAGGATTTGGGTTCAATAAGCTTAGATATTGCATTAAAAATGTCAACTTCATTTTCTACAATTTATCTTACTATTATATTAAAACGAAACTTGAAAAATTGGCTTTTTTTTTGTTGATGCAAGTAAGCTCAAGAACCACTGCACCGATTAAAGTGAAATTTTCGCTGTTCTTACAATAATTCATTATAGAGTACCATTGTTAACTCAGAATTTTTAAATATTAAATAGCCGAGAAGGTTTTGACCAATAGTCTGGCATAAATTGAAATTTTTATCAAATTTAGGTCTTTTTTGCCATTTCCTGCCTTAACAAATAAATATATGCGAATATAATGCATAGAAAAATGCTAGATCTTTACGATTCCAACAAAAAAGCCCACGGTGACATGTATCTAGGATCAATAGTTTTGTCGCAAAATTTATATATTAGTGATATTTTTTTTTATTTGTTGGTTGCCTTCGACCAAAGAGTATATATATAGCAGAGACCTTAATTCGCTCTTTCAAATTTTGAGTAGCAAATCCTGATATAATTTTATTTTATCTCGAGGTAATTCAAATTACAGAGCATTAACAGCATTAATATTACAGAGCATTAACAGTGCGCGCTGGCGCGCTCCGACATTTGTGCAGCTTCCACCATGTTTCTATTCACGCTCTTTTGAGAAACTACAAAGTGGTTCGGTTTTTTTTTCATATTGAACTTTGCGATGATGCAAACAAAAAAAGACAAATTCATTGATAAAGTTTTTCATTGTTTTGTTTGCATACATGTGTGTGGGTAGCTGAAATGGAAGAAAGAAATTTGCTTGCATTTTTTTCATATTCTGCTTGTAACGAATCAATAATTGCTTCCTCCTCTTATCCACCCGAAGCAATTTCTTCATCCGAAGATGTCATTCGCACATATTCTTCCCTATGATTGAAGTTCCAATCTAACATCAAGAACTAGAACCTTCATCGAAAGAAGCCTAGCTGAAAGGTATTGCACTTCTCGCACTGATGGGTTCACATTGTTACCCAATTGCAATCGAATCACGGTGAAATAATTTTCGATTTGGTCCTGGTTCAATCGTCCAAGCATGACGAATGAAATGTTTGGCTCTTCCAACATATCTTGAACCAAGGACACCATTGCATTCATTGTAAATATTAAACCTGCGATGCAGAAATTTCGTTTCCCTTTGGGAAGTTTTAACTTGGTGAGGAAAGCTTCGAAGTCCCTAATTTTTCCTAATTTAATAGAGTTCTTTGTGATTGGACGTCTATTAGGATTTTTGTCATTAAAAGTTTTGGAATCACATAAATCAAAGCCCTCATTCATATGATTTAAAAACGCTAGGGTAGCTTCGGCATTCGCTTTATTGACAAATTTCTCAAAAATATCCATGTCAATGCAATGGCAAATACCTGAAGCTACAGATTGACTAAGGACTTGGACAGCCAGACTCACTCTCATTTTTTCAAAATTTTTGGGGTCTATATGGCTGTCCGTCAATTTTGGCATAATTTTTATGGTTTGCAGGTTGGTCTATGTTGTAAGCCGCCCTAATTACTGACCAACTGGCAATCCCATCTTCTGTTTCAATATCACAGCTATGTAAAGTATTCCTAATACTTTTAAAAAGATGGCAATAGTCGTACATTACAAAAATTTTATTGCCATTTGATTCGAATGAAAAATTTTTAAAATTGTCGGTCAAACGTACAAAGCAGTATTGATTACCCGAACCTTGATCGCTTACAATCACCCTTAATCTTAACCCACATTCAAAAATACTCTGCACTACCTTGAGTAAGCTCTCCATCAACCCTTACCCAGACATTGACTTCTCTGAACAGTAAAAACTGTGGACGTACTTTCAGTTATCGACTAAGCCCTTGACCATAAAAACCATTACTTTACTGGCAAGGGCTTTCGTACGCCTTCCTCCTCCCAGGTCAACGAAGCCGTCAACATAGTTTTCAGATGAATTGTACTCTAGTTCTCTTCGGAGAAATACTTCATCCATCAGAATAACGCAATTTTTGGCCTCTGGGCGCATGTTGACGGTCATTCTTTTCAAGTTCTCGAGAACTGAGACATTGAAACCCGGGAGGATTATTTTAACTGGACGCCACCTGTACAGAGAAGCCCGACTGGGAAGATTGAAATTCAACTGTTGCCGCAGAAAATCGTAAGCCTTAGACGAGACGTAATTGATCGACTGCACAATTTCCTTTGTGAACTCGTTATAATGGTTGCACCACGTCTTGTTATGAGCTTTGTGAATTCTGCGGCAGCAGTTGGAGGTTCGCTTTCAGTAGCAAGAATAAAATTTTGGTCCTCAAGTCCTCAAGCTCATTAAATTTTCTTTGAAGAAGAGAGTTTTCTCTGTTGAGCGTCTCAATCTCCTTCTCGAACTGTTCCGTTCGTGCCTTAAGCTTTTCTTGACGTTTCAAAACTTCGTTTTTATAGTAGTCTGCAAGCTTGCAGAACTTGTGGCATTGCTCACAAACTGACTCCTTTTCAATGACTTGATCTAAGTCAATAGACCCATGAGCAACTTCGGTCTCGTTAAAATTATTTAAAAAGAATTTAGGAAAAGCTAATTTGTTTAACTTCCTAGGTCTAACAAGAGCCTGGTCAAAATGCTTGCCGCATATATATAAATTCTTAATATTAAGGTTCCCCACGTTGCAGACTTCCATCCACGCCTGCCTTCTCTCAGCATCCGCAGGAAACCGGTACATAGCAACTTCATTTGAAGTGCTATCGCATGCATCTACAATGCAATTACGCACACAACGCCTTAGTGCTGCATGAGCATAGAGCACTGGCATATCTAGATGCAGCTCATCAGTATTATCTAATTTATGATCAAAATATATAAAATTAAAAAAAAGTATTATAAGTAATAATAATACTTATAAACGGTTAGACCGTATACTTTAGCTGTACTGTAAGTGGACAAATATATGACAAATTTATATGGCAATATATGAAATCGATTCTAAGGGTCTAAGCTCCAAAAACATAAAAAGAAAAACGTAGTATTGAAAAGTAGCAGGAAATATTAGTAGAATTAGGTCACAAAATAGTAGCAGGAAATACTGTCTAGACACAGCAGTAGAATATAGTAGAACTACATAGTAGTAGATATAAAGAAGTAGAAAAAGCTGTACAAAAACGTAGCAGTTAAAAGTAATTTCACTTAAAAAAAGAATTCTAAATATTGGCCACCGTCATGTGCATATGGGCATTTCCGTGGTGGCGCACGTGACGATCGTACAACTTTAATGAGTGAAAAAAGAATGAAAAATTTAACTTACAAGTTCCTTATTTTGATTTTCCAATAGCTTACTAAGCACACTATACAAGCTGTAAAACCTAAGAGTTGCCAAAAGTTCGGCTCTTAGATAGAAGCCACAAAAAATAATACGTTACATGACAAAAATAGAAGTGGTTTTTGACTTGGATCACAAAATTAGTAAAATTCTGTAAATTGGCAAGAGTTTTTGTATAAAACTTTTTTTAGATGGGTTTGAAATAGTATAAGTTTATTTTCAAAGTAATCAAATTTAAAAACTTTTTCTCGTTTTTTTTTTTATTGGGCTTAGTATGAAACGTTACGTGACATGGCGTTAAGTGACATTTTTTCCAATGTAATACTCTCTGTAAAAAACCTCTTAGCGCCAGGACTGCCATTGCAAATTTTTTTAGCTTTGAGTAGTACAATTTCGGGTTTTTGAATAGTACGGCGTTGTATGGATAAAATTATTACAATTTTTTTTTTTGTTCAAATAAATGTATTTTCTTTCTTTTATGCATTTATTTTTTTAAGTATCATTGAAAAGAGATATTTAAATGCAAATATCTTAGATTGTTTGTAAAAAATTACAGTTTGCAGTCTTAAAATTTTTATTAACTCTACACAATGAATAAACAAAGCACAAAGGATTTAGATATAAATCATTTATATACTCTAAAACTTACTTAAACTTAAAATCAAAATATTGTGACAATGTAAGAATTTTCGAAATAAATCGCAGAAACATTTGACAGAGTATGAAATATATTATGCATCATCTGGGTAAAGATATCTTCTTTTTTTCCCACGTAAGAGAATAATTTTTTATAACTTCATCTCAATAAATTTTACAAGAGATGAACATAATCCAAGTTTTATCCGATGTTGTCATGTTAGGATACAACTTTTTTAACTTTAAAGGAGGTGGAGCATTTCTTTATGCATGTTTAAATCTTAAAACGTTTCTCCGGATGAATCTTTTTTTTTTAAGTTATGACATGCTATGAAGATATTGAAAAATAAAAGTCGATATATTTTCTTAAAAGATATTGCTACTTAAATTCTAATTGGTAAAAAATAAAAATTTAAACATATTTTTATATACATGTCTGCTTTGGACAAAAAAATCACCAAACTGGCATGTAAAGTTATTTAGCAAATTTAAATTTCGTCGAGGAGTTTTTTGAAAATTTGTTTTTGTTTTTCCTAACAAAAAACCTCAAATTTAAGGTTTTTAACCTTATTATAGTATCCTGGTAGAGTGCTTTCAGCAAAAACACACTTAACTCACAGCATAATAAAAAAACTGACGACTATTTTAAAATCGAAATTTCTTCATTAATATTTTAAAATTGCTGCCAAGAATTAATTTTTCGTCCACTTTTAACAAACAGTATATTGTTAGACAAGGGAGCGCGGCGTTTAGACTTCCACGTTTCATCCGGCAGCTATAACTTTGAAGTTATACTAACACTCTACAAGACGCTCGTTCTACCTGTGCTGCTTTATAGCGCTAAGGCATGGGTAGTTTCGCAAACTGACGCAGCCGCTCTGGGGGTGTTCGAGAGAAAAGTTCTTCGCAAAATATTCGGTCCTGTTCGAGTCGGTGATGACTATTGCATCCGAAAGAACCACGAGCTGTATGACCTCTACGAAGACATTGACGTAGTTCGGCGTATAACTGTGCAGCGACTACGCTGGCTGGGTCATGTCCATCGTATGGACGACGAAGCTCCAGCTAAAACGGTGCTCGAGGCGAGGGTCGCTGGTCAACGATGACGAGGGAGACAATGCCTCCAATGGATGGGCCAGGCTGAGGAAGCCCCAACCGCATTGGAGAAGGCGCGCGCAAAGCAGAGGCGCCTGGCGAGAGCTGATGAGGTCGGCCATAATCCGGACACATGTTGCTACGACCACCTAAGTAAGTAAGTAAGTATATTGTTAGAAAGAGGAAAAGAAGGAAAGAAGAAAAGAATTGTTACATGTTATGTTATAACAAAAATATTTAAATGTCATTTTTTTTTTTAGATTTTTGTACCATCTAAAATCGAGTGAACAATTTAGGTAAAAAGAAGGTCTTATATATCTACGTTAATACGTTTATATATTAGAACTAACAAAAATGACTTGTTGAAAAGTTTTATTTTTAATGTGAACAGTTAAACTTAAAAATGGCAAAGTCAAACGACATCAAGAAAAAAGCGTGATTATGGAAATGCTTAAGAAAGTTGTTCTGTATGTAAGAGTAAGGGTATAGATTTAAAAAAGTGTGTAAAAATTAAGCACAAAAATAAAGCCGAATTTTTCGAATTGAGCAAATAGTAGTACATGTAAAATTTGGGTTGTACGAATGTTCATTAATAGTAGTACAATAAAAATTTGGAAAGAACGAAAAAGCATAGTAAGGAACAGGTTAGCGTCTTTATTGATAACAGAAAACGCCCGTGGCGAAGACGTGGACCACTGGGTCCTGCTAGTAGAATTGTATTCGTTCTAGGTATAATTTCAAATTATTTGAATTTAAAATTGAAAATTTAAAATGGCTCTTGTATATATTTACAAACACCTTGCAGTTAAATTCCAATATAATGATTATGATTTTTATAAGCACAGTTAATCTTTAATTTAGGCTAAGAAACATTTCATTAAGAGAATTTTTTTAGATTGGCTTTAAAAATGTTGAAACTTTTCCATATTCAAGTAAATGAACATTATTATCCCAGTTTATCTTTAAAAAAAAATCACATTTTGAATTTAGTAGTCTCATTTGTGTTATTTTCCATAATTTCTGGACCTAAGGGGGGAGGGGAGATAATACCCTTATTATGTGAACATAAACATTTATAAGCAACATGTTGTCTTTATATGAAAATACGAAAGAGTAAATGATACAAATACTGCTGGTGTTTTCGACTCTGATATAAATGCATTAAATGGCAAGAAAGAAATGATAACCTAAGCAAAACAATAGCAGATAGCAGATGTGCTGACATCTATGCATAAGGCCGGCAATACATTTGGATTCATCCCAGGATCGATTCATTTCATTTCAACTTCACTTTACTTTCATTTTAAGTATGTTCACCTTAAAAATATGTTAAAAAAATTTTATAAAAATATCTTGAATATTAAGAATGTTGTACCTCTACGCACGGGTGACAATCTTGACGCGATGTAGGGGCTTAAGTTGCAAAGACACAATGGCTATTGGGTTAGGCTTTGTGGAGCAACGAACCAAAAGTCACCCCCCATTTCTAAGGTTGTAGACGCCATGCCGAGGGAGATTGCACCAGTGGTGCAGGGTGTAGGGGTTTTAGATCGCGAATGGTGTCTTCTTAGGGCAGCCCACTCCTTGTATTTTAGTAGGGTACGGCGGATAATGGGGATCTCTGCCCGTTCGGTCCGTTTTTCTCCCCAACTCGTGGGATATTCTTTGAATACCCAAAAAACAGAACAAAAAAAAGGAAGGGTGCGCTGTGGGGACGAGTCCCGAAGCGGTGGAATTCCAAAAGGATTTAACCGTGGAAGGGTGCGGGAAGCCGCAAGGTAACCCGCCGGGCCTGGTGGACGATAAAACTCCGAAAGGAGTGGAACTGTTAGCCAGACCTGTCGAAGCTGCAACACCAGGGAATGAAGCTGAGTCCGAGGCTAAGCGGCTCCTTGCTAGGGAGAAGCAAAGACTGAGGAGGAAGCGCAAGAAGGCGGGCACAACCGCGGGGAGATTGCTTTGGAGTCTCCCGTCAATAAAATGACGAACCAATTCCAAAGCATGTCATGCGATAAGTCCTCCCCGGAAACGAACGAGCGTAAAAGATTCAGGGAACAACCTGGATCTTCCGGCGAAGTCGTAAAAGGGGTGTCTCGAACATGTGAGTCGAAAGGTGAACAGCTCACGGCTGTTAGCTCTTCGGCTAAGGACGGGGAAGGTGGACCTCCTGTAAAGGTTGATAGCCTTCCACATAAAAGATTTTCGATGGAAGTTGATGGACGACCCTCAAAAGTCGATAGCCAGTTGAAATCGTGGAGGGCTGATAGCCAGAAACTGAGCGGTAGCAAACCTTTGGCTACAGAAAGAGTTGCGTCCGCGAAGTCGAAGGCTTCAGTGGGAGGGAAATTCAACCCGGAAGGGGTTATTGGAAGCGGCCGTTCATCCTATGCTACGATAGCGGAAAAGGACCTCTTAATGGGCATCGTTGATTGCTCCATCGATGGTCAGTTGGGAGAGTCCCAGTTGGCGGACTTTAAATCCGCCCTCTTGGAGGCTCTCGACACCATCAATGAACGCGATGGCGATGTAGGATTTGTTGGCAATGCAAACTTGGAGGATGGAATTATTGTACTCAAGTGCAAGAACCCATCATCTAAGGTATGGCTGTGCCGAACCGTGCCAAAGCTCATGAGCTTATGGGAAGGGGCTGAGTTGGGGGTCGACCGACTATACGCATTAAAGGACGTTAGAAGGATGTTCATCATTGCTTACGGTACTTCCAAAAGCAAAGAGGTCATCCTTAGGAGGTTTCAGACCCAGAACCGGTGCGTTGCGGACACTTCTAAATGGAGAGTTAGCAATGCAACGAAGTTCGGAGATACAAAGGAAGGGGGCGTCAAGTTCACTGCGTGGTGCCGGACGGATGAGATGGAAGAGATCAGGCTGGCAGGGGGGAAACTTAACTGCGGTCTTGATCAAGCTCTCATCAAATTCCAAAAGGATGCAAGGTGAGCTCGACGAAACCCCTGGTACGGGGCTAGTGGGGAATTCTGCAAGGGAGGAATCACCAGAGCGGGTGGTGAGCCCGTACCAGGAAAACCTCGTGGTGTGTCAGCTCAATCTACACCATAGTAGGGCAGCATCAGCAATGATGATGCATTGCATGGAAGAGGATGGAATTGACATAGCAATGCTCCAAGAACCTTGGGTTCTTCACAATAGAATCAAAGGTCTCTCAGAGCGGAAAGTCACGCTGTATCAACCGGTGGCAGATGGCAGAGGGAGGACCTGTATCCTGGTGAGACATGGTATACTAGCGGTACATATGCCACACCTATGTTCCCCGGATCTTACCGTTGTGAGAATCGGGGATGGTGCAGGTACTTGTATGGTGGCTTCAGCGTATCTTCCTTACGACTCTCCGGACCAACCACCTTCAAAAGAGGTGGAGAACCTGGTAAAGTACTGTGAGGAAAGAGGCATTGGAGTGATCATAGGATGTGATGCCAACGCGTATAATACTGCATGGGGAAGCACCAACAACAATGACAGAGGAGAGCAACTGCTTAAATTTGTGGAGAGGTATAATCTCTTGGTAGCAAATTGAGGAGTACAGCCGACTTTCGTTGATGCAAGGCGAGCGGAAGTCATTGACGTCACTCTTATTTGCAGAAAGATTCTGAGCAGAATAGAGAACTGGAGGGTCGTGGATAGGCTAACCATGTCGGACCACAGACCCATTCAGTTTGAAGTCAAGTTCGGAATCCGACGATAGCAGAGTAGCAGGAAGGTCAGGATTCCCAAGAACACGGATCCTGTGAAATATAAGGCGAAGTTGGGGGAAACACTGACCCAAAAAGCTATAAAAGTACCAGGAAATACAGCGGAAGTGGAAAGCCATGTCAAACATCTTAGTTCGGTCATGGTCGAAGCTTACGAGGTGGCATGTCCTACAACTTCAATAGACGAGGGTGATCCGACGCCATGGTGGTGTACGGAACTCGAATCTCTGAAGAAGAAGGTTAGGAAGGCCTTCAATTGGCACATGAGAGGGAGAACCCCGGAAACATGGGCAGAATACAAGGCACGGAAAAGGGAACTGCAGAACCTCATACGACACCGTAAAAGATAGTCTGGGATGGAAACTATTTCAGAAGCATGCAGGCTTCAGAAAATGGTTTCAAAAGATCTATTCTCCAAAGTGGGACTGATCCGAGAAACGGATGGAACCATGGCAGAGAACCTGGAAGAGTCGATGCAAGTTCTAATGGAGGTGCATTTTCCTGGAAGTTTTAAGTCTGATGACCCATGGACAAACCTGAAGAAAGGGATGCACAAGGTTGACAGACTGGAAGCCGAAAGAATTATCACTATGGACGGGGTGAGGAGTGCTATACGCTCATTTGCTCCGTACAAAACATCAGGGATGGACGATATATATCCGGCTATGATGCAATGGGGGACGATCTCATTGCACCTAGGCTGTGGGGTATATTCGTTACTGGCTTGGCGACTGGGTACGTTCCGAGAGTCTGGAGAGAGGCGAAACTTGTCTTTCTCCCGAAACCCGGAAAAAAAGATTATGTGGAGGCGAATTCGTTCAGACCGATCAGCCTTACGTCTTTCCTCTTGAAAACGATGGAAAGAGTGATGGTTGACTGTCTTGAGAGCACTTCACTCATGCATAATCCTCTTAGTAGATGCCAATATGTTTATAGAGCACGCATGTCTACGGAGAGTACACACGATAGGGAATGCAGGTGACATTGCGTTGGTGGTCTGTGGTAAGTTCATTGACACCATTTCTGACATCATGAAGGGAGCACTCCGAGTGGTGGAGGGGTGGTGTCGAGAACAAGGCCTCGCCGTAAATGCAGGAAAATCAGACAATATTCTCTTTACTAGAAAGAGGGTAGGCCTGAGGAGAGAATCACTCAGACTTTTTGGAGCTGAAATCAACATGTCTACGAAAGTTAAATATCTAGGGGTAACCCTCGATAGTAAACTGAACTGGAACGAACATGTAAGAGACAAGATTCAAAAGGCCAAGAGGGTTCTGTTTCAGTGTAGACGCGTTTGTGGTCTAAAATGGGGGCTAAACCCAGAGGCTGTGAAATGGATCTACACTATGATGGTTAGACCTGTCATCACGTATGCTTCGGTGATCTGGTGGACAAAAGTCAGTCAGAAAACCATTAAGAAGTGACTAGACAGAGTCCAACGGCTGGCGTGTGTTGGAATAACAGGGGCAATACGAACCACTCCAACAAGCGCAATGGAGGTTTTGTTAGGTATGCTACCGTTGGATTTAGAAATAAAGAAAACGGCAGCGCTAACAGCCCTCAGGATGTTGCGAAATGCTACGTGGCATGGAGCAACAGCCCTCCATGGTCATATGTGCATCCTGGACATGGCACAGTGAAATGTCAAGGAGACGTGTAGGCCTATGGACGGAAGGCAGAGAGTGAGAATAACAGAAAAATGTTATAAAGCTCTAATAACAGATGGATCCGTTTGTGAAGAAACCGCTGGTAGCGACATCAGTATATTCACAGACGGCTCTCTGATGATGGCAGAGCCGGGTCAGGCGTCTACTCAGAAGAGTTGAACCTATCCTATGTACTGAGGCTGGGGAGGTTCGTGTCTGTATACCAGGCGGAAATGCTTGGTGTAGTGCATGCGCTGGACCACTTGATAGATGGCCGGGTAAATGGCAAAAAAATTGTCATTGCCCTTGACAATCAGTCGGGGATCAAGTGCATGCAACGGACAGATATTACTTCCAGGTTGGCCATAGAATGTCTTACCAAACTCAATAGGTGCGCTCAGACAAATGAGCTCACTTTTATGTGGGTGCGAGGACATTCTGGCATAGAACAGAATGAAAAGGCTGATTCTTTAGCAAGAGAAGGATCAGCAGAAGAATTCTGTGGACCAGAACCACGTATCGCCATAGGCGACAACATGGTGGCAGGCCTTATTAAGCAATGGAAGGACTCGGAACACCGTGCAAGGTAGGAAGAAGCTGGTAATCGTAGGCAATCAAAGGCGGCCGTGAAATGGTCAAGTAGTGAGGCAGCAAAAGTCACCCGATACAATCGGAAGACTTTAAGCTGGCTTACTGCACTGGTCACAGGACACGGTCCCTACATGTACCATCTCAGGAGATGACTCTGACCGAGGACGATGCGTGTAGGTTATGCCTAGAGGAGCCGGAAACAGCAGCACACATTCTGTGCCAGTGTCCGGCGGTGGTAAGCATAAGATTGACCATTCTGGGACGTCCATTTATTGACGAAGCCGAGATTGGTCAACTGACCTACAAGGACATGCTCGAGGTGACAAAGGGTGCTTATATAATGAGCATGCTCACTTATGAGAGCTCCGAGCAGTAGCATCCTTCGTCAAATAGGGGATGAAAAGGGACCCACTGTGGTCTGATTCGGCCAATCCCCGACTTATTATATAAGAATGTTATAAGTTTGAAAAAAATTCGTGAGTTCGAAATAATATAAAAATCTAGTTACTACAGCTGCTATTTTATTATATCATTTATTTCATCTACTCAAACCGGTATATTTGAGAAGAGGAAATTCCAAGGAATGTTAACAATAATTATTTTGTGTGTACATATATCCAGCAGAAAAGGTCATGCCTGATCAGGCAAGAATTTAGGCCTGATTTTTTCATTCAAGTGTCCGCCTCTTCAGACCTGAAATTTCGTGCATATTACTTTTTTTAAATGTTCATCTATGATTTTTGGTCTTAATATCAATTTTTATTCAAATTCAGATATGAAATTTGGCCTGAAATACAAAAGGGCTCATTTTTTGTTGAATTTCTGGTTAGAATATAGGCATGCAAAATGGAATTATATTTCCATTTCAGCCTTGAAGTCGGAACTGAATAATGGAGGCATGATTATGTTTAGAAATTACTTTAAAGTCGTCTCTCTCAAAACTACGTTTGTCAAAATTGAGGGCCACCTAGCTCAAAAACTACTTTACCGATCCTTACCATGTTTGAAAAAACATTTTTTAATAAAATTTTAACCAATGCGAATGAAACTGATTTATAAAAAAGCCTTTTAAAATCGTTTTATTCAAAATTTTAAACAAAAAATAAGTAAAAAATGCAATAATTTCTTTCCAAGTACGTATAAATTTTTAAAGAAGACTTTTTTAAAAATCTGTCTCATTGAGGTAGGAGATATTTTCATTACGTTTTAAATTTTTTTTTAAGGGTCAACCTAGGAGCCGAAAAGAGGTCTTTTACAGCAATCGTTTTGGCTAGTGCCATCTTTGTTTTTGAAAAAAATAATATATTTTTTTAAACATAAATCGTCGTTCGGCTTGCAATACCGCGTATCCGCCACTTGCACATACACACACACACACACACGGTGATAGTAAAATTCTACAGGATTGCAGAAACCTGCTTTATTCTCAACATTTAATGGAACACTTAAATACACCGCCCTTTATTAATTAAATCAAATAGAATTAATATTTCATTTTTGGCCTTATAACAATATACGCGGTATTGAACGCCGAGCGACGAAATGCATATTTTATCAAATTTCAAAATTTTAAAACTCTAAACAAATTTCTTCTAACAAACACCATCACCTCAATATCGCTCTTTTTTACTCTCCTCTAAATATATTGCCGGCCTTAAAGCAGCTGATAATACACTTTTATTAGCAGTGTTGCTACGCTCACATTACTAGGATAGTAATTTTGATAAAGCGTTGCATCTATCAAAATTAATTTTTGTGGTTTTTTTTTATGTGTGATGGTACCACGGTTACGACAATAAAATGGCTATGCTAATTTGATGAAAGTAATTTAAACGTATTATCTACACAGGGATGAAATCGACTAAGGTGATAGTTGACAGTCACTGTTTTGATTGTCGTTGTTAAAAACGACGCATAAAGAGCTATCACATGAAATCAATTGGAAAAAAGTGATTGTCAATTTGATAATCACCTAACATAAAGCAAATGCGATGATTTTGATTGTCAACTCTCAATTATCACTTTAGCCGATTCCACCGAAGCAATATCTTCTATTATCTTTAGTTGGAAAAGTATGTCTTCATTTGTTGATACTTGATAGGTGTTAATATTAAATTAACATTTCCATCGTAACTCACTAGGCATGCGTACGACTTAAAGCTTTGTTTTCTCGGAAGTTTATGTTATTAAGTAAAAAAATTTCTTATGTACAAATGCCTAAATACCAAAGTACATATATACCAAAATTGTCGTTCCTATAACTAATTAAAAAAACAGTGGTAAATACGGGCGTAACGCATGTGACAAAAAAGGAACTGTGTTTTACAAGCACGTTTAGATTGTAAGAATTGAGCGAATTTTACCATATAACCTGTTTTTGTTTTTAATTTTTAAATAATGAGAACACAATGAAGTTTCATAATAAACCCAATTTTTCGATGAACTTTGCTTATTTAAAAATATATTGAGTTTCCAAAAAATATTTGCCGTAACTCACGCGACATAACCCACGCGACAAAATTTCCGTTAAGAAAATGTATAATCAAAGAAGAGAGACAAGAGCTTAAGAAGAGTAACTAACATCTTAGTTCGGCCATGGTCGAAGCTTACTAGGTGTCATGTCCTATATCGCACACTAAATACAAAACAGTCACAACTCAAAATTTTCCAAAATCGACTGCTGTTAAACTGACTTTTTCATAACTTTATTCTTTAAATGGAAAAATGTAGTTATGTCTTTCTTGATGTTAATTTTGTTGCTTCTGCACTTTCAACCAAAGAGTTTTATTTTTATTTATTAATATGTTTTGTTATACATAAAGAGTTTATCTTGAGTGGTGACACTTTAGTTGTAACAACTGAGAAATTTCAAAGTGTACTATTTTGAATTGTGATCCTAAACAAAGAGTATATATGTATATTAAAGCAAGAGAATCCAATTCGCTCACTCAATTTTTCTCGCTCAAAATCCAACATACAAATAAGACTCCTGAGGAAGTGTTCTCGAAATGTGATATTCGAAAACATTTCTGCCGGTATTTGTGCAGTCGCCGTTGTTGTTGTCAGATTCTATACACAGGCTGAAACTGGTTTGACTGGTTTTTATAATAAATTCTGCACAATGTTTACATTTTGCATTATTATAATCTATAGTGGTTTGACTGGTTTTTGTGTTATTGAAATAAATTTTCACAATGCTTACCTTTTTGGCTGGACGGCCTTGCATGGATTTATTTCAATAACACAATTAGATATTTCAGATGTTAGATATTATTTTCAGGATATGTATGAAAATAAATGCTTTTTTTACGAATTTCTTTGTTTTTAATTTTTTTAGGTCAAATAGGAAATTTTTTATATAATTAAATTTATGAAATTTTCCAATAAATTTCATAATTGAATTTGTTCAGTATGTACAATGTTACATTTTTTTGCTGCTTTTGCTTGCATAGATTTATTTCATTTCATTTCATACTTATTTCAAGTTGAAGTATGAAAATACGAAATGTTATTTTTTCAAAGTTTTTAATTATCTCAACATAATGGAATTTATTTTATTTCTTAAAAAAAATTGGAATAAATAAAATTTTTTTTACCACATATTTTGCCTGCTTGCTGGTATATTGCATGCATTTATTTCAATATGCCAATTAGATATTTGCAAGATTCAGGTATTTGCATGAAAATATGAAAGGATTTTTATATATATTTTTTAATATTTGTAATTACCTACATAACATTTTTTTAGGTCAAAAAGAAAATCTTGCATTTCATAGCAGCAAATTTAAAAAAAAAAAAAAGTAATAAATCAATGCGCCGCCGCCACCTAGCCTCGAACCCTGGCATTTTGCGTACAAGGAAAACGCGTAAGCAGTCGGCCACAAATCAAGTAAAAAAATTATTTCTTAACAACAAATAATAGCAAAATCCATGTGTGTGGGTAGCTGAAATGGAAAAAAGAAATTTGCATGCATCATTTGCAGGAATTCTAATCAGTTGACTGGTTTGACTGATTTTTTTTGTTTTTGCTGTCTGCTTGGATTTTTTGCTGCTTCTCAGCTGCTTTTTTTTTATTTCTTTTTTTTTTTCAACATACGATGTGTGCTTTTGTTTTTGACCGCACAGGTTTAAAAAAAAAAAAAAATATTAAAGACGCCATAATGACGTGGAGCGAGCAGCCTAAAGTGGAGACCAGAATGGTGTAGCTTGTAGTACGTATTATGACCTGTCAAATGTTAAAATGAACTAAATGCACGAAATCGTACAGAATGCGTAGTACGTCTGTGGCTCGTAGCTGCAGTTGTAGCGCAAATTGAGCTAACTTTAACTTTTGATTACTACACTGCTCTGAAAGTTGTATTAATGATGCTTTTTTGAAGGATCGGGTATATCAAGTCAATACTGCAAGCTTTGTCGGTACCGAAATAAGTGTTCGAAATTAACAATATTTGTTAAATCGTAAAAATTTATATACAAGTGTTCTCTGAAGCGCTCATGCCATTCTGAACATATTTTTTGGCGTAGCATGCTTCACACTGAACAGCTGACGAAGCAGGCAGACAGGCAGGTAGGCGGAGGCAGCAACTCGCTCTACAAATAAGCATCACAGAGTGAACGCGAGAAGCAGAGCAGATCAGTGCGACATAATTTGATAATTGTTTTATTTTTTTTTGCATTTCTTTTGTCATGAATGCTTCTCTACGAAAAAACGTTTACCAACAGCAACCCAAAACACAGACCTGCTCATGCGCACAACAAAAACAACACTCACTCAATGATCCAAGATCGATAGATTTTGTTATTGCTTTCTTTTGTTATGCTTTTTCGTATTTCGTTTTTTCTTACCTTTTCTATTTTATATGCTCCGCAATGTGTTTTCATTGAAAGTAAAGCTGTACCAAACAACACAAAGCTAAGAACATGTTGAAACTTTAGTTTGTTTTTGGTTTTCCCGAAATTTGTGTTGAGTGCAGAAAAGCGGGCATAAATTTGCGTACCTTGTGGGCAGCAATAAGTATTGTTGATATTTTTTCACTTCGCTTGTTTTGTTTGGGAAAACATGTATTTATTTTTATTACTTATAATTTTTTTTATTTTGCTTTTAATGACTTCATGTCAATCAGTTTTGCTTACACCCCTTTCACGTTGGTCAATAATTGAATTCAATTTTCAGAGTTTGTGGGCAAGTCGCCGCAAATCGGAAGCGACGAAAGGGAGAAAAATTTATGGTACCAATGACTCTGTACCGTCAATTTTTTCGTGTTCCCTTTTGTTCTCACTTTCATTACTTTCAATTCTTGACCAATGTGAAAGGGGTCTTACTGGAAAAACAAAAAAAGAAGATTAAGAAAAGCTTTACACTTGCACTCGCTCTCGATTGCACGCATTTATAACAAAAACAAAACGCAACCCTCACTCTAACATGTGCGCCGACTCATCCGCTGCTGTTGTTTGTTTGTTTGTGTGTTCCGAAGAATCTATTCTGTTGCTACCGTTTTTTTGTTTTGATTCTTTTTGCACTCAAAAGATGATGAAAACAAAATCAAAATAGTCCTTTGAGTTCGGTTTGCACAAAATTCCACAATACATTAAAGGATTATTTTTCATCAACTTTAATTGCCCGACAATTGCTAATTTCATTAATGGATAATTTTCGCTATTTCAGTTATGTAAACTTTAGCACCAACAACAACAATATAGATGCACAAAAAAAAAACAATCTTCACACTCGCTCATATGTTGTGTTTGCATGGGGTTGTTTTTGTATGTATCATTATATATACCCTATAGGAACAAACTAACTTGTTTTTAAGAACAACAAATTAAAAAACTAATTTAAAATAAACTTGTATATGAACTACTTTGAATTATATTAAGGCGGCATCCACTTCGCGGAGACGAATAAAAATTCTTTATTATTTAAGATATTCAAATTACAAACTGGCAGTGTTTAGCAAAATTGCACAATTTGGACTCTGTACGGAAATTGATGCATTGCTTAACCATTCAGCAAACACCTCATCACTTCATGATTTATGTATTTTTCAATACAGTCAAATAAATGATATCTTTGATGTATAGAAATTTTAAATTTTTATGCTTTTAAATTCATCTTCAGTAAGTGGAATATTAAATACTTTCCAATTTGTTATTTCAAAGTAGTTTAAATAATAGTTTAAATATAACTAATTTAACAAGTAGTTGAAAGTATATGTAGACGAAAGTCAATTGACTTATTTAGCGGACATCACCATACAATATATGTTAGTTCGTTCTATGGAAAAAAGTCAGAATTTCAACTAGTTTTGGTTGACAAAAAACTACTTTTTCCACTACTTTTAAATTAGTTGATTTTCCTACAGGGTATAGCGCTGATGCTTATAATGTTTGTGTGTGTTTCGTCCAACGAAAAAATAAACAAAAAATGCATCTAATATAAATTCTTTCTTGCGTTAAAAAAACAAATTTCCTTAAAACTTTCGTTACATCTAAATTTTATTACATTTTATATGCAAACTAGACAAACACGCAAAATCAGCTACGAGAAACCAGGACACGCCAGTTTTCTCGCTGTACCTGATTTGCCTGCCTGCCGTCACTATATGGACTTCGAGCAGATTTATATGAACCCTGTAGGAAAATCAACTAATTTAAAAGAAGTTGAAAAGTAGTAGTAGATCATTTATTTGGCTGTGTACAGGGTTGTCCATATTCGAAGCGCCCATTTCAAAGAATCGATTGTAGTGCGGCTTGTGTGTGGTGGCGCGCCGTCTTGTTGAAACCAGTAGTGCCTGATACGCTTTCGACGAACGATTGGCATGAAAAAATTGTTTATCATATCGCGATAACGCTCCTGATTGACAGTAACTCTGTGGACATTATCATCTTCGAAAAAGAACGGCCCAATGAGCATTTTAGCACAAACGCCGCACCAAATAGTGACTTTTGCATCGTGAAGAGGTACCTCTTGAATCTCTTGTGGATTTTCAGTTTCATACAAACGATAAATGGTTTTCTTGGAAGGCGCACTTTTCACTTTATTTATTTTTTTGAGAGCACGTTGAGTTTTCACTATTGACTTGTTTTGTTGAATGTAAATTTCAACAATTTTAGAGCGTTCGCGTGGCGTGTACTGTTCCATTGTAAACATTTGCTTGGAATGACGCTTCAAACGCGGTATGTCATTAGTCGATTTGGCATCACTGCGAAAAGTTACAGTGTTGCCAGATGGGCGCTTCGAATATTGACAACCCTGTATATATTAAAAATATATACAGTCATACAAAAAAGTATTCGTAATTTACATTTTTTAAAAAACTTATCGCTATCGTAAGCTCTATATTATTTTACTTTGATAAAACTCAGCTAAAGCAATCAGTTGAACCCCTTCTTTGCTGTTTTGAAAATTTTTAGGAAAAACAACAACAACAACAGCATATCGTAAGCCAAAAAGCAATTTTCTATAGAATTTTACCTCAAAAAAGTATTCGTAATTTCTTAAGCTTTCGAAAACAGAGAATAAATTCCTGGAAATTTGTTTCTATTTTGCGCAACTAAGCAAGCATCATATTACGCTTATTCATTTCGTAAAAAATTTTTGTGTAGATCAGTGTGTCTGTTGGTAATAAAGTCAAGTTATAAAACAATGGGCAGGAAAGCTAAGGAAACCACAACTGAAGAAAGAAAAATTATTTTTAAGATGCGAAAAGACGGGAAAACATTAAAAGAAATATCTTCATATTGTAGCAGAAGTATTTCAACCATCCAGTAAATTCTCAAAAGAAATGTTGTGGAAAACTTACAACGATCCGGCAGACCAGCCAAGTTGACATTACGTGATCGGTCAAAGATAATAAGATGTGTCAAAGAGAATCCACGCATTTCTGCACACAATATCTATGTAAACCTGAAAGAAGATGTTGGTATTCAAGTAAGTGATGAAACTGTGCGTAATGTGCTCAGATCAGCTGGCTACAACGGTAGAACACCACGAAAGAAACCCTTAATAAGCGTGCGAAACCGGAAGAAGCGTTTAGAGTTCGCAAAAAAATATAAACACCACGATGAACAGTTTTGGTCAAGTGTTGTATTTAGTGACGAAACTAAATTCAACATATTTGGACCTGATTGCGGCAACAAGGTATGTCGAAAAAAGAATACAGCGCTGGATCCGCGAAACACATGTCCAACAGTTAAACATGGAGGTGGAAGTGTGTTGTTGTGGGGGTGTATGTTGGCAAATGGGGTTGGAAATATGCAATATATATCCGAAAAAATGAACCATGTGCAGTATATCGACATTTTAAAAAATAATTTACAATCAAGCGCCGACAAACTCAGTGTTTCGGGTCGATATTTCTTTCATCAGGATAATGATCCGAAACATACTGCACATAATACGAAGATGTGGATCCTTTACAACACTCTAAATATATTGCAAACTCCTCCCCAATCGCCCGACTTAAGCCCCATAGAACACTTATGGGCAGATTTGGAAAAATCTATTCGTAAGCATCCAATATCGTCAATGGGACAGCTAAAAAGTGTAATCGAGGAAGAGTGGGCGGCTGTGTCACCGGAGAGGGAAAAAAAACTGGTTCAATCGATGCGAAACCGTTTGAAAGAAGTAATCAGGCTCAAAGGTTATGCTACAATATATTAAAACTTTTTTTTATTAAATCAATATTAAATTAAAATCATAATTACGAATACTTATTTGTAATACTATTTTAAGTACAGTTTCTTTTTACTTAACTTTATTGTTTATTTCTTGATTATTGTTTTTAATACTCCTCTAAAATCAAATAATGTTGTTCGCCTAAATGTAAAAGTTGAATTTTGTGAATATAAATTACACAAAAAAAGGTTTTTATTTCAAATAACTGCAATTACGAATACTTTTTTGTATGACTGTACATAAATTCATTACGTGTATGCAGTTTACGGAAGCAGTTTCCAAAAACTGGCACGCCACCGCCTGGGTACATGAGCGAAGGTGCCGATCCAATTGATCGGAATTGTGTGGATACTGCGCCTGTTATTTAACACAAGACGGCTTTTTGATGCTTCATTTCAAAATATGAGGTAAACAATCGTGTCGGCGGGATTTTCGAAGCTTTGCAACCATCAATCATGGTCGATGGATACACCGAAATTTTGCTTAGTGCTTATTTTAAGTGTCAATCGCAATGAAGTGATGGAGCAGACTCGACGTTACGTAGGGAAAGGCGTGTTTCAGTCAATTTTTTTAAAAGCTTAATATTGTAAGAGTGTATGAATTAGCCCTTAACTGGTGCTGGTAAATTAGCCCAGAGCAATAAAATCAAGTGCAAATTTATCCAAAATGGAAAGTTTTATTGTGAAATTATTTATTAATTAATACCAAAAGTAAGAATTATTTATAAATTTGTTTGTTTTAAATTACATATTAGGAGAATTAAGACTCAAAGCATCTTTTTATTATTAAATACAACAATTTTAGTTTATTTTTACTAATATAGCTTATAATAACTTAGGTTTATAAATAAATCTATTCGCTATCGCTTTCCGATTCATTATTCGACGTTGAGTTGCTTGCAATTAAGTTAGCAACATCTATTTCTAAATTACTGTCTTCACATTCTTCTTCCGTTTCAATATTCAAAAGATAAAGGGCCTAATCTGTGCTTTGGTTCTTGCTTCGAATTTTTCTGTGGGATGAGATAATGGGCTCTGAAGAGAGCAATAAATTAACTAAGAGGTCCCTATTTGAAGTTTCTCTAGAAATTTTTCGAGTATTATGCAATCGACTTTTTTGAAATTCCTTGTGCCTTGCCTCTAATGCTTCTTTTGAAAGCATTCCAATTTGAATATTATAATATTTAATTATTTGTAGCCCATGCACTAAAACCTTATGCACAGAAACAGGCATATAATACAATGAATAATTTTCCATAGAAATTTTAAAAGTATCTTGCAATATTGTTCCATAACTGTCTGTAATAATTGGTTGAACAGTGGCAAGTATTCGCAAAATCAAAGAGAACTTTCTTATTAAATTTTCGTTGATGCCTGTTATTTTTGCAGATTTTTCGATATTATTAAAAAACCGTCTTGCAGTATTGCCATCATTAGATGTCCCATATCCCGTTTTTACGGCATCTACTACTAAGCCCATTTCTTTTTTGAATTCCATTTCTTTTTTGCCTTATCTTTTTCTATTGACGTATTAGGTCAGGATTTTCCTTCATAAAAACAAATTTAATAGCACGGCAAAGAAGTGTTGAAGAAGTATGTTGATTAACCCAAATATGGTGATGACTTTCTTAATCAGACATTTTTAATGGAACCAATGCAACTACGAAAAGAAACGCGTCAGTATAATTTCCATTGGAAAATGTTTGTTTATAAATGCTGTGACCTGAACTGCCATCAAATCCCCATTTACATTGTAAAAGTATTTTTATATTCGAATCTAGGTCGCATAGTTGCAATAAGCTATGCGCAGTCCTATTGAGCAATGCTTGCAATGGCACTTCGGCTAATATACTGCCTAGAGGCATATTGGGCGAGGAATAAAGTCTTCCATAACTTTTTTCAGCGCATAGTAACTTGGAAAACAATTCGGGTGAATTGCATTTACGACAGATTGTAAGACGGTGTACTTTCGCACGGATAATTTTAAATCATAATACACGCCAAGCGCTTCAAAAACCGAAAGGCACCTGTTATCCGCATTCCCCTCCGGTTTTGGACGTTTACTTCTATCAGCTGATTCATCATAGCTACGTTGAGGTCGACCTCTACTCGTACTTGGTTTCTAAATATTGTTATTTTAACACTTATTACAATCAAACATTCTACAAGACTTACATACTTCAGAATCAGACACATATGTGGTAATGGCTCTGCAAGTACTTGCTGTCTGTAATATGATGTAATAATATAATATTATGTAATATAATGTAAAATGCAGGTACATGTAACTCACGCATATCTAATTTAAACTTGCAATATCAACACATGAACGAAGCCAATTGTGGAATTTTTTTTCAAAAAACGATCGAGACCTGCTGCAGTCTATCCAATTCTTGTGAAACCTTGCTGATAAAAAATTTAAATCCTTTTCAAGTAAATCGCTATCCAATGGAATGGTAACTTTAACTTTAACACAACTGATCATATCCGATAATAATTGCTTATGGCCTTTGTACTTTGATACCAGCCAAACCACAAAAAGTTCACGTATTTGTACAGTTGGTTCCACTAAGGAATTTTTAAACATTATTATTTAGGAATTGAATATTGTTTAACCTTTTTCATACTTCTCTGAATAATCCAAATTAAAAAATGGTCAAAAACGAGTTCAATAAAAAAACTTTAATATTTGTTTTCTCTTTTAAAACACTGCCAAAGGGTTTCCAAATAAAATATAAAATGTTTATTTCACAAATAGAAAATATTTCACTTCAAATGTATTAGAATTGTTAATAATAAATTCATATAAAAATCAGAATTAAGTATTTTTAACAAAGAAGCAAAACAAAGGTAAAAATTCATATAAAAATCATAAGTAAGTATTTTTAACAAAGAAGCAAAAGAAAGATAAAAAGTGATGCACATAATTGATGACGAAAACTGGTTAATTTAGTTTTAGTTAAAGGAGAGCAGTTATACAAATTGTTATTGTTTTTGTTACCGGTCGTGTGCAAAAATGCAATTTTTTATGCAAGCATCTTTCTCTGACTTCTTAGTTAGAAGTTAAATAGTTAGAGAAACAAAACAAAACAAAGAATAGTGATTAAAACAGAGATCAAAACGACGATTAAAGCTAGTGTTAGTACACGGAGCAAATTGTTTTCGCACGATTTATGATCAAGCTGTTCATAGAGTAAAAAAAAAAATGTGTTTTTTAAACATTTATAAGTTTTGATCATCTATTATGCGCTATGGTCACAATTTTTGCTATAATTCTTTAAAAAACACTTTGTTATAATATGTTATAATCATATATTATAATCATTTTATCAAATTCAACAAGTGTTTGATCAACCTAATTGACAACATACTTATTATAAGCTTCTTTAACTCACCCAATTAGTGGCGGACGTGGCTGAATGCGTTAAAGTGCGAATTTATAAATCGCGAGGTCCGGGGTTCGAATACTTCAACGGGCAGAAAATTTTATTTTATTTTTATTTGCTTAATTGGGCATGATTTATGTGCAAAGAGAATAATATCTGAACCGAGTTATCTTCGTGTATGTATCTTTCTGTTTGCTGTTTGTGCAACCCAAATATTGGTTTTGATGTGAAGAATTTGAATAATTCTTTTTTTTTTTTATATATATATAATTTTTATATTTTATTCAATTTATTCAGGTCAATCATTTTTTAAGTTATGGCTGTTACTTTTTTTGCAGAACCATACAAAAATGTATCCAAAAGGTACTACTACGAAACTGCACCTGTTTTAAAGACTTGCAGTTATTTTTAACTTTTTTTTCTCAAAAATATTTTTAATACTTGCAGAAATATAATATAAAACAAAAAATTGAAGACATAATATTTCGCATTTTTTTTTTTTAAATCACTTTTGAATTTAGAGAATATTGTCACTTTTTTGCTGGAAAAATTAGTTATACCGATCCCGTTACTAGCGGTAAACGTGATAAAAAAAGTATAATAAAGAATGTATGTGGCTTCCACTAGTTCCGTATTTTCTTTACGTATATAATTTATATATATTTTTTTAATCAGTTATTGGAAAATCTGACTTAAATAACGGCTGTTGTTCTTTAACACAGCAGGACCTAAGGAAAAGTTCAAAAGCTATCACTACAAAAATACAAATTTTGTTCAGATTTGCACTTATTTTGAGCCAATTTTCTTTACATAGCATTATTTATACTTACAAAAATATCATATTAAAAAATTACACATTTATGTCGTGTTTTTTTTTTAAATCACTCCCAAAGTTGGTGAAATTTTAATTATTTTATTAGTCAGAGACCACTTTATAAAAGTAGCGGTATCATGATCACGGTACATAAAAAAAAAATACTTTTTTCAAACGGAAACAATTCCATATATTTATCTCATATACAATTTATATATAGTTATATAAGCAATTAATTAAGAAAATTCATAATAATTCTTAGCAATGCATTTTCTGCTTCTCTCATTAGCATAATTTATTTTTGGAAACCCTAAGTTGTATGATGTCGTGTGTCTACAAAAATACAAATTTTGAAGAAATATTTTGGATTAGACTTAATTCAAGTATTCTCCCCGGCGTACATACTTTTTTTCTATATATTAAAAACTGTATAAAGAAGTTTTCTACAATGTGAAAGCTTAAGTCCTTGGCAAAAATATAGTTTTCAATTTAGATTTTTCGCACTCTCTCAACAGTGAGTTAAAATTAAGCTTAATGTTTTAAATTCAAATCGAAAAAAGAACTCATTGCTTTTTACAAAATGATAGGAGGGTCACAACATTATCAAACAAATTTAATATTTGTTAAATCGACAGTGTCCGTAATAAATAAAAGAAAATATAAAATTCAAACTGCAACAGAAAATTTGTCCCGAACTAATAAAAAAAAAATGGAAATTTGAAAAAAAAAAATGGAAAAAAGTGATAAAGGTTTAAGGAAAACTATATGAATTGAATGGTTTCATGTTCAAAAATAGAAAAAATTTACTGGTTATTACTGATTTTATTATAAAAAACGTTAAGATTTTAAGTAATGAAATAAAAGAAAAGGAACGTTTGTTTTCGTTCCAGTGAAAAATTTAAAAAAGTTTGGAATTAAGTTTTTGAAAATTTCACAAATCAGAGTTTAACAAATTTTCATCCAGCTCGCACCTTGTTCCCCGCTTAACCCTATTCCTGCCACGCTTTCTGAATAACGTAAACTGTCACGGTGTGACTTAGAGACAGTAATATATATATATACATGAGTTCATTTATTTTATTGAATAAAAAAGATTTTTAATATGTGTGACATAGAAACCCTTATACAAAATACATAAATAGAAGTTAACGCGAGTCCTTCGCGATTGAATAAAAAAATACTTTGGCCGGCATTGGCTGGCTTGGCCCAGCCAACGGGCCAATAATTAAAAACTCACTGAATGCGTTTATGCTACACTTTATTACAAGGTACGAAAATGAACTAAACTCTAATAACATTTTGCATATCTTAAATACTTAATTTTATACAAAGAAGAAGCATACAATTAGTTTAGGATTTATACAAAGAAGAAGCATACAATTAGCTTAGAGCAAAAATGCAGACATTGCATTTTCCCACCGTTACCATGCTAAGTGTTTCCACACGCGCATCCGGCCACATTCCATATTGTCACGTACGGCGCTCATATTTCGGCTGTTGTCTGCTGCTTAGTCGTCGCTGGCTGTCGTTGACTCCTCCCCCCTTAAAAATCTGCGTCCCGCAGATTATGCCTCGGCCATCTTGTTTTGTTGGTGTTGAGGTTCTTCGACCCGAATGACGGCTGGCACGATTTTTGGTAGGTTGAGGCGTCGATTGGATCTCCACCAAAAAGATGATGCGACAAGGATTATACCAAGGATAGCTGCAAGGTCTGAAAACATAGAGAGGTTTACTTTTTTAGCCAGGTTACCCAATCGCTTGATGTTGTTCAACGTCGCTCCATGTAGATAGGCTATGTCGATTTTGTCAGTTCCCTTGGTTACGTTGGTGAGAAGCTGTGGAAGGGCTTGGACTCTGGTTACGGTAGATGTTGAGAAGATTCTTTCGTTTATAAAAATTGTTTCATTTTCCAATTGCACGATGTAGGTGCCATCCAGATGCCTCGAAAAATTAGTGGCGTTGACGAATCCTCTGAAATTAGATAGGAAAGTCGTTTCCCCGCCAACAAGTTCAACTATTTCTTCCGTGTTGGTCTTGAAGGTGCAATTAGCGTTACCGCCCTTGAGTATTCTTACCACACAACTGTCCTCTGGAATTTTACTTAGTGATGCTGAATTGCAGACTGTTGTATTTCTGATCGGTAGACATCCTTCTTTTATCCCGAATGTTTCTTTCTGGCTTACGAACATCTCTTTGTATGGGATATCCACCTGACTGTTGTTGAGTATGGCGGCTCGCGCAAGAATGTGATTATAATTTTCCTGCTGAACCTTTGGTAAAGAGACAATATAAAGAAGCATTGTATCGTTAGCAAAAATGGTTGGGGTGGCAAACTCAAGAGCTTCTATCTCGTTTTCATAAGGAAGGGTCTCGACTTCAGATAACACTTTGCTCATTTCCTCACTGTCCAGTAGGTTTGTGTTAATTATTCCGCTTCTAGCCATTTGGCACGCTCGCACGATTTCGTGGACCTGGTCCCACAGAATAAAAGATTTTTCTAAAAGGCTCTGTTCCAGTTTGTTGATAAGTCGATTATCCAAATCGTTGTGTAGCATTTCGATCAGTTTGTTGTACTTGGTGATGGCTTCGTGCGTTACTTCGAACAATTCTCTGTTGATTTTGTATTGTTGGTTATTGTTTTCGACAATAGACTGCTCATTTCGTAATACTGAGTCCCAATCCACGGCGTCGGGACTTCCGACTATCCATTTCCATGCTGATCCTATCCAATTTATGGAGCGAGTTTCTCTTGGGTTTCTACCCTTTAATTCGTGAAGACTTTTCTGAACTCGAGTAAGGTGATACTGCAGAAGTGAAAGCGTATCGTCTGTAGTAGATATGTTCCTTGCCGCTTCGTCAATCTCTGATGTCAGCTTTTCGAATCGTGCCAGGTCGATCACGTGAACGAGGTTGAAGTGACCATTAAGGATATAGCCATTGCCCTTCTTTAAGGTAACTAGGGGAGATTCATATTCGTAAAGATGGAGAGCGCATGCTGTCTTCAAAAAAAGTATTCTGCAACGATGTGAGACTTAGCATTGGTGGTGGCTTGTGAAGATAAAGTGGAACTTTTAGACTGTCTTATAAATAATTATAAAAATATTTATTGAATGTATATTGAAATTTTCAGATATAAAATAGTTTTTATTTTAAAATTAATTAAACGAATATTTTCCTGAAAATATACAAGTACATAAGTTTTAAATATTCTTTAGTATTAAGAGGTAATTTATTAGAAATTTATTTAAAATAACTTTTTCTTATGTTGCTGAAAATATATTAAGAATTAGTTCATAATTATTATTGAAGAACAGTAAAATTTAATAAATATAATGTGTCAAATATAGTTCTGAAAGAAGATTAGATTATTAAAATTGTCAAGTAAATTTATAGAATATAATATAATATTTTATTATATTTTTTATATTTTTATTTTATTTTTTTTTATCTTTAAGGAAAAGCATAGACCTTTGTCTAGCGGGAGTCGAACCCCGGTGGTTTCCCACCCACTGTTTGCTAGCAAAGTTTGCGCTTTTAGTGTTTCTAATACAGAACAAGTTTTGTCAATTTTGATTTTTTTTTTTTTTTTTTTTTTTGCGTTTACAATTTTTCATATGTTTTTTTTTTTAAATGATACAATTATCTTATATGGGCTTTATGAACCTTTCGCCCTGACATTGTTGTGATTGTGACCTCGTTGTCAGCAGCCACTATTTCTTTTTTATAGAGGGCTTTTTGTTTGCCCTTAATTTGTTTGTCTTTAACAAAGATAACTTCTCCCTCATTATATCTTCGGGGGTCAAGTCTTTTAGAATTAATTCTTAAATTTCTTAATATTTCATTTTCTCTGATAAGCCCCCTTAAGTCTTCGTTAAGTTTTTCTTGGAAGTTGCCTAGCGATTGATAGTTTATTTTTTCGCTTCGGTTAAAGAAGATGTCGCTTGGTCTCTTTTTTGTTACAGAATGGATGGAGTTATTATATCTGTCTACTGCCACGTTCATGAGCTCCCTCGGGGATAACCGTGTAGCTTCATTTTTTAGGCACCTATAGATTTCAAGAATAGTTGAATGTGCCCTTTCAACCTGCCCGTTCACTTCACTCCTTTGTATGGGTGTTCGGTAAAATTCTATCCCCAGAGTTGACACATAATTTGTTATTAATGGACTTGGCAACCCTCTCTCATTGTCAGTTACGATCATCTTAGGAACTGTGAAATAGTGAAGTATTTTAATGAGTTTCTTTTTCAGAATAACTGCAGATTCATTTTTTATATGAAAGAGCTTGAGGAATTTTGAGAACTTGTCTATACATGAAATAAACTTCATGCCCTGTATTTCTTATATGTCGAGATGAAGAATTTCGCAGGAGTAAGACGGCAATGGTGTCGGTTGAAGCTTGGGTTTCTGCGGATGTCTTTCGTATTTATTTAAGCGACAAATCTCGCACTGTTTAGCGAAAACCCTGATTTGTTGGCTCATTTTGGGAAAATAATAGTTTTCCAAAATTTGATCCTTGTTTTCACTAGGATTGCGATGAGATCTTTTATGTTCTGATTCAATGATGTTAAATATTCTTTCTTCATTTGTGACGTCTTCGACAACTCTTTGCGTTATTCGTATTTTATACCTTGAAAAGTGGTCAACATAAACGTTCTGTAAAAGTTGAATGCACTCTTCAGGTATTTTCACTCCATTTATGATATTGGGTACTAGAAACTCTTTTAAGAAGCGTATAAGTATTTCCCTATTTATTATCCCGACAGAGCTATGATGGCGGTGATATCCACTATGTGGTTCTATATGGCTAATCAATTCTCTTTTTCCCTGCCTAAATATAAGTTGATTGCGGAAGACGTTCAGTGGGGATTCAACATGTGGTATCAAGTCTGAGCTGTCTTGTAAGGCACTGTGTATAGTTGAGCCCTCGCTCGCTGTTAGTGTATCCTCACTGTGAACGCTTTGACCTTCGCTTGCTGTTTCCGTTTCTTAGCCATCGCCGAATGTTCTAAGTGGATTCACCATTTGTTCAGCAGTTGAGGTTGACGAATGATTTTGGACAGTCTTTAGCCTAGAAAGAGCATCAGCCACATAGTTTGATCTACCGGGTTTATAGATTAACTCGTGGTTGTACTCTTCTATCCGCGCCTTCCAGCGTTTGAGCTTAGAATTAAAATTCCTGTTTCCCAAAGCATATGTTAGGGGCTAATGGTCGGTAAAAATCCTAATTCTCTTTGCTCCATACAAGTAAGACCTGAGGTTATCGAGGGCCCACACGATTGCCAGCATCTCCTTTTCGTTCGTAGCGTAATTCTCCTCTGTTTTGCTTAGCGATCTGGAAATGAAGGAAATCGGTCTGTCTTTTCCAGGCTCACCCTGAGACAGAACGGCTCCGATTGCAAAATTGGAAGCATCAGTTGTTAAGTTAAACGGTTTATCGAAGTCTGGGAAAGCGAGAATTTCAGAGGAAGTGAGGAGTTCCTTAAGGCTATTGAATGCAGTTATGGCGTCCTTGTCGAGTTTAATTGAAACTTTTTTGGATTGACTCGCTTTCACCTGAGAATTTTCACTACGTGGCTTAGCAACTCTTGCATAATCTCGAATAAATTTTCTGTAATAGGAAGTCAGGCCAAGGAATGATTTAAGTTCCTTTAAATTTGTTGGTGGTGAAATTCGTTGTATGGCTTCTACCTTTTTCGGGTCAGCCTTGATACCATTGGATGTTATTAGGTAGCCCAAAAATTCTACCTCTGTTTGCAAGAATAGCGTCTTTTCTAGATTTACCCTAAGATTTGCTTCTTGCAGCCGTGCAAAAACTGTAGCGATGTTCGACAGATGTTTTTCTTCAGTTTTTCCTAATACGATTATATCGTCAATATAAACGTAGCAAATTTTTCCAATACAATCACGAAGAACGTCGTCGATCATGCGTTGGAATATTGCCGGTGCATTTTTTAACCCAAAAGGAAGTCGAAGGAACTCATACTTCCCATTCATGGTAGAAAAAGCCGTTTTGGCAATATCGGATGGTTTCATTGGGATCTGGTGAAAACCCGAAGTGAGATCAAGCGTTGAAAACAATTTTGATTCACCTAAGCTTGCAAGAGTCGTGTTAATATCTGGTATTGGGTAAGAATCCGAGATTGTCACGCTATTGTCAGGCGTTTCAAGTCAATAACCAGCCTATATTGTTTTTCCCCTGATAGTTTTTGATGGCTGTTTTGGTACAATCCAAATGGGTGAATTTTACGGGCTTCTGGAAGGACGAATTATGTTTGCCTCGAACAGTTCCCTCACCTGCTTTTCGACCTCCTGTCTCATACAAGTGGGATAAGGGTAACTTTTAGTGTAGATAGGTTCTTCAGTGCTGGTCTTAATTTCGGCTTGGACAAATGTGTCTACGGATCTATTCATGTCAATGGGGCCAAAAAGATTGTGGAAATGATCTAATAAAATTAATAATTTTCTTTTGAATTCTGCAGGGATGTTTCTATTTGCGATAGAAATGGCATTCACTTGTTTCGAAATTTTGTTTTTTAGGGGTAATAAAATATCAGATTTTAAGGCGAGAAAATTATTTTTTCTGTCTATTACTGCTCCAAGCTGTCTCAAGGTGTCATCACCAATGATACCATGAAACGAAGTCAGACCAGGGAGAACATAAAAAGTAATAATGTCATCCAAATATTCAAAAAACTTCCCGCAGACCTTGCTAGTTATTTTTAGATTTCCGGCAGCAGAAGTAACTATAAAGGGTTTTTCAATGTTGTCAGAATTTAAGGCTATTGAGCTAGAAATAAAATTCTTATTTGCACCAGTATCAATAAGGAACTCAAGGGTTTGGCCATCCCGAGTTTTATACTCTATATATGGTACGCTGGATGGCCCCCTGTCATAAAATTTACCTGGTGTCCTATTTCATCCTGAACAGCCACTTGTTCATCGTTTTGGATTGATTCGGATGAATCTTGTTGTTCATTATGGCCCGTTGTGAAGAACAATCGTTGCCGCTTGTTTTGGGGGTAATTCTCGGACCTAGTCCTGCGTCCTGCATATTGAAATTTCCCTGGGTTCTGGAACCTTGATCTATTTTGATAGTCCACCTGCCTTGTCTGGATACTCCGATCAATGTCCATGGGCTCCTGTGGTTTTGGGCCTGGAATTGGTGGTTGATTTCTTCTTGGCTGAAAAGACGGTATTTGCTGTCTTTGATTGAAATGGGGACGGTCGGGATGTTGCGGTCGAAAAATTGATTTATAGGAGAGGAAATGGTGTTACTTGCACTGTTATTGTGCACGAAATTTTTTCGATAATTGAGGTTTTGCATCTCAAGGCAGTCGGAATAAGCCTCTGGCAAGGTTTGCGGTTTTTTGATGGCCAAAAGACGAGAAATATCTCCATCAAGGCCACGGATGAAAACATCCAATGCCCTATTTCTATAGTTGCCGATGAGGACGTTTACTGTTTCTTCTGAATAGGACTCCGTTTTTATTTTGTTGATTATGAGAGAAAACTGATGGTTCACTCATCTAATAAAAAAAAAAACTCATCTAGTTTCATTCCGCGTTGGGTGAGGGCGTTGAGCTGGTGCTCTAATGTCCTCACATCTCTTTTGTCCGCGTAATGAAGGGAGAGACACTGTTTGATCAGCAGCCACTCGTCATCGAACAAGTTGTAAGATATGAGTGCAGCATCGGCGGCACCCCTTATCTTCTGCCTGATGCTTTGCAGGATCGCTCTGTAAATGGGCTTCCCCCTGACAATACTGTAATCCTTCAGTATTGTCTCCACACTATGTACCCATGATACATAGTGCGTAGGATTGCCATCAAAGGTCTGCAACTCTTTGACGCAATCCGGGAGTTTACTAATTTCCTTCAGATCGTATTCAGTGGTTGGCCCTCGCAGTAGGACTACGGGGGGCGCACTGCCTGAGGGTGAAGAAGAATCACTCGTCTTCTGTTCTAGGGCTTTAATTTTACTGAGAGCCGTGTTCACGGCCCCAGTCAACTCGGTTATGGCCTGTTTAATCTCATCCATTTTGTAAATAATTTAGTTAATAATTAACAAAGAAAAAGTGGCAAATAATTCAAAATATTTTATTTTAATCGGCAAGCAACTCAAAAAAAAAAAATTTTCCTTTTAATTAGTTAAATCAATCGGTAAGCGATTTCAACAGTTTTTTAGATTTTATAAGAGTATTTTAAGAAGACTTAAGGGTACTCACATTAAAATGTTGTTCATAATTTTATTTATGGTATAGGATGTTTTCGATTTTTCTTCTGCTGTTGGTTTGCTGGCTTGTTGATTTGCTGGTTTGTTGATTTGCTGGTTTGCTAATTTGCTGGTTTTTTAATTTGCTGATTTGTTAATTTGCTGGTTTTATGCTGCAACAGATAGATCTTCGTTTAGGAACCGATGCAGTCGATGCACTTCCTTCTGCGCTCTCTGCAATATGTTCTTATATTGCAGACTAATTTCTTGTTCTCTTTTTTTTACCACTATCTGAAGGGATTGTGTTGTCCTTTTTAGATGCTGCCCACAGCAACTTACTAAGGCACAATTTGCCCCAAGCCCCGCTAATAACCATCTGACATTTTTTGTTAAGAGAATGTCCTGGAATATTGGTTGTGGGGAGATAGTTTTTCCTAGGTAATAAGCTGGAGGGTCCGAAGTTCGGAATCGCAGTTTATTTTCCACCAAAGCTATTCAAACTGGATGGTCCGGAGTTCGGAATCGCAGCTTGTACCCCCCAACAAGAAACCAGTAACGCCAGGATAGTGCAAGGACAGCTCGGTCCCTGCTCGGGCGCCAGTTAACGCGAGTCCTTCGCGATTCAATAAAAAAATACTTTGGCCGGTATTGGCTGGCTTGGCCCAGCCAATGCCCAACGGGCCAATAATTAAAAACTCACTGAATGCGTTTATGCTACACTTTATTACAAGGTACGAAAATGAACTAAACTCTAATAACATTTTGCATATCTTAAATACTTAATTTTATACAAAGAAGAAGCATACAATTAGTTTAGGATTTATACAAAGAAGAAGCATACAATTAGCTTAGAGCAAAAATGCAGACATTGCATTTTCCCACCGTTACCATGCTAAGTGTTTCCACACGCGCATCCGGCCACATTCCATATTGTCACGTACGGCGCTCATATTTCGGCTGTTGTGTGCTGCTTAGTCGTCGCTGGCTGTCGTTGACTTAGATAATTCATTAACTTGATTTGGAAAAAAATTAGAAAATTTAATATAAATAATGTGACGATTTTAGCTAACTATTTGTTTATACATGTTAGGCAAACCACACTTTTCTGTGAATGCTCGTTACATACAGGTTTCTGATAAATTCCGCAGCATTGCTTAGACGATCGTCCTTTTTCGTAACGGCAGCAGTAACATCGTCGTCTTTTATTTGGATTTACTGCTCATACAGTCAACGCTGGATTTAGTGATGGGTTTCCCAATATGTCGTCTATTGCAGCAACGCTTGATTTTGACAAAAATAGCTTACTTCGACGATGTATATTTGGAATGACTAAGTCCTTGGCGAGTTCTTTCAAAAATAGTATTCGTCGAGAATTTAGCTTCACCGGATTCCGGTTAGGATACAAATTGAGCCAAACAACTTTTGCTGCAATACCACATACGTCAACGATATTGTTAAATTGTGCAAGCGACAATCGACACGTTTTTCGCTTTACAGTAAAAGCGTGACACATTTGATAAAGCGTGTCTACTCCACCTTTTGTACTATTATAGTACAAATTTATTTCCGATTTGTTTTTATTTTGTACATCAATTGCATTCGTATGATGTATCGTTGACAGAAGTACATATAACGGCGGTTTTTTTTCGGTACATAGCTAGCAATTGTCATACTTCGACGAAATCCAAACACGTTGCTTTCAACCTCCCTTAATCTATGATGTAGAAAATTAGCTGGAATGCATCTTTAATTTTTTCGTAATGTGCCGACACATGTAAGTCCCTTCGATAGCATTTTTTGTGCTAGCTCAATGCTAGTAAAATAATTGTCGAAGGTCACGTTTCTATTTGTTCTTTCAAAAGGTTCACATAGCATTTCGACAACTCGATTGTTTGCTCGACTGTTCCCTTCATTTCCGAGGTACGGAAAATACGGCCATATAGCGGATAACTGGTGCTGGAATCGCAAATCCACCAAGTTTTCATTCCATATTTATCTGGTTTTAAAGGCATATATTGGCGGAATGATACTCTACCTCTGAAGGGTACTAGTTGCTCATCTATGGTCAAGTTGCTACCTGGCATGTAATATTTTCGCAATTCTTTGTTGACAATATTCCATACGTTTCTTACTGACGCCAATTTATCTTTCGCTCTGCGAGTTGATCGTGTGAATTTGTCATCAAAACGCAAATGTCGCAATAGTGCAGCAAATCTATTTTTAGACATGCAAGCCCGATAAATTGGACTTCCAAATAAGGGATCCCAAAATTCTTCATAGGACGTGCTACCTTGTCTGCATAATCCAGCATCAATCAATAACCTAATGAACGCTCGAATTTCTAACGTATCGGTCATCTTCCAATTGTTTCCGACTGTGTTTATTCCCTCCAAGTTAGTGTACTTCACAATAATTTCAATTAGTTCGTGAAATAAAGCGAAAATGCATCCACAGGATATTCAATGAGTTTTGCAGGTGGCAACACAACTTCATTTACTTTGCCTCGGATGATGTTACGAGCTGATGGTCGCCCTTGCAAGTTTGGTGGTATTAAAGACCACTCGGTGCCATCTTTACCAATAAATATTTCAGCACTATAGTCACCAACTTCATTTTCTTCATTAAAGTTTATTTCATCCTCTGATTCGGATGCAGTCCGAATAGCCAGCTTCATCAAAATCTTCAGCAGTGTCTTCTGCTGCACTTTCATCATCGTACTCTTCCATTGCGTTTCTGATTTCTGCATCTGTTAGACATTTTGTTCTTCTAACTATTGTATTATCTAGAACCTATGAAACACGTCTATAGTTTTATTTATTTTCAAAAAACACCCAAATTTATTTTAAATAAAATACTTTTACTAAAATGCTTCCAAAAAATAGAAAGAAAAAACACAAAAAGAATACAACGTGCTTTGAAAAGAATCCCTATTCAAAATTACTAACAGTCAAGATCTAAGAATAACATGTAATCTAACTTGTTTTGTAGCGACCGTTATCGACTATGAGCAGAAAACACTTCAAATCATGAAGCAAGCGAGCGCCAGCAAGTGAATTTCCTTGAATTGCAACACACACGGAAATTTGGAAGTTGTAAAAGATTGGAGAGATTGTAGCGCTGCTGTCAACAAACTGTGAATTAACTGTCGTTTAGTGTCTCAGAGTCACTATGTAACGGTTTATGTTATTTTCGAATATTTTGTGCAATAAATAAATATTTTCAAAACATAAAAAAATATTAATTGTATATTACAGATACAGAATGACCAATAATAAAATACAATGAACTAATTTTACGTTAAAATAAGTTTTAAATCATTTATAATGGTTTTAAATTGAATAGTGACCTACAGATACAGCCTGACAGGAATGGGGTTAAAAGCACATTTTCAGGATATGATTATGTAACGCAATCTATCACGCGCCAAATCCAATTGGTTTCCGAAGCTACTATAAGCAGTTTTAAGTTTTGTCTGCTTTTGACAAATTTGTGATTTGGGCTAAAGGCCCAAAAATGCAAAGAGCAAGCATTAAAAAAAAAACTGGAAGCTAATACTGTACAAAAAATTTAACAGAATTCTTCAGTCGTAAGCGGCTTAATTATACTTTTATATAATTAAACTGTATTATATTTTTTATTTTGTTTAGTCTTCAATTGACAAATATCAGGAATGATTGTTAAAAATTAATTTATCCGGTTTTATTAAGTTTTGATTGATCAGTACTTCGTTATTAAATTTATTATTTTGTTTTTATGTATATCTGATAAAATATGAGTCAAGCGGTATATCTATAACTTCAACCTCCAATATATGAACAATTCACAAAGGTGAACAAGGCCTGTTTGAACTAGTTCATATAAGCAAGCGGCTACTGTCATTTGTACTTTATAAGTTTTTTTCAAGAATTATATTCTCTTAAAAATAGTCACATATCTTTTTTCTCACAGAAAAAACTTAATTTTTAAAACACAAACAAATAAGTGTAATAAATATCGTCACTTTAAATCTAAAAAGCCGTAACAACAATTCTTATTTTTTATAGGAGAAGCTAAAACCGTTTTAAAATTGGACATATTTCCGATTTTTAAGCCATTCTTTGGAAAAATATTTAAAAATTGCTATTTTATAAATGAAATAAAATTCTTAAAATAAAAAATTCATCTGATATTAGACTTCTTCAAAGTGAAATTGATAAGCTTTATAAATGGTGCTCTAATAACCATCTTTTTTTAAATCTAAGTAAATGTGTTTTCATGCGCTTTTCTTAGTCAGATAATCTCCATTTGTCAGCATACAATATTGCGAATTCACCTTTGCTATCTGTTAATGAAGTTAAAGATCTTGGAGTTGTTTTTGACCTAAAATTTTCATTCGTGTCCCATTTAGATTATATTATTCCAAAGGCGTATGCAATGCTTGCTTTCATACGCCGTAATGGCTCTTGTTTTTCTGATCCCTACACTTTAAAAGTGTTATTTACTAGCCTGGTACGTTCAAGACTTGAATATGCGTCTGTCATATGGGACCCATTTTATGTGACGCATAAGTCGAGGCTAGAACGAGTCCAGAAATCTTTTACTAGGTTTGCCCTACGGTCGCTTAATTTTGAAGATTCTTTTCCCCCATATAGTGCTCGTTGTTTACTTATTGGTCTTAAAACTCTTGAGAGTAGGAGAAACATTTTATCTCTCCTTTTCATACATAACATTATTTCGGGCCTGGTTGACAGCCCTACACTTTTAGAAATGATTCATTTTAATGCTCCTAATAGGATTCTCAGAAATCAAGATCCTTTTTATTTAGTAATGTGTCGCACTAACTACGCTGCTAATGCTCCTATTTTCAAAGCTCTTCATATGTTCAATATTATTAGTTCAAATCACAATTTAGATTTTTCTATACCAAAAAATCAAATGCGATCTCTGTTAAATAACATTTTGTAAAATATTTTTTTCTGTTAAAACAATATTTATATATAAATATTTTTTGTACAATATATTTTTTTTTGTTAAAACTATTGCCTAGTCTGTAAGAATTTTTGTTCATAGACTGAAGAAACTGAAAAAAAATAAATAAATAAAAAAATTAAGAAGAGGGGACGGCTTTTAAATCTAATATATGTGCTTTTTCAAATTGTTTTTGGCTTCTCCTATGAATAATTTAAAATGTTATGGTTTTTTTAATAAACATTAACGATATACAATACACAAAATTAAAATTAAGGCACATCTTCGAGATTTAAATTGTTATTAAACTTAAATTGTTGCTAGTATTATTATTATAGACATTCATAGTATTAAATTTTTTCATTAAGCTATCAATTATTTGGTAGGAATTGCAGCACTTTTTTTTAATATGTAGCCATGTTCAAACACGAAAAACTAAACTCTTTATTTTACGTGTTACAAGGTGGTTTGGAGAAGAAAATATATAAAATGTAAATTGCAAAAAAATAATCATTTAGTAACCAAATAGTATCTTTTTATGCCAATCTTTGTGAATTCTTGATAGGAATTTGAAAAATATTCCACTTTTTATGCAGCATATTTTTGAAAAAAATAATATGCCAAAGTGGAATATAATATTCCACTCCCCAGTGGGAAAAACCATCCTTCTATAATGCCTTATAGCCTACTCACTTTTCGTCCGCTAGGCATGCAAACGCCCCTTCCGAGTACCCATTACTTTTACAAAGGCATGGCCGCCTCTAGTAAGCTTCCTTCTGTAAAGTTTTAAAAGCCTCATACGTACTTACGTTTTCCTTTACTAAAATAAAGTGCAGGGAATGTACTCCATGCGATCGGAATCGTTCGTGTTTCCATTCTAATGCACTTTCTTTAATAAGTAGGATGTATGCATGAAAAAGTAAGGTATCCGTGCTGTATTGATATACGACGTGCACGTAATCTATTTAAACCTTCTCCACAACGGAAGTTGTAAGCACTGCTTACGTTTTCACTTACAAAAGGAGGTGAACGTAAGGCCACTGATCGTAATTATTTTTTCGCTTTCCTTTCATGATTTTTTTTTGGTTTTTTTTGTTAAATGCCAAAATGGGATGGTAAAATATTTACACTTCATATCTTCGTAACATTAATCAAAAACCGTTATGTCGGCATACTGCTGCATGTCTCTTACTTTACGAAATAAAGTACATATGGAAATGATCGCACGAAGACATGATCGTCTTAATCGTGCATTCCTTTTGTAGTTTCAATCGTAAGCGAAGACGTAATGTGCTTGAAATGTAGCAAACAACATACTTACTTTCGCATGATCCCGTTTTCACCACCATAAGCTAAAGAAAAACATGAATTGTTTAGTAAGCACCTTACGATCTTTCCGACTGGGTCTGGTTACACTGGTTGCAATACGAAGAAGCGAAGCATGTTAATTATATTTGTTTATATGGTATTTATTGGTATTTAGAAAACTCTGCGCTACTATGCATAAACCATTATTTAAATCAAGAATTGTCTTACGAATATTTTTAACCGACTTCAAAAAGGAGGAGGTTCTCAAGTTCGTCGGTTTCTCTGTTTCCTTTTTTTTTTTTTTTTTTTTTTTTTTTTTTAAATGTATGTACATCGATAACTCCTAAGCCATATTCCTGATTGCCATAATTTTTGGGGAGCAGATAGATATCATAAGCATGGAGGTGCCCGTACAAAAGTGGGCGGAATTCTAGAACTGGGCGTGGCAATAATAGATCTCGCAATACTAGATACTACTGTATCTCAAATAATATTGACACTAGGGTACTGCAATTTAGTTTAGGGGTAGGCACCATTATTACAAATTACGGGCACGGAAATGGGCGTAATTCGACAAATGGGCGTGGCAATATTTGGAAAAGAGTGTATCTTGAATAATTTTGAGGCTAGAGTACTGCAATTTAGTAAAAGGGTAGGCATTATTATTACAAATTATCGTCAATAAAGTGGGTGTTATTCGACAAATGGGCGTGGCAATACTAGAAAACACTGTATCTCGAATAATATGGACACTAGGGTACTGAAATTTAGTGTAGGGGTAGACACAGTTAATACAAATTACGGTCAAGAAAATGGGCGTTATTTGACAAATGGTTGTGGTAATATTAGAAAAAGAGTATATCTCGAATAATATTGATACTATAGTACTGCAATTTAGTATAAGGGTAGTCATTACTATTACAAATTATGGCCAATAAAGTGGGCGTTATTCGACAAATGGGCGTGGCAATATTATAAAAACACTGTATCTCGAATAATATGGACACTAGGGTACTGAAATTTAGTGTAGTGGTAGGCACAATTATTACAAATTGCCGTCAACAAAATGAGCGTTATTTGACAAATAAGCGTGGCAATATTAGAAAAATAGTATATCTCGAATAATATTGATACTATGGTACTGCAATTTGGTATAGGAGTAGGCATTATAAGTAAAAATTACGATGAAGAAAGTGGGCGGATTTCGACTACTGGGTGCGGCAATATTAGAAAAACAGTGTATCTCGAATAATATTGACACTAGGGCACTGAAATTTATTGTGGTACAGGGGTAGGCAGAATTATTAAAAATTATGGTCAATAAAGTAGGCGCTATTCGATAAATGGGCGTGGCAATACTAGATAAACACTATCGCAGTTAATATTGACGCTGGGGTACTTAAAATAGTACAGGGGTAGGCACAATTATTGGAAATAACGCTCCAGAAAGTGGGCGCTTATTTAACAAAGGGGCGTGGCAATATTTGAAAAACACTATATCTCGAATAATATTGACACTAGGGTAATAAAACTCGTTACAAGAATGGGTATAATAATTTCAAAACAGGTGACATCTAATTTAAATTATAGAGGCAGATATTTGAAATAACCAACAAACTTTCAGATTTTAATAGAACAAATTTTTTCGGAACAATTTTATTTATGTTGTTTATACACTTTTTTTGAAAATTTATCATATTCTATAAAAAGGAAGAAATAAAAATTTTTTAAAAAAAAAACAAAAATAAAATTTAAAAATACTTTTCCTTTTAATTTCTTGGTCATATTTGATAATTTATTTAAACATATTATTATATATGAAATCTTATTATCTTAATTTTTTTCTTATTTGTTTTATTATCATAACTATATTTATTTCTTGATGAATACAAATGCTTTGAAGTTGGCGCTTCTGATTAAAAGTCTTATTATATTAGCGCCAACCTTAAAAGCTTTACCCACCAACTTAACCGTTACCGTTACCCTGTATAAGGTCTTTACTGCAGGAAAAATTATAAATGCATATTATTTCGAAATATTTATTTGTAATTATTAAACAAAAGATTGCATTATATTTATTTTTAACCAACATAAAAGTGAACAAGAACAGCAAATTCTACAACAAACATATCAAACAAAAACTCTATGCCTACACTTACGATACTATCGAAACTGTGTCTTTTTTAATTTAAAAAATATACTATTTTTAAGCTAAGATTAATTTTGTTTTTGAATATTTTGGAAAAATCTACCTTTGTGTATGCCATCAAAATTGCATATTCATAACGTTATAGCGTCTTATTTTATAATAAAAACGTCTTATTTTATAATAAAAAAAGAATAGACATTTCGTGAGCTTGAATCATATTTATTTTTTTTTTTCGTGTGGAACTTAATTTAATGCAAATCGCATATTAAAATGGTTCGTTCTGCGTGGCAAACTTACCAAATGGGTTTTCATTCAAACTTTTTAAATTGGATTAGAAATTATTTAGTTGACAGACGTTGTTTTGTCTAAGTGGATAATGTTAAATCTACATCATTTACTGCAAAATCTGGTGTCCCACAGGGCAGTATATTGTGGCAATTTCTTTTCACTTTATTTATTAATGATATAAGTCGTTGTTTTTCTTTTTCAAATTACTTGCTGTATGCTGATGATGTATCTTTGCTGCAGTTAGATTCAAATGCTGTCTTTGATTAGTGTAAACGTAACCGTTTACTCCTAAATATCAATAAATGCTTTCATGTTTCTTATGCCAGAATTAGAAATGTTGTAGCTTCGTCATTTAATATTGCAATTCAAGTTTGACTTGTGTTAATAAAATTATTGATCTGGGTGTTCGTTTTGACTCAAATTTTTCATTTGTTCAATGTTTGACTTGTACGCTATCTTATCTTAAATCTTATTCTATGTATTCGTTCTTAACCCATTAAAGCCTGCCCATAGATAAGCTCGTAGGATTTTTATGCAATTCTGTAATATGTGCCCGGGGGACCATAGAGTTGGTAGAAAAAATAAAAAAAATTTTACCTAAGAACACACCCGAGATATGGCATGGGTAAGGTTACAGATGAAATTTCCAGGAATATCGAAAAATTGCTGTTTTTCGGAAAAACATTTTCCGTTTTTTCCATTTTCCTATTTTTGGCAACACTTTCCATAGCAATTTTCGACAAAGAAAACTCAGATTTTCACCTATGATATTTCACTTGTCAAACTAAAGGTAAGCCGCGGAAAATTAATTGTTCCATTTTTTTTTGCATAGACCCAAACTTTCTCTTTATAATAAAAAAAAAAAAATAACAAAAGCACAGAACTGCAATTCCGCTTTGGTTTTAGCAGAAGGTGTGCTTATAAGATTTTCAAAGTTAATGGACTGCATGAGCCACAGAAGATTACTGATGAGTTGGTGTAGCGACCAACGAAACAGCTATCTAGTCTGCTGGTGGTTGTTCTGTAACATTGTTGTTGTGGCAACCTGTTGCTTCATGAAATTACTTGGCATAAAGCTCTAAGTGTAATTCTTAAAAATTAATTTTTTAAGAATTGCTAAAAACTAAACTAAACTAAGCTAAGCTAAACAAAACTAAACTAAGCTAAGCTAAACTAAACTAACCCAAACTAAGCTAAACTAAACTGAACTAAACTAAACTAAACTAAACTAAACTAAGCTAAACTAAACTAAACTAAACTAAACTAAACTAACCTAAACTAAACTAAACTAAACTAAACTGAACTAAACTAAACTAAACTAAACTAAACTAAACTAAACTAAACTAAACTAAACTAAACTAAACTAAACTAAACTAATCTAAACTAAACTAAACTAAGCTAAACTAAACTAAACTAAACTAAACTAAACTAAACTAAACTAAACTAAACTAAACTAAACTAAACTAAACTAAACTAAGCTAAGCTAAACTAAACTAAACTAAACTAAACTAAACTAAACTAAACTAAACTAAACTAAACTAAACTAAACTAATCTAAACTAAACTAAACTAAACTAAACTAAACTATGCTAAACTAAACTAAACTAAACTAAATTATTAACCGAGTCATTGAAAGGAATGGTTTAAATGGTTTATATAAAAATCAATTATTGACTGTGTCTATAGACTCCGAAACAACTGGGCCGATTAAGCTAAAAAAGATATTTTGAAAGGTGAAAGTTTAAAAGCTCTTTTCTTTACAATTTTGCTAATTGCACAGAGTATCTTAACAGCGACAACATAATCTTAAAATTTATGTGTTTATGCTAGAGAATTGTTTTGAAAATAATAAAAATAATAAAAAATATAATTAATATGGAATTATATTTAATAAATATATCGTATTAATAAATAAGACTGTGAAAAATGGAAAAATTTTAACGTGTTTTAAGTTTTGATAGTTTACAATTAAATACCGAAATAAAAAATCTAAATCGAATAATATACATAAACTAGCCAAAAGTTGAGCGTGCTGCCGGCAAAAATTGTATATAAAATAGGAGCTGCTCCAGCGTGATTCACTCATAATTTGTTTGGCTATTAAAAAATGTAAATTTGTGTTTTAAATAAAAAAATCTTGAGATAACTTAACTCTTTGCATTTTTCATTTTGCTTGCTGATATAATAAACAATAAAATTTCATCGGAAAAACAGCTGGCGTCTGAATGCTGTGAGTTTCACATTTTTACCACGCGTGGTGAACTTTTAAGCTTTTGAACAAGAGCTTTCAAATTGTAAATTATTTTTTAGAATCTGAACATTTACATTGCATAACAATAATATTAACAAGAGCTCCTTAACAATTCCTTGTAAAGTTAACAAGCAGAATAGAGCTGTTAGAATAATATATAAAAAGTAAAACATTTGCCACAACCCCTTTTAAGCGTGTAACGTGACGTTATACTTTTATTAAGTTCATATATATATATTTAAGCTCTTAATCTATACGACACCGTGTTTTAAGTAAACCATACATATTGTACCATTTAAATTGTATCATATTATGTTTACTTAAATACCATATACATTGTACTACATCAATACCATCAATAACATAAATTAATTAATAATTATTAATAATTATGCGACTTTATAATATATAAATTAATAGATTATACCGAGCAGCATTGCATATGTAATATAATGTCAATAGTATTTACGTAATTACAATTATTACCTAAACTCACTATCATAAGCATTTAATTTATATTTGCAGCATAGGGTAACCCAAATAGCAGCAACTACAGCGACAAACAAACGACAATAAGAACTACCAACAGCCACAATAATATGACTACACCAGACTATAAATAGATTTAACATAGCAACAAGACTTACACTCTAGTAACCATAAGCCAGCCATTAACATTATTTTGCATACGCCACTGAACAGCCGACTTATAAATTTCATATAGTTCTTTTATAGAATAAAGTAAATAGGCACTACAATCCCAGCCAAGGCAGCAGGGATGATATTGGCTTAGTTAAAAAAGGGCCAAAATTCATACAAAAATAGGGCTTTTTTGACAAGAATAGTGCCTTTTAATAGTGGCAATACTATATCTCGCAATACTAGATACAACTGTATCTCGAATAATTTGAAACGAGGGTACTGCAATTTAGTGTAGGGGTAAGCACAATTATTACAAATTACCGTCAAGAAAATGGGTGTTATTCGACAGATGGGCGTGGCAATATTAAAAATGCAGTGTATCTTGAATAATTTTGTGACCAGATACTGCAATTTTGTATAGGGGTAGGCATTATTATTACAAATTATGGTCAAGAAAGTGGGCGTTATTCGACAAATGGGCGTGAAAATATTAGAAAAACACTGTATCTCGAATAATATTGACGCTAGTGCCCTGCAATTTAGTGTCGGGGTAGACACAGTTATTAAAAATTACGGTAAAAAAATGGGCGTTATTTGACAAATGGGCGTGGCAATATTAGAAAAAGAGTATATCTCGAATAATATTGACACTAGGGCACTGAAATTTATTGTAGTACAGAGGTAGGCAGAATTATTAAAAACTACGGTCAATAATGTAGGCGTTATTCGACAAATGGGCGTGGAAATACTAGATAAACACTATCTCAGTTAATATTGACGCTGGGGTACTGAAATGAAGTACAGGGGTAGGCACAATTATTACAAATAACGCTCAAGAAAGTGGGCTCTTATTTAACAAAGGGGCGTGGTAATATTAGAAAATGGGTATAATTATTTCAAAACACGTCACATCTAATTTAAATTTAAGAGACAGATATTTGAAATAACCAACAAACTTTCGGAATTTAATAGAACAAATTTTTTAAGAACAATTGTATTTATGTAGTTTATGCACTTTTTCTAAAAGTTATCATATTCTCTAAAAAATAAGATATAAAAACTTTTTTAAAAACAAACAACCGACTACAAAATCACTGCAAAGTAAAAAATTATTTTAAAATTACTTTTCCTTTTAATTTCTTCGTCATATTTGACAATTTATCTAAACATATTATTACATATGAAATATTATTATTTTAATTTTTTTCTTATTTATTTTATATTATCATAAATATATTAATTTCTTCATGAATACAAATGCTTTGAAGTTGGCGCTTCTGATTAAAAGTCTGATTATATTAGCGCCGACCTTAAAAGCTTTTGTAATCATCAATTTTTACAAGAGTATTATTCTGTAGCTAACCAAAACCGAACCTGCGAGTGCTTATAAAGCTTAAATAAAATAAAATCGAGGATAAGGCTTTAATTTAAAAATGGGTTTCTTATATAAAAAAATTCAACGGAACTTCTATTACTACGATCGACTTAAAATCACTTTATTAAAAATTTAAAATTTGTGCAACGATGGCATGCTATTAGATGATATGTTATCAGTAGAATTTTTAAAAAGGGCCCAAAATGAATCGAAAGGGCTTCGGGGCCTTTGAAATCAAAAAGGGCTCAAAAAAGCCCTAAAAGCCCCCAAATATCATCCCTGCAAGGCAGCATTACTTCTTAGGTGAGTTCAAGCTCAGTAGCCACTACCTCGGCTGACTATCAGGTCTACCGTCCGAGGTGGGTGGCGAACAGCTCACCGCACCACCGCAGGGGTAGTGGTAGGCGGTTTTTGGAAATTTTAAGTGTAGTTAGTTATTAGTATTATTTCTTCCTTTCGTTTGCAAAGCCACGTCGCTGCCTCGGTTGACCGCAAGGTCTATCATCGACGTTGCGACTTAGGCATTCACTGCCATGAAGCGGCACAAAAGAACTTACCGGGCATTTATTGTTGCACGACTACTACTCATTCAGCGGCGGATCTGGAAAAAATCTTGGGGGGGGTTAAATTATCAAAGACTCACATTTTCCATTTGAGAAAATTTTGTATATTTTTAATTGAAAATATCGAATTATTTAACCTTCATCGGTCCCTCATTTCTAGAAACGGATAAGTCCCTTGTGTGTAAATTTTACACACTTTTTAAGAGCCTTATTTTCACCGATGAATGAAATTAATGCGATCTAGTCACTTAAAATTATATATTAGCATTACTTTATTCATTACAAAAAAAAGGAAAAAATTTTTTAAGTAACGAGCCTAGGGCTTGACTCGATTTGATCAACTTATGTTAAAGAATGAAGTTGAAAAGTATGTGTTAAATTTACACAAGGGACCGATTAAGGTTAAAAAGCATTTATCCCAGACACATACACGTACATTTCCATATTAATTTATTTCTCTCTTTTTCTGGAATAATATCTTAGCGGAAAGTAAATAAAAACTCTAAATTTAACTAATTTTGGAAGCAAGGTTGATTTATTCAAATTTTTCACATTTATTCCATTAATAAAACATAGCACAATTTTATTATCAAGTATGTGCAGTGAAAAACATAGTACTTTTCAATAAAAAAAAATTAAAGGAATTTGAAACTTATTGTTTTGACGTTACGACTATGATATGGTACACTTTGAAAAATAAATTAACAATACAATATGTAAACTGATTATTAGATAGTCATTAGATATAGAAAAAATTATATCACAAAATCCTCGCAGCGCTTCTTTTTTGCGGCAAAGTTATCAATAACTTCGTTAATATTTATTTTAATGTTTCTATGTATATGCAATAATGCGAGTCCATTCAATCGTTCTTGTTGCATAGTTGAACGTAACCATGTTTTTAATCGTCGCAGTGTAGAAAAACTTCGCTCAGCTGTTGCTACACTGATAGGAAGCGTGGCAAAGACAGAAAACATTTTAGAAATTAGTGGAAAAATGTCATTATCACAAAGAGTAAAAACGGTGATGATATCATTAACCTTAGTTTCGCTCGCCCATTTACACTGCCAAATTTGAAGTTCATGATATAATTGAATTGGAATTAGTTCCTCATTACCGTCACAAAATGGAATTATTATTTTAGAAATGTTAACACTCAAATTGTTTAGCTTTTCATTGTTGTGTTTATCAATTTTGTTTGGCAGGATTTCGTTTACATATAGTTTTTGGAAAAATTTTTCGTTGAAGCGAGCCTCCATATCAGCAATGATATCATCTAGTAATGGTACAAATATGGAAATTCGAAAGTAGTCTTCTGGTGTTGAAGCGCTGACATTACTACGATGAACTTGTCTTCCAGCAATACGAGGTATATTAATTGACATGCCTAACCTCTCGTGTAATTCATGCACATCTGCAAATATTGTTTTAAAATATGATTCTGCGTTTTCTCTTTTTTTATCAAGTAATTATTGAACGTTCTGCGTCATCCTTATAGAGGTTTGTTTTTTGCAAGATGCTACTTAAAACCTGAGATGCTCCCAATAAATCTGAAAGTACACATATGGAAACAATAAAACTTGTTGTCATCAGACTATTTAAAAGCAATGATGCTTTGTTTGAAGCCACAATATCGTTCCACTGTAAAATATTCTCCAATGCACTTATAGTTTCACTTAAGTTCAATTTAAATCTTAAAACAGATTCGTGAATTTCCACCCACCTGGTTTCACAAATACTTTTTAGCTTTTGGTTGTTAGAAAAGCGTTTAATTATTTTATTTCGCTTTGAGGATGAGTTAAAAAATTCTACTACTTCTTTTATTATCGCCACAGCATTTTGAATTGGTTTAGTATTCGAACTTTTTGAAATAGATAAATTAAGGGCATGGTTATAACAAGGGCAATATGTGGCGTTCTTTAGTGTTCTTTGAAGAATTGCAACAGCTCCCTTCGTTTCTGATGTCATTACACTACAGCCGTCTGTTGAAATTCCGACGCAATAACTTAATTTCAGTCCAAGTTCGATTAATTGTTTGACGACAGTTTCTGCAATGACCTTTCCCGATAATACTAGTTCTACTTCAACATTTGCATAATTATCTTTATGGCAATCAATGAAGGTTAAAAAATCCTCTCTCACATTTCCTTTATGAATATATCGAACGCTTAAAGACATTTGTGATATTCTGCTAATATCTGAAGTTTCGTCAAAAATGATACTGTAAAATTTGTTATCCTTCACTTTCATGACGATTTCTTTGATTATGAGTTCACCGCAGCATGCTATCAACTCGTTTTGGGTAGTTTTGCTTATATATGTAGCCCTGCTTTTCAAATTTCTGAGCTGTTCATTTAAATCTGCGTCATACGTGGATCTATACCTTAACAATTCCCGAAAGTTTCCCTCATTTGCGGTCGAGTCTACTTCAATCGCACCGTCATCACGATGTCCTCTTAAGGAGATGTTTTGCTGTCCAAGAAAGATTAAACTTTCAATTATTGGAATCAGGCGCTGTCGATTTCCTAGTACAAGTTCTTTTCTTTGATGACTTATCTGGTTACGAATGTCTAGTTCAGGGTTGTTTATATTTGCTATATAATTAACTGCCGAAGAAACTGCATTTAAGTGATAGATGTGCGCATTATGCTGCGATAAAGCTCCATCTTTACCGGTAAGTTTATTAAACTTGGTAAGTGGGCTTAGAACTAAATGATTAAGTTTTGTTGCTTGATGAACCCCTCCCGTCTTTGCAAAAAAAAAACAATATTTGCAGAATACTCCTCCACATTTCCTCGAATACACAAGCCAGTTATATGTCGCAAAATGTTTTTCACTTAAATAGCATTTTATTTCTTTGTCGACTTTTTTGTGTACAGAGTAAACAGATTTATTTAAAATGCAGCTGCTACTATTTTTTAGTACTTTAATTTTGTCAAAATCCGTGAAGTTTTTGTTAAAGAAAGTTCCAATGTCACTGTGTTTTTGACAAAAATTTTTGTCGAATTTCCTTGATCACTAACATTTATATCTGTAATATTTTCACTTTGTTCAATTATTTCAATTAATTCAGATTGACCGACTTCAGTTGCCTTACTGTTTCGAACTGCAATTATGCCACTTGTTTCACTTTCGTTTTTGTCCTTCTGTTTTATTTGTATTGCTTCAACTTGTTCACTCTGTCCACTTTTTTCAATTTCGATGTTTTCACTATGTTCAATCATTTTATCTGGATTAACAATGTCTTGATCATTATCAACACTAATTTTAACATTTTTTGGTTTAAAAAAATTATCGATAGTCACGTTTTTTCTTTTATTCATCTTTAATTTTATTCTTTACAAAGACGCAGCGCAAAAATATCAATTTTTCATACGAATAGCTTACATTAACAGCCCTATTCTGGCATAATCGTCACAATCAATTGATACTGAAAATTTGTGATAATTTTGATTCGGTCTCTATTGATTCGTATTCAGGCTGAACTGTCACAAGCAAAAAGCTTTAAAAATTCACCACATCATGTTGAAAAGCTTTTTGAATATGCCACTCTTTTTTTGACAGATAATTTTGACATTTCAATGGAAAACAAATTTCAACTCTTTTTGTTCAGCAATGCAGTAAGTATTTTGAGTTATTTTTATATTTGCAATAATAAATCAATTGAATAGACGAGCACCGTGCTCGCAAGGCTAAAACAGGACTTAAGATCACTGGTGGAGGTCCCTTTACTCCAGACGTTGGTGAGTTCGAGCTGCAAGCATTGCAAACATTTGGTAATGCGGCAATAGATGGCTTACCAGGCATTCCAGTTTTGGGTGCACAGGTAAAATAAAAGATATTAACAAAGCTGAGTTTTCATTTATTGAATTGAAGGATTCGACTAACGCTGGACTGGAACAAACTGAGAACGATGTGATTTTTGACTTTTATCCTTCGACTTCTTCTTCACTTGAAGCACCACTCACTCAATCGTCAACAAACGAAGTGATAGTAGCAGAAATAATAGATCAAGATTCCACGAACACATCCATGCCACAGACTTCAAACTCTATTTCTTCAACCAGAAATAAGAAGCAAGATCCAATATATACTACAATGATGGCCACCATCAAGTCTAGAAACGAGCGTGAAGAGCAAGCAATAGAAATCCAAAAGCAAACAACAGCAGTGTTGAAAGAATTGAATCAAAGTTTGCTTGGAATAAGTAATATGCTTTCGAAATTCAGTGAAAAACTTGATAAACTTTAATATCTCTTGCTTGCTTTATAAGACTGTGGGCCAGTTTTTCAGTGCGAGTTTAAACTTAAGTCAAGTTAAGCCGAATTTAACTAGATATTTTAGCATTCTTTGGAGTTATATTAACGAATAGTTTAACCGAGTTTAAACCACCAATTTTGGTGAGTTAAACTCGGCTTAACTTAACTAGAGTTGAAACTCGCACTGGAAAACTCTCAGTGCCAAGATCAAATGCCAACTTTGTAATGATCTCATTCTACAACTCTTGCGTGATTGTACTTTTAACTATTATACAAATAAACATAATTTAAATGATTTGTTTACTTATTGTGGATTTTTATTGGTTTTAAGTGATATATTGGTTTATATATAAACAAGTATGTATATTAATACTGTAATCATTAAATTCTTTTGTTCATGCTTTTGCTCATCCATTTTTGAAGTTTTTGTAATTTTTGAAGCGCTGTAAAACAAGTAAATAGATATACAAATTTGTGTGCTAAAAGTATTTATATTTTTCTTACCAAATACTATTATTATAAAGTCATTACTTTAATAATACTATTATTTAAAGTCATTCTTGGATTATCTCAGAAGCTCCACGGTCAACAAGTATGTTGTGCAGTATTGAACATGCATAAATTATGTTCGCTGCATTCTTGCGCCCATAGTGAAGGATTCGATGCTTGGAGAGACACCGAAACCTGGATTTTAAAACTCCAAACGCTCTCTCTATGGTGTTCCGTGCTTTGCAGTGCAATTTATTGAAAGTGACTTCCATTACATTGAACGGCTCAACAATTGGTGTGAAAAGCCACGGTTCCAGGGGATATCCCTGATCACCCAATAGCCAAGTGTTTTGTTGGCTGTTACAATTTCGTATTAACTGAATACGTAACGCCGATGTAGTCCATATTCCAGAGTCGTGACAAGAACCGGGAAATTTTGCATTTGTGGAAGTGAATTTAAGACGGTGGTCACATACCTTATAAAAAAAATGCATTAAAGTAAAAAAATTGTATACATGCAACTTACAGCTTTGACGTTAATGCTATAGTATCCCTTCCGTTGCATGTAGAGGCTAAGCGGATTTACGGTGTCATTTGCTGGTGGTGCAACTATGCCAACGTGGGTGCAGTCAATAGCTCCGATTGTTCCTTTGATTCCGAAGCACTGGTGGAAACTGTTTAAGAAAAGCTTTTATGTTTGAAACTGATTTTGTCTTTCAAAATCTTGTACTCACCCCCTTTTTATATGAACTTGCTCCTCAATTGTCACTGGAAAATATTTTCGGAACTTTTTTGTGACACGATAAGCTACGAGATGTACTGAATTGCCCGCGATACCGATGATTGACTCATCGAAACTGAAAAATTATTGCCGACACATTTTTGGTACGACCCATTACCATAAAAATAAAGCGTTGCCAACAATCTCAAGGCGAATGGTATGGATGACCTTTGCTCATCGTGTGGTTGGAGCTCCTGAATTAAATCCCAGCACACTGACTTCGGCAGTCGAAAAGTATTCATAAAAGTGTTGTCGGGTTGCTTGAATGGGTCATTGCTATCCCGCAGCTGCCTTAGAAGTCGTCTTCTCTCAAGACGATCTCTTCTTTTGATTTGTTCTGCGGCGTACATAAGTAGAAGTTCCTCCTCCATTTCGAAAACGATGTTTTTGTTGTTTATAGAATTTTATTTATATAAATTTTTGAATTGTGATGTGCTTCACTGTTTGTCACTATTTCGATCACTATTGATACAGAAAGAGCTTTTTCAAAATGCTTAGAATAGGAATTTGTATCAATTGTGACTTCTGTATCAATTGATACAGAGGTGGATTTTGTGACTTTGTTAGAATAAAGCTATAAGTGTCAATTTCAAATTATCGTCAAATCAGTCATCAAATTTGACGAAACAAGTGTTCACATTCAAATTTCTCGTCAAATTTCATTTATTTTTTTAATGCAAAGCTCTTTTTGTGCTTTCACATGAATATCGCGCAGCTTTTGCTCGGCTATATTCTCTCATCTTAAAGCTCAGTATGCTGTAGAAACGAAAAAAAATTCCCATAAGAAATACATTGAGTTTTTTTACAGCGAACAGGCAGCGGAATTTATTTTCGTCACCTAGTGCGCTGTAACAACACACTGTAACAACACAGTCAACAATTTGTTCAATGCTAGCAAGTTCAACAACCCTTTTGGAGAGTTAAAATATCAAAATTTCGCTGTCGTTTATATGCCCGGACATTTAATTGGCTGCGGAATTTTGATATTTCAATAAGAGTACAGTACGACCTAGCTTAATAGTACAGTACGATTATCACAACGCACAAAAATTTACATCGCTCACTCAGTAAACGTTAGTTTTAAGAAAAAAAATTTCACAATTATCGCAACTTGGATTTGCGTAAACTTGTATAGTTTTTTACTTTATTTTCTATGAGTTCTTTCTTGCTAGCAAACTAAATTTTTTATATAGAAAAAATATATCTCTAAATGCATTGAGCAAGGTTGTACTGTAGTTGTTTTATTCTCCACACAAACATTTTGACTCTACACTATGTAGAATTATATGCCACGGAATTTTTAGGACCAAGCAGAATGGTCCTACTCTTCTCGCATTGCTTCATAAAAATGCCACGTTACACGCAAATGACGTCACAAAACAAAACAACATTTTTTTATATACAATAATTGTTGAAATCAATAAAAAAAACTTTATATCAATATCTCTGAAAATTTTTTGTAGTATTCTTTCAAAAAACGCCTTCAGAATCGCTTATGTATACATAAAAGTAGCTGTTGTGGCACAATAATTTACTTAAAATAAAGTATTAAAAAGTAAAGCATTTAAAAGTTCTTGGGGGGGGGGGGGTAATTACACCCTTTACCCCCTTGTATCCGCGCCTGTACTCATTATGTCATACTACAACTAAATGAGCACTCACAATTACCAACTAATTAGTTCGGGGTGGCGCCCATCTTGGTAGCAGGTCATATTCGGTATATCGATATGAAACAAGCCTGCGAAGGTATAGCAATTGACCTTAAAACTTGTAAGTACGGGGACAGTCTTAACACGTCAAATGGGGTAGACCCTATCTATCCACCGCACTGGGACCTTAAATCGGCTGGTTAAAATTGGATGTGAGTGTTTTGGCATGCGTGCTTCATATTTCGACGCTCTGGCTTTCCTTGGGGTTTGCTTGTAGATGTTTTGACTCACCCCCTCAAACTGGCACGGCAGTCACTGAGGGAAGTGTAGAAAGGAGTTGTTTAAACTGAAGTTCTCATACTGAGCACGGCAGTCCCTGAGAACAAGGCCAATACTCTGTCTGGATGTTGAGATCCTTAGATCATCCGGACTGCCAGAGTAAGGGTGAGTAATACAAGGTCCTCCTCTGTAGGTACTAGTCATGAGTAATAGTTTGCAACTAAGCCGGCAGCTGTGAGCTGTTAAAATGGCCCTTTCAGTGCTCCTTGAGCACAGTCACGCATAAAAATGCACTTCTTCATAATTGCATTAGTGTATTTTTGGTCTTTTTGCGGGGATGTTGTTGATCCTCATTGACGGGATCGAGTTGCCCAGATGACTGTCGTGGGCTGGCCCTTCGGGGAGTCTCGTACTGGTTGTGGTTGTGTGAATGCTACACAGGTCTAGATTGATCGGCGAGGTCGCGCAGTGGTACGACCGGGCTCGCATATCTGTCTTAATATTGTTTATTGTATTTGTTTCAGATGCAATTTCTTTAAATGAATCCGTTTACTTAATTAAATTAAATATTTTAGATTATCTACAGTATCGCCACTAATCTGGATCATGCTTCCAAGGATACTTAATATTTTCCTGTGATGTTTGGTAACAACTTATACAATCTAGCTATGTAGTTTAATATGATTATCCAGAGCGAGACCACGTCCGTCTCGCCTGGCATATGCCGGTTTGACGCCGTACGACTAGCTTTGCATGTGTGAGCTGTGCTCTAATCCATATTTATATAGATATACACGCTATAGATATATTTTGATTATCCAGAGCAAGACCTCGTCTGTCTTGCCTAGCACATGTATGAGCTCGACCTCGTCCGTCTAGCCTGGCATATGGGAGCACCGCTCTAATCAATTCATTCTATTTACTACTAAGAAGCTAACCAGATTGCAACTGTATGTATATACCTGAAATCTCGTTCCCACTGTACAATACGGTTCTGAAATTTTTGCATACTGTGATGCTGCAAGTAAGCGCAAACTGAACGTTGCTTATAACAACATCGCTCGTTATGTCTTTGGACTTAAACGAACTGACCGCATATCACAGTATGCTAAACAAATATTCGGTATGACTTTTGATCATGTTTTGAACATGAAGGCGTTAGTCTTCTTGCATAAAATTATTTTTAGTAAAGAACCTCCTTATTTATATGAAAAATTAAAATTTTTAAGATCTCAGCGCGGTAACAACCTAGTTCAACCTAGACATGCCTGCTTGGCGTCGGAACGGCAGTTCTTTGTTAATTCAATACGTCTTTGGAACTCGCTTCCATCCTACTTACAGCGTATTTGCAATGCAATCTGGTTTAAATCTAAACTTTCAGATCATTTATCTTCACTCTAACTTAGATTTTTCTCTTCCTAATTTCTTTTTAATATTTTTTCTTCTTTTGTTTTCTTTTTCTTTATATTTTTTCATAAATTTAAGTTAATATCTTTGGTTCAGTTTTACTAAACTGTAAACTGTCATTTTTGTATTTGTAATTTTAACCTTTAATTTTATTTAAAATTATGTTTTAGATCTTGCTTGTTTTGTTGATTTTTATCGCCAAATATGTAATCGGTGCTTAACTATAAGTTTATTCTTGTAAGCGCTTAAATTAAATTAAATAAATAAATAAATAAAATAAATAAAAATCCTGACAATTTTACATTTTTATAAAATTTAATTGTACATAAATTAATTGTATCATATTTATTTTGTCTAATATTAATTGCTATAAAGCCATATGTGCTTAGCATTCAAATAAATAAAAAATAAATAAAAATATGCAAGAGATTGGGTAGGTCTCGTCTTCACCAGTAGATGGATTGTAAGTACGTCACTACTGAAGTCTAAACTGGTACTGCTATTACGGGCAGTGTATAATTTATTGCATAATGCTCCTAATCAGCAGGGAACTGGGTGATGCTTTGTGTTTGTGAAACACACAAAGTGTGTTACTACCCTATTTGAACAAACTAACTTGTTTTTAAAAACAACTAATTAAAAAACTAGTTTAAAATAAACCAGTATATGAACTAATTTGAATTATATTAAGGCGGCATCTACTTCAATTCTAAATAGTTTTTATTGCATTATATGTGAAGTAATTGAAATACTACTTAAAAACAAGTGATTGATAAACTACTTTGAATTAAATTAAGGCGGCAACTACTCTGATTTTGACATGTTTTAATTGCGAATTTTTAATAGATTACAAGTTTATATATATTTAACCATGTTATTTCATCAAATATTATTAACTATAGGCCATCAGTAATAGTTTTTAATTGGTTATTTTAAAGTAATTAAAAAAATTATTTAAATATAACTAATTTAACACGTAGTGGAAAATATATGCAGACGAAAGTCAATTGACTTATTTAGCGGACATCACCATTCAAAATATGTTAGTTCGTTCTATGGAAAAATGTAAGAATTTCAACTAGTTGTGGTTGACAAAAAACTACTTTATTAACTACTTTTAAATTAGTTGATTTTCCTACAGGGTAGTTAAAACATAAACGGGTCCGTGTTGTAGTACAACACATAAGTTCTGGTTGTCTGTTTCATGAACTATTACCCTAGGTCTGGAAGACCCAAGTACTTAAGCCTTGCGGCAGGTGTTCTTGTTAAGCCAGATTCTAATTGTCGCTGATTGAATTTTGCCGAAAAGTATCGAGTTAACCCATCATTACTCAGCTGTATTAAGGGCATGGTACTGTTTTAAAGCCGATAAAAGGCATGTTTTCAAGTTTTTTTTTTTTTGGAGGCATGAATAATGTTGGTGTATTTATTTCATAAACATGTTATGTTTGACTTCTTAAGTATATTTAAAAAAAAACTAAAAATTATCGATAAATAAATCCGTGGCAGCGATTCTCCGGAGGCGCCTCGAAAAAGGTTGTTTTGCGGTGAACACGATTAGTGATTAGTGGATCATCTGAAAAAAAATTCGGAATTAGTTTGAAAGGTAATATGTTTCCCAAGGTAACACCGAAGAGTTTTTTATTACCGAAGCTTTTTACGCCTTGTTCTGTGATTTGCTTCATTGCTTAAATTCAGCACGCTCACACAGTCAAAAAAAAAATTCGTATTATGCACGAAATAATTATTATTTTTCAAAAATTGTTTGATTTTTTCAGCCTACGAAGTGTTTTGTTCATACTACGTATCAGCCTTTGTACATTGCACGAAAGAAAAATTATATATTTTATGAAAAAAATGTTTTTTTTTTAAAAATACGAATGACTTTTGTATATTGTTCTAATATGCAAACACTTTAACCGAAACTTTAAAAATTTTTTAAAATAGATTTTACAAACTTACATTCGTAGAATGTACAAAGTGTACGAATTCAAAATAAATTTTTTTTTTGAAAACACTACAAATGTTTTACTATGTACGCAGCATTTGTACATTCTACAAATAGTCTACGTTCGTATTTCCAGTGTACCAGTTATAATAAAAGAAGGTCTGGAAGTACAAAAAAAGTTATCCGAAAGCATCCACCTTACAGTAAAAAAGTAGAAAATATAATTATCTTCGAATTTGTGTTGAAGAATTAATCGCTTTAGAACTGTAAACGAATAATTTTTCGAAACAGAAGCGAACCTTCACTTACGAAGTAACCGTTACGTCCGCCAAACGTATATATTTCGAATCGTAATCGATATCGCATTCGATTGTTATCATCGCGAACTAATTGTAAATTTTTAAATATTCGATATCGAAGTCTGATGTTGTGCCGTGTGGGAAATAGCACAATTTTTGTGATAATGTTGGAGTTTCTTCTGTATATATATATATATATATGTATACATCATTTAGCAATAAATATCGTCGCAAATGCAATATAAAATACCATGCAAATCTTGTAACGAAAAACGCATCAACATTTTTAACTGTGTAGGCACGGTAAAATAAACTCAAACAAGTATGCGCGGTAGCATAAGGTCAGAGCTTCTGACCACGAAGCAAAGTTTTAGTGACCCTAACTGCAGTTGAAATTTTGTGCTTTTTTTAAATTAAAAATATTTTCGATCATACAGGCAGTTTTTGCTTTTTTTTAGAAAAATTGAAAATAAATTATATAAATAAATCCCAAATTATATAATCAATTAATGATTATTTAAGATAAACAATAAATTCTTTTTGGCATCAATCCTATGGAATAAATTTAAAAATGTATATTATGCTTGTTGTATTATGCTTGGAAGATGTATATTAGGTTTGTTCGTATTTTGTTCAATTTTGATGCAAGTGAGGCAATGATGCGATGGTAGGACGTTCACCTTGCAGTCGAATTGCACGCAGTTCGATGCGAGTACGGAAAGGGTAAAGTGCATTATTCCCGACATTTACTTTCGTTTTCGACAAATTTTTTCTTTTTAATATTTATAAATAAAAATATAATTAACAAATTAATAAAACAGCAAGATTTGTCTGTGCTATGAGGATCGAGCCAGGGATGAGTTAAGCCTTGATGGCTGATAATGATTAAAATAAAATATCCTCTTGATAACCAACTGTGTCCCGAAAGTAAAAAAAAAAAACTGTGATCTAATTCTGTACGTGAATACTGATTTTTTCAGTAACTGTCCACAAATAAAAGGGACAACTGATATTTCCCATGATATCAATATGTTGAAAATACTAGCGGGCTTTATAAAAAAGACAGTTCTTGAACTACTACTGGTATGAAGGCAGAAATTACATTTTTGTGTACGTGCGTGGCGGCCACACACATAGTTTTTTTTTTTATTTTGTGGAGTAAAGATTATGCTTCCAAGAAAAATTTTTTTGACACAACTAAAACACAATTTGCTACTGTCTGGATGTATTTTTCGCGCGCTCCGGAATTTACGTATAAAAAGTTTGAGGCACTGTCCAACAAACAAACAAACCAACACTGCATTAAACAAAGGACTCAAACATTGCATTAAATAAAACAAATAACATATCCTCAAAAAAAAAGGAAAACAAAGCAAAAAACATAAAGCAAGAAACGAAAAACCCGCAAAATAAACAAACACATTGGAGTGAAATCGCGAAACTACCTACGATCTTTATTTTGATCTAGTTTCGCGCCTTTTTTTATGTGCGAATATCGAATTTCGTGCTTCTCTTGCTGTTTTCCTGTGTCACTTTGGTTGTGCAGCAGTACAGTCAATGGCACCACCTCAGGAAGAATATATTATACGGAGAGGTCTCACTGAGAGCTAAGACATATATATATACCCCCTGCTTCAGGGAGGCGTAGAGTAAATTCGAAGTTCTTGAAGAAACAGACGAGAGCACGGGCGAATAAAAAACGATAGCGATTAGCAAAAGTAACGATTCATACCAAGCGACATTAGCGAACGCGGGCAGTGAAAGTGTGGCGCAACTAGTTGTAAAGGGTGGTTAAGGGGCGATGTTGATTTTGAATAAAACAAATTATTTAGGAAATTATTGTCATTTCTTTTTATTATGATAATATTGGTATGGTTCAATTATGTATGGAACAAAATATCGGCCAAATGGCCATCGCGACGTCAGCGGCACACCTACATCCGTTGGTCCAAATTTTCGATGACGCTGAGGCATAAGTGAGGTTCTATGCCGTTAATTTGTCGAATTATCTTATCCTTTAGGTCTTGAATTGTTGCTGGCTTAACGACGTACATCTTTTCTTTCAAATAACCCCAAAGAAAGAAGTCCAACGGTGTCAAATCACATGATCTTGGCGGCCATTGACATCGCCACTACATGAGATAATACGGCCATTGAATTTGTCGCGCAAAGGAGCCATTGTTTAGTTAGCTGTGTGGCAAGTGGCACCATCCTGTTGAAACCACATATCGTCCACATTCATATCTTCCAATTCGGGCCATAAAAAGTTCGTTATCATCTCACGATAGCGAACACCATAATCACTATCACATAGCCACACTATCACGAACAGCAGCAATATTTTCTGCAGTACGAGCGGTAACGTACATCTCCTACAGACCCCGTTTTCTCAAATTTTTGCACGATTTTTCCGATTAAATTGACCGAAGAAATCACGAAGTGCACGATATGCATTTTGATTTGAACGCCCATTTTCATAATAAGCCTGAATAACTTTAACGCGTTGCTCGATTATGTATCTTTCCATGGTTCAAATTGAGTTAGTCTGAAATTGAGAAATGTCAATTGAAATGCAGAAAAAAACTTGACGTTTAGGTGTGGTTCACATTCAACATCGGCCCTTAAAATTTAACCACCCTTTATAACTACAAAAATATTTTTTTCTGCGTTGACGCAAACAAAAAAAGACAAATTCATTGATAAAGTTTGTTATTGGTTTTTTTTTTTGCATGTATGTATGTGGGTAGCTGAAATGGAAGAAAGAAACTTGCATACATGTTTTATATTCTGCTTGTTGATTGTCTGATTCTTTTGAAAATTTGTTTATCAAGTTTGCTTTTCAGATTATGCTTTTAGCTGCCAAGCAACTAGAAAACATACAAGCAGCGCTCGATCAGGTGAATAGCATAAATCGGCAAGCATTTTTTATATTTTGCTTTCTAGCTGCCAAGCAACTAGCAGCTTTCGATCAGTTTATGCTGCCGAATCGTTTCTACCCTCTGCCGTGCTGCATGCTGAAATTCGGCAACAAGACAAGGTTGTCTGCTCGTTGTTGTTGCTATTCTCACTCTCTCTTGGAGTGTTTCCCTCATATTGGAAAACGTCCCACCTAATACCAATATACAAAAACGGTCAAAAAAACTCAGTTGAAAACTACAGAGGCATAGCAATTTTGTCGGCCATCCCAAAGCTATTTGAAAAAATTATTTGCGAAAAGCTAACATGCCTTATCAACCCGAGACTAAACGAGCAGCAGCACGGGTTTCGAAAAGGAAGATCCACAACCACTAACCTCATGATAATGGTTTCTGACGTTTTATGCAAGATGGAGAACGGCTACCTAATAGATGCCATTTACACTGATTTCAGTAAAGCTTTTGATCGTGTTGATCACGGTATCTTAATACATAAATTAGAAAAATTTGGTTTCTCTGGATCTTTACTTAGTTGGCTATCAACTTATCTCCATGGTAGATCCTAATATGTTAAATTTCAAGGAATTGTGTCGAAGAAAATTGAGGTCTCCTCTGGAGTACCGCAAGGTAGTCACCTTGGTCCTCTTCTCTTTAATATCTTCATATCCGACTTGTCCATAGTGTTGAAGGATATTCTACATCTTATGTATGCGGACGACTTAAAATTGTACCACGTAATTAAATCGCAGGAAGATGTCAATTTCTTACAGTTAAACCTCTCATCTCTTGAGACCTGGTGTACCCAAAACAAACTCTACCTCAATGTAAATAAGTGTAGTGTGATAAGTTTTTCTCGTAGAAACCAAGTTATAAATCACAAATACCGCCTCAATGGTAATGAACTTAACAGGGTCAATTATATAGTTGATCTTGGAGTGGTCTTGGACAACAAACTGCGCTTTAATTTACACTACGATAAGATTGTATCCAGGGCCAGTAAACTGCTCGGTTTTATTAAAAGACGAGCATATGAATTCAAGAATGTATGGGTCACTACATCCCTGTACTGTGCACTAGTGCGCCCAATACTCGAATATGGCTGCATAATTTGGAATCCAGTTTTTGGATCCCATTGTGATAGAATCGAATCCATTCAAAAACAATTCTTACTATTCGCTCTGAGAGAAACTTATAACCCCCGCGATTATGGAAGCCTTCCACCATATGAACACAGACTCACCCTATTAAATTTGATACCGCTATCAACAAGAAGAACGGTATTGGATACATGCTTTACTTTCGATGTTCTGAGCGGTGTAACTAACTGCGAATATATCTCTAACAAGATTACTCTCAATGACCCGTTAAGACGTACAAGGCATACTCGGCTGTTAACTGAATATCAGCATCATACTGCATATGCAAATAATGAACCCATCAACCCTTGCTGTAGAAAATTTAATACTATATCCGGCCACTACTCACCTTCCATGTCCAAATTCTCATTCAAGCGATCTCTATACAAGTCTTTTTCTTTGCCTAATTTACCCAACCTCTGAACTCTCCTCTTTTCTAGTATGTAAGTAACTTTTACTTTTACTTTTACTTTTCTTTCTTCTTTCCTTTCCTTTTTGACGTGTTCATGAAATAATGTCATTTAGGTGGGCGGATTACGCCCACTTCGAATTGAACATCTTCGAACACCAAAACAAGGAAAGGGGAGAAAAAAGAAAAAAAAAATAAAAAAAAGCCTGTTAGAATAAGTAAATAAATAAAAAACCTGTTAAAATAAGTAAATTGCCTTGGTTGGCCAATAAATAAATAAATAAATATTCTATAGTAAGCTAGGATTTTTTTTTTCTTCTTGCTAGGTTTTTATGAATTTCAAAGTTGTGTTGTTGTAGTCAGCTGGGCTTGTTATTGGTACAGTTACCTAGAATTTTTTCTTGTTGCTAGTATCTTATGAATTATTTTAATCTTATTATCCGAGGTTATTCCCATTGGAGGTAGCTTGCAACCGGAATTTTTTTAATATAGCTACATATTTATATGAAAACTTAGATATTATTAATAGATACTTACTTAAATGTTTTAATGTTTTTAAGTACACATTGTAGTTTTTTAAAGACAATAAGTTCTTTTCTTAAAATTCGTAAAATTTTTGTCATTATTATTATCCTGAAAAAAGATGTTTATGAAATATTATGGAAAAAATGATATAAATATTTTTTGGGTAAGCAGGTTAGGTTGATTTTCTAATTAAGCTAAATATTTGTTTATAGAAAACATTTGTTAAAGAAGCAAAGGCACGCTTGATATTTACCTTAATACGTGACCTTAATACCTTATTCCTTTTATAAATAAAATACCTTAAATTGATAATTTTATTTTAATTTATTGTGCAGATCTTTAGATATTGCTGATTAATTTTTATTCACTTAATTTTTTTTTTTAATTTAACTAATTTATTGCTTCAATATTTGGAGATACATTTTTGCAAGTCTTTTTTTATTTAATAAATTACTATTCTTAAAAAATATTTTTGTTGAAGTGAACAGATATAAAATAAATATTACAAAAATAATTGATATGATATATACTAAATTACATATTAAAAAATATATTTGCGCATTTACCACATTTAATCACATTTTAAAAAAATATATCTATTAACTCAAAGGGTATTCAGAAATTTTGCTTGTCATTCGATTTTTTCATTTTGGTTTTTCATATAAAACCCATTAGTTTCATCACTTTTAATGATGTCACAAAAATAGCTTTTGCGCTATATAGGGTAATAACATTTTTAAGTTTAATGATATTTTCAAGTTATTAACATTAAATATCATTTCAATAATATATCTATTATCACATTTATTAATTATTCTAAAAAAATTTCAAATAAAATTTGTAATGGTGAACGTTATAACAATTATTATAAATATTATAAATATTTTGTCAGAACTGTCAGCAAAAAAACAACTTTATAATTTTATTTTATATTATAGCTATTCTGAACGAGAAAACAAGGTGTAGATTAATATTTTACATATATTAAAGAATTTAACTTTTATAACCCAAAAATTTATTTATTAATATAATTTAAGTGTTTTGGTATTATGTAAACAACTTATATTCAGTTAAATTGAACTTTTATTGCCAAAAAATGCATTTATAAATTAAATTTAATTTTTTAGTTTATTTAAGTTATGCATATTTATTTTTATTGCTCTAAAATCCATATATTAATTCAATTTAATTCTTTGAATTTATTTCAGTTAATTTAGATAAATTCTTAGATGAAAAAAATTAATTTTTATTGTGTTAAAATTTATTTATTAATTAAATATATTTTTTAACTTGCTTGAGAAAAATTCCCTCAAATTTTCCATAATAAATTATTTTACTTGTATTGTCTAAAAATGTATTTATTAATTAAATTAAATTTTTTGGAATTATTTTTTTAAGTTATATTATATATTTTATTTATTTATGTACTTATTTAATTAATTTAATATAATTAAATTTGATTTTTTTTTAATTTAAGTTAGTCTAGCAAAATTAGTACTGCTGAAGAATGATTTGTAAATAAAATTAAATTTTTTGAATTTATTTAAGTAAAAAGCAGAAAATTTTTAATAATAAAGTTGTAATAACAGCTTTTGTTTTATTTTCTTTTGGTTTTTGTTTATATTGTTTTACTTTTATTGCTACCACTTGCTCTGAAACGCTTTCAACAACTAAACTTGGAACAACGCAACGAAGAAGAACAGACAAATCAAGCAAGAAAACGAAGTAAGTACCCTTCAGCGAGCTGGTAGACAATGAACACCGTGCACTAGTTTTGTAATAGCACTAATAGTTCATATACGAACTAGTGAGCTATCGTATCCTTGTAGACAAAAACGCGCTAGTAAATTCAATTAGAGAAAGTGGAACAAAGCTATTTAGCAAGCTGCGCGTATAAACGTATATACATGCCGTTTTGGCTGCAACTTAAATTTTGTTATATTGTTCTTTTTACCGGAATTTCGTTAAAAAGTGTTAAAAAGAAATAAAGCAAAATATAATAAAATAAAATAAATGAAATTAAATAAAATAAAGCAAACATAAGTAATAATAATTAAACATGAACACAGTGCAATTGGCACTTTAAGCAAATAGAAAGCGATGTGGCTGAAAATGAGACAATGGAGGTCGAGTGTGCGTCTAATTGGAAATTGCATGCGGACCAACTACAGCATTCCCAAGAAGTGTTTGTTTTAGAAGAAGGGGAAGAATTTGATGTGTGTAGCATATATATATGCTTGTAATATTGCTACAAATATGTTAATAAGTTTACATGTACCTTTATTTATATAAAAGTTAATAAATATTACATTAAACTCCAATTTTATGAATGTGTTTGACAATTTCAAATATCTATCCCTAGAGAACAAGTTTTAGAACTAGTGCTATATCTGCCCAAAGGTACTAGTGCAATATCTCTCCCAAAGAACCAGTTCTTGCACTAGTACGCGTTGATGCAGTGGGTGAAAATTGACCCTTTTCGTAGGACAAGCCCATGTTAAATGCGACAGTCAAAAGCATTGCTTGGAGATAGGCGAGGTACTAGTAGCTGTCTTCTTTTGTACCAGTTCTTGACGCTGCAGGGTAAAAACAAAGCAAACTTTGTAAAATTTTTAAGAATTGAATGAAGCGTTTCTTTCTCCTTTTCTTTCTGTTCTTCTTCTTTGAGTGTTTGACATTAAAAATACAGGGTACACAATGAATATTTGAATAAGTAACATTTAAAAATTAAATATATTACAGTTCGGCCAATCTGACAATTGATCGACTCGATCATATAACTAAATGGTTTCAACAGTAGTCATGTTAAGTAAATATACAGTTAATACATAACTTGCAAATATTGCTTTTTGTACTACATATTATTAAGATTCGCTCTGGTCTGAACTATTCTCTTTCCATAAATGTATAAAACGTGACTCTATAATGCCATTATATGGTAGTTGCGTAACTTGACAGTATTCAATATCTTTTATAAGATATCGATCGTTAAGAAGTTTTTTGCATATTACGTAAGGACCTTTAAATTTTGGAATGAACTTTTTATTGGTGCCAAACCGTAGAGTCGACAGTTTTTATAACTACATAATCATCAACTGAGAACTGTTTTGCAGGTCTATGATTACGTTCAAAATAGCTCTCGTTACGGTGCTGAGAATCCAGTATTGCCTCACTAGCCTGCTGTTGACGTGTGAACTGAATAATTAATTGCAAACTCAACCATACTCAATTTTGAAACCCAATCGGAGTGCTGAAGAGGTTCACTTAACTTACTAAGCATTGGAGTTAAAACTCGGTTGACTCTTTCAACTTGGCCATTGGCCTGAGGGGAACCCACAGCGACTTTCACATGATTGATATTATTTTTTAACAAGAACTCGCCAAACTCCAAGAAGTAAAACAAGTACCTCGAGCAGATACTAATCTGCCTGGTCTATTATAATATTGAAAATATTTTTTTAATGACTCTATAACCTCCTTAGTGCTCGTGGAGTTAACTGGATATAGTTTAACATGTTTCGTAAATGCATCTATTACTACTAGCAGATGTTTTCTTTTTGATTTCAAGGCAGGTAAGGGGCCTAAATGATCAATATGAATAGTGTCAAAAGGAAAAGGTTTCTTTGGGATACTATAAAGGTTTCGTTCATCTATTCGAGCTGGGGCTGAATATATTATGCATTTCAAACAATTTTTGATAAAGCGGTCAATTTTTAACTTCATATCAGGGAACCAATAATGCATTTTTATTTGGTCATAAGTTTTATTTTTGCCTAAATGATCAATCTTTTCGTGAATACATCGTATTATATTTTCTTCCATTTCTTGAGGAACGTAAAAATACAAATTACCGCGCATATCCTTTCGCATATACACTAGGCCATCTTTAATATCAAAAAGTTTGGAAGGCTCTTTTTCCAATTTGTCACGAATACTAACTATTCTAGGGTCCCTACTTTGAGTTGCATGCAATTGATATTCAATATCCTCTTCATTTACAACTGATACCACTTCACTCCGACTAAGGGCGTCAACATGACCCATACTGCTACCACCTCTATGCTGAACAACGTAGTCATAATTTTGTTAACGTTAAATTTTGAAACGTCGTAATGCATAAATGATAGCAAGAGTTTCCAATTCGAAACTATGGTATTTGCTCTCAGCACTTGTAGTATTGGAAAAATAAAACACCGGATGAAATTTACCATCATTTGTGCGTTGCATTAAAATTGCACCATAGCCATGAGCGCTTGCATCGCAATGAAATTCAGTTTCCCTCTTTGGATCGTATATGGCTAAAACTGGTGATTCAACAAGTTTCGACTTCAATACCTTAAATGCACCTTAAATTGCTTAAGAGTCTTTGGTATAGGATATTTCTGTATGTTTATGATGATCATTTGGTTCTATTCCTTTATGACTAACATCATAACCAAGATACTGAATACATATATAACAAAATTTACATTTAGATAATCTTAATTCAAGCCCATGTTTGGCCAATTGTTCTAAAACCGATTTTAAAATTAGCATATATTCATCTAGATCAACAGTCGCTAATAAGATGTCGTCCATATAAACTGTTATCAATCCTTTTGCAATAAAATCCTTTAATATGAACGTTATGAACCTTTGAAACACCGAAGGGGCGTTTTTAAGACCAAATGGCATCATAACATATTCATATTGCTCACTTGGAGTGACAAATGAAGTATATTTTATCGATTCTTCTGATACCTTGACTTGGTGGACGCGACTTTTCAAGTCCAACAATGTAAAATACTGCTTTCCACCCAAATATTCGAGACAGTCTTCAATTAATGGTAGAGGATAATTATTTCGAGCAGTAATTTTATTTAAATCCCTATAATTGATGCACATGCGTGTTTCCCCGTTTTTCTTTTTAACGAGCACTATTGGTGAAGCATACGAAGATGCACTATGCCGAATAATTCCTTTATCTAATAATTCCTGAACAATTTTTTGAACTTAAAATTTATCTCTATACGATAATCGACGTGGATGTGAAAAAACAGGATTTTCAGAAGTTAACTTAATACTCATTTTAAATGGTTCGCCTACATCTTCTATTTAACAATTTAAGCAAGAGTTTTGCACTATTGACTCAATAGCAGATCTAATATCCTTGGGTAATGAACAATCAATGTCGCACTCTTCAATATTTCAATGACATATAGCGTCAACATCCAACGCACAAGCGATAATTCCATTATTATAATGAAAACAATCTTCTTCATACTGCACACTAACAGGCGGCTGTTCTAAATCACTACATAACTTGTTGCAGCAAAATTTTGACTTAGCAATACCAGAAGCGCAACAAACACTAAACGGAAGGCAACCACAAGCCAATTTTACTTGGGTTTCACTGTTTACTATATCATTATCAAGTTGCGCATTTAAGAAACAATCACTCAATACATCACCAGAGCATCTCCTAAAAATATCGTACTCTCCAAATACCTGCGGAACAATGTTTCTAAAAAATAAAGCAAAACACGTGTTAGAGTTTAACATATTTAATTCATTTTTTCTTTCAGTGCATTCATTCATATATAATTTAATATGAAATAAATTAAGAAAATCTCGACCAAGCAACAGTGGCTTAGGTAAGAGATCATCCGATACTATTAATAAAGGCAAAAAATTACATTTTCCATTAAGTGAAAGTTCACAATCGATTTTACCATATACTTCGAGTTTATGACCACCAAGGCTGCACAAATCAGATGTTATTTTTAAATCTTTGTCTATATCAAAGGGTAGCAACTTTTGACTTATAAAACTGTACGGACTACCGCTGTCAATTAAAGAAATGTACTTTTTAAATCTATCATTGTTCAGATTTCGATTACAGAAAGCAATACTTACAGTTTGGAATGATTCTACAGGATACATATTTTCCGGATAGTATTGTTCATCAGTAACAGCGTTGATTATCTTCTTCGTTGGCTGCTTGCAGTCCTTTAAAATATGGTCCTTACCACCACATCGGAAGCACGATCCCATCGCACGTTTCGGCTGTTTGCATTGATTTGCAATATGCCCATATTGTGAGCAATTGAAATATCGTATGTCAGAAGTCGTTGAATTAGCAGGAGCTCCAGCGCGCTGATTATGGTACCTCGAAACACGGTCACTCACTAGTTTTTTGTCGTATTTGATTAAAAAATCTTGTAGCTCTTCCAAATTTTTTGCTGTGTATAGCATTGAAGTGTAAGCAGTGTTATCCCTTAAACCCTCGATCACAGCGCTGATAACTTCATCCTCACCAAGATTGCCCTGTGCAGCGATCTCCTTCATAGATAACATGTAGCAAATAATGCTCTCATTTGGTAGCCTATGACGGTTGTACAGTTCTCTGTATACAGTCAAACCTGTTTTTGTGCGGTAGATAGGGACCGCAGAAAAAAAATCGCACAAAAAAAAATTCTTCGGAGACTTCATAAACAGCTATAACATAAAACTTTAAGTAATCTAATAAAGAAAATTTTTTTTATGCGGTTTTTTTGTACCGCATAAAAAAAAATCTCACCTAGGAAACATTCTATGAAAAAGCGAAAAAGTGGTCTCGAAGCCAAATAAATAAATAAATTACACACGGAAACGTTAAAAATATAGTTTTAATTCTTCATTTTAAATGTGAAAAATACGAAAAATTATTCCATTAAAAAAATTCATATTAAAAAAATAAATTAAAATACATAAATTCATAAGTTAATTAATACTATTCGTCATAGTCTTCTCTGACATAAAATAATGTCTCTCGCGCTTTTTTTGGACATTTCAAAAACTTCAGAATTGCGTTTTGCTCTTACGCTTTTCTCTTTATTGCTCTTTTTAATGATAATTTCAGCTAGTGCAGAGTTTTTTTTAGCATAGAAAAGATCACATACAAGAAAAAATATCATAACACAACTCGCACAAAAAAAAATTCGTACAAAACAAATCGCATAAAAATAAAAACCGCATAAATAAAATCGCACAAAAAAAAATTCGCACAAAAAAAGACCGCACAAAAACAGGTTTGACTGTATATCCTTGTTTGAAACATTTCGCTTAAATTGTTTTAACAGCTCCTGCTTCAATCCGCTATAATTTGCTGCTGACGATGTCCGTAAAAAATTGAAGCAGTACCGGTGAGCAATCGGCGCATGCACATAAATTTAAATTTATCGTTTTTCTTGTCGATTAACTGCGTTTTCAAAGTCGAGCAGCCACTTCTCCAATGGATATGCATTGTCACCAGAAAACTTTGGGACAATGCAGTCTACATCCACAATGGACAGACGCTGAGTCCCACCGGTATTTTCTTCCTCCATTGCGTTTAACTCACGTTGAAGCAACAGCATTCTTTTCCTTTTTTCTAATAAGGCAATTTGCGCCTTCCAAAACGCCGACAGCAGTTGCAGCAGCACTATCGTTAACAACTGTTTTATAGCCTTCTTCTTCATCTTCAGAATTTGTTTCGGAAATGTTTTCACTCTTTTCAGCTACAAATAACAATTTGAGCAGCTGTACCACACTTGCGCTAGCAGGGTATTCAATTCCAGCATCATCTAATGCTTTTATTACATCGGCTTTTGGAGCTTTTCTCGACACCATTGTGCAATGGCAAACCAGCTATATGTACTTCAGCAAATATTGCGAAAAATACCAATAATTTAGGGAAAACAAAATTTTAGGCTTTTTATCCCACTTCTGATTTAATAACAGCTTTTGTTTTATTTTCAAAGTTTTATTGCAACCACTTGCTCTGAAACTCTTTCTACAACTAAACTTTGAACAACGCAACGAAGAAGAACAGACAAATCAAGCAAGAAAACGAAGTAAGTAAAAACAAAGCAAACTTTGTAAAATTTTTAAGAATTGAATGAAGCGTTTCTTTCTCCTTTTCTTTCTGTTCTTCTTCTTTGAGTGTTTGACATTAAAAATACAGGGTACACAATGAATATTTGAATAAGTAACATTTAAAAATTAAATATATTACAGTTCGGCCAATCTGACAATTGATCGACTCGATCATATAACTAAATGGTTTCAACAGTAGTCATGTTAAGTAAATATACAGTTAATACATAACTTGCAAATATTGCTTTTTGTACTACATATTATTAAGATTCGCTCTGGTCTGAACTATTCTCTTTCCATAAATGTATAAAACGTGACTCTATAATGCCATTATATGGTAGTTGCGTAACTTGACAGTATTCAATATCTTTTATAAGATATCGATCGTTAAGAAGTTTTTTGCATATTACGTAAGGACCTTTAAATTTTGGAATGAACTTTTTATTGGTGCCAAACCGTAGAGTCGACAGTTTTTATAACTACATAATCATCAACTGAGAACTGTTTTGCAGGTCTATGATTACGTTCAAAATAGCTCTCGTTACGGTGCTGAGAATCCAGTATTGCCTCACTAGCCTGCTGTTGACGTGTGAACTGAATAATTAATTGCAAACTCAACCATACTCAATTTTGAAACCCAATCGGAGTGCTGAAGAGGTTCACTTAACTTACTAAGCATTGGAGTTAAAACTCGGTTGACTCTTTCAACTTGGCCATTGGCCTGAGGGGAACCCACAGCGACTTTCACATGATTGATATTATTTTTTAACAAGAACTCGCCAAACTCCAAGAAGTAAAACAAGTACCTCGAGCAGATACTAATCTGCCTGGTCTATTATAATATTGAAAATATTTTTTTAATGACTCTATAACCTCCTTAGTGCTCGTGGAGTTAACTGGATATAGTTTAACATGTTTCGTAAATGCATCTATTACTACTAGCAGATGTTTTCTTTTTGATTTCAAGGCAGGTAAGGGGCCTAAATGATCAATATGAATAGTGTCAAAAGGAAAAGGTTTCTTTGGGATACTATAAAGGTTTCGTTCATCTATTCGAGCTGGGGCTGAATATATTATGCATTTCAAACAATTTTTGATAAAGCGGTCAATTTTTAACTTCATATCAGGGAACCAATAATGCATTTTTATTTGGTCATAAGTTTTATTTTTGCCTAAATGATCAATCTTTTCGTGAATACATCGTATTATATTTTCTTCCATTTCTTGAGGAACGTAAAAATACAAATTACCGCGCATATCCTTTCGCATATACACTAGGCCATCTTTAATATCAAAAAGTTTGGAAGGCTCTTTTTCCAATTTGTCACGAATACTAACTATTCTAGGGTCCCTACTTTGAGTTGCATGCAATTGATATTCAATATCCTCTTCATTTACAACTGATACCACTTCACTCCGACTAAGGGCGTCAACATGACCCATACTGCTACCACCTCTATGCTGAACAACGTAGTCATAATTTTGTTAACGTTAAATTTTGAAACGTCGTAATGCATAAATGATAGCAAGAGTTTCCAATTCGAAACTATGGTATTTGCTCTCAGCACTTGTAGTATTGGAAAAATAAAACACCGGATGAAATTTACCATCATTTGTGCGTTGCATTAAAATTGCACCATAGCCATGAGCGCTTGCATCGCAATGAAATTCAGTTTCCCTCTTTGGATCGTATATGGCTAAAACTGGTGATTCAACAAGTTTCGACTTCAATACCTTAAATGCACCTTAAATTGCTTAAGAGTCTTTGGTATAGGATATTTCTGTATGTTTATGATGATCATTTGGTTCTATTCCTTTATGACTAACATCATAACCAAGATACTGAATACATATATAACAAAATTTACATTTAGATAATCTTAATTCAAGCCCATGTTTGGCCAATTGTTCTAAAACCGATTTTAAAATTAGCATATATTCATCTAGATCAACAGTCGCTAATAAGATGTCGTCCATATAAACTGTTATCAATCCTTTTGCAATAAAATCCTTTAATATGAACGTTATGAACCTTTGAAACACCGAAGGGGCGTTTTTAAGACCAAATGGCATCATAACATATTCATATTGCTCACTTGGAGTGACAAATGAAGTATATTTTATCGATTCTTCTGATACCTTGACTTGGTGGACGCGACTTTTCAAGTCCAACAATGTAAAATACTGCTTTCCACCCAAATATTCGAGACAGTCTTCAATTAATGGTAGAGGATAATTATTTCGAGCAGTAATTTTATTTAAATCCCTATAATTGATGCACATGCGTGTTTCCCCGTTTTTCTTTTTAACGAGCACTATTGGTGAAGCATACGAAGATGCACTATGCCGAATAATTCCTTTATCTAATAATTCCTGAACAATTTTTTGAACTTAAAATTTATCTCTATACGATAATCGACGTGGATGTGAAAAAACAGGATTTTCAGAAGTTAACTTAATACTCATTTTAAATGGTTCGCCTACATCTTCTATTTAACAATTTAAGCAAGAGTTTTGCACTATTGACTCAATAGCAGATCTAATATCCTTGGGTAATGAACAATCAATGTCGCACTCTTCAATATTTCAATGACATATAGCGTCAACATCCAACGCACAAGCGATAATTCCATTATTATAATGAAAACAATCTTCTTCATACTGCACACTAACAGGCGGCTGTTCTAAATCACTACATAACTTGTTGCAGCAAAATTTTGACTTAGCAATACCAGAAGCGCAACAATCACTAAACGGAAGGCAACCACAAGCCAATTTTACTTGGGTTTCACTGTTTACTATATCATTATCAAGTTGCGCATTTAAGAAACAATCACTCAATACATCACCAGAGCATCTCCTAAAAATATCGTACTCTCCAAATACCTGCGGAACAATGTTTCTAAAAAATAAAGCAAAACACGTGTTAGAGTTTAACATATTTAATTCATTTTTTCTTTCAGTGCATTCATTCATATATAATTTAATATGAAATAAATTAAGAAAATCTCGACCAAGCAACAGTGGCTTAGGTAAGAGATCATCCGATACTATTAATAAAGGCAAAAAATTACATTTTCCATTAAGTGAAAGTTCACAATCGATTTTACCATATACTTCGAGTTTATGACCACCAAGGCTGCACAAATCAGATGTTATTTTTAAATCTTTGTCTATATCAAAGGGTAGCAACTTTTGACTTATAAAACTGTACGGACTACCGCTGTCAATTAAAGAAATGTACTTTTTAAATCTATCATTGTTCAGATTTCGATTACAGAAAGCAATACTTACAGTTTGGAATGATTCTACAGGATACATATTTTCCGGATAGTATTGTTCATCAGTAACAGCGTTGATTATCTTCTTCGTTGGCTGCTTGCAGTCCTTTAAAATATGGTCCTTACCACCACATCGGAAGCACGATCCCATCGCACGTTTCGGCTGTTTGCATTGATTTGCAATATGCCCATATTGTGAGCAATTGAAATATCGTATGTCAGAAGTCGTTGAATTAGCAGGAGCTCCAGCGCGCTGATTATGGTACCTCGAAACACGGTCACTCACTAGTTTTTTGTCGTATTTGATTAAAAAATCTTGTAGCTCTTCCAAATTTTTTGCTGTGTATAGCATTGAAGTGTAAGCAGTGTTATCCCTTAAACCCTCGATCACAGCGCTGATAACTTCATCCTCACCAAGATTGCCCTGTGCAGCGATCTCCTTCATAGATAACATGTAGCAAATAATGCTCTCATTTGGTAGCCTATGACGGTTGTACAGTTCTCTGTATACAGTCAAACCTGTTTTTGTGCGGTAGATAGGGACCGCAGAAAAAAAATCGCACAAAAAAAAATTCTTCGGAGACTTCATAAACAGCTATAACATAAAACTTTAAGTAATCTAATAAAGAAAATTTTTTTTATGCGGTTTTTTGTACCGCATAAAAAAAAATCTCACCTAGGAAACATTCTATGAAAAAGCGAAAAAGTGGTCTCGAAGCCAAATAAATAAATAAATTACACACGGAAACGTTAAAAATATAGTTTTAATTCTTCATTTTAAATGTGAAAAATACGAAAAATTATTCCATTAAAAAAATTCATATTAAAAAAATAAATTAAAATACATAAATTCATAAGTTAATTAATACTATTCGTCATAGTCTTCTCTGACATAAAATAATGTCTCTCGCGCTTTTTTTGGACATTTCAAAAACTTCAGAATTGCGTTTTGCTCTTACGCTTTTCTCTTTATTGCTCTTTTTAATGATAATTTCAGCTAGTGCAGAGTTTTTTTTAGCATAGAAAAGATCACATACAAGAAAAAATATCATAACACAACTCGCACAAAAAAAAATTCGTACAAAACAAATCGCATAAAAATAAAAACCGCATAAATAAAATCGCACAAAAAAAAATTCGCACAAAAAAAGACCGCACAAAAACAGGTTTGACTGTATATCCTTGTTTGAAACATTTCGCTTAAATTGTTTTAACAGCTCCTGCTTCAATCCGCTATAATTTGCTGCTGACGATGTCCGTAAAAAATTGAAGCAGTACCGGTGAGCAATCGGCGCATGCACATAAATTTAAATTTATCGTTTTTCTTGTCGATTAACTGCGTTTTCAAAGTCGAGCAGCCACTTCTCCAATGGATATGCATTGTCACCAGAAAACTTTGGGACAATGCAGTCTACATCCACAATGGACAGACGCTGAGTCCCACCGGTATTTTCTTCCTCCATTGCGTTTAACTCACGTTGAAGCAACAGCATTCTTTTCCTTTTTTCTAATAAGGCAATTTGCGCCTTCCAAAACGCCGACAGCAGTTGCAGCAGCACTATCGTTAACAACTGTTTTATAGCCTTCTTCTTCATCTTCAGAATTTGTTTCGGAAATGTTTTCACTCTTTTCAGCTACAAATAACAATTTGAGCAGCTGTACCACACTTGCGCTAGCAGGGTATTCAATTCCAGCATCATCTAATGCTTTTATTACATCGGCTTTTGGAGCTTTTCTCGACACCATTGTGCAATGGCAAACCAGCTATATGTACTTCAGCAAATATTGCGAAAAATACCAATAATTTAGGGAAAACAAAATTTTAGGCTTTTTATCCCACTTCTGATTTAATAACAGCTTTTGTTTTATTTTCAAAGTTTTATTGCAACCACTTGCTCTGAAACTCTTTCTACAACTAAACTTTGAACAACGCAACGAAGAAGAACAGACAAATCAAGCAAGAAAACGAAGTAAGTAAAAACAAAGCAAACTTTGTAAAATTTTTAAGAATTGAATGAAGCGTTTCTTTCTCCTTTTCTTTCTGTTCTTCTTCTTTGAGTGTTTGACATTAAAAATACAGGGTACACAATGAATATTTGAATAAGTAACATTTAAAAATTAAATATATTACAGTTCGGCCAATCTGACAATTGATCGACTCGATCATATAACTAAATGGTTTCAACAGTAGTCATGTTAAGTAAATATACAGTTAATACATAACTTGCAAATATTGCTTTTTGTACTACATATTATTAAGATTCGCTCTGGTCTGAACTATTCTCTTTCCATAAATGTATAAAACGTGACTCTATAATGCCATTATATGGTAGTTGCGTAACTTGACAGTATTCAATATCTTTTATAAGATATCGATCGTTAAGAAGTTTTTTGCATATTACGTAAGGACCTTTAAATTTTGGAATGAACTTTTTATTGGTGCCAAACCGTAGAGTCGACAGTTTTTATAACTACATAATCATCAACTGAGAACTGTTTTGCAGGTCTATGATTACGTTCAAAATAGCTCTCGTTACGGTGCTGAGAATCCAGTATTGCCTCACTAGCCTGCTGTTGACGTGTGAACTGAATAATTAATTGCAAACTCAACCATACTCAATTTTGAAACCCAATCGGAGTGCTGAAGAGGTTCACTTAACTTACTAAGCATTGGAGTTAAAACTCGGTTGACTCTTTCAACTTGGCCATTGGCCTGAGGGGAACCCACAGCGACTTTCACATGATTGATATTATTTTTTAACAAGAACTCGCCAAACTCCAAGAAGTAAAACAAGTACCTCGAGCAGATACTAATCTGCCTGGTCTATTATAATATTGAAAATATTTTTTTAATGACTCTATAACCTCCTTAGTGCTCGTGGAGTTAACTGGATATAGTTTAACATGTTTCGTAAATGCATCTATTACTACTAGCAGATGTTTTCTTTTTGATTTCAAGGCAGGTAAGGGGCCTAAATGATCAATATGAATAGTGTCAAAAGGAAAAGGTTTCTTTGGGATACTATAAAGGTTTCGTTCATCTATTCGAGCTGGGGCTGAATATATTATGCATTTCAAACAATTTTTGATAAAGCGGTCAATTTTTAACTTCATATCAGGGAACCAATAATGCATTTTTATTTGGTCATAAGTTTTATTTTTGCCTAAATGATCAATCTTTTCGTGAATACATCGTATTATATTTTCTTCCATTTCTTGAGGAACGTAAAAATACAAATTACCGCGCATATCCTTTCGCATATACACTAGGCCATCTTTAATATCAAAAAGTTTGGAAGGCTCTTTTTCCAATTTGTCACGAATACTAACTATTCTAGGGTCCCTACTTTGAGTTGCATGCAATTGATATTCAATATCCTCTTCATTTACAACTGATACCACTTCACTCCGACTAAGGGCGTCAACATGACCCATACTGCTACCACCTCTATGCTGAACAACGTAGTCATAATTTTGTTAACGTTAAATTTTGAAACGTCGTAATGCATAAATGATAGCAAGAGTTTCCAATTCGAAACTATGGTATTTGCTCTCAGCACTTGTAGTATTGGAAAAATAAAACACCGGATGAAATTTACCATCATTTGTGCGTTGCATTAAAATTGCACCATAGCCATGAGCGCTTGCATCGCAATGAAATTCAGTTTCCCTCTTTGGATCGTATATGGCTAAAACTGGTGATTCAACAAGTTTCGACTTCAATACCTTAAATGCACCTTAAATTGCTTAAGAGTCTTTGGTATAGGATATTTCTGTATGTTTATGATGATCATTTGGTTCTATTCCTTTATGACTAACATCATAACCAAGATACTGAATACATATATAACAAAATTTACATTTAGATAATCTTAATTCAAGCCCATGTTTGGCCAATTGTTCTAAAACCGATTTTAAAATTAGCATATATTCATCTAGATCAACAGTCGCTAATAAGATGTCGTCCATATAAACTGTTATCAATCCTTTTGCAATAAAATCCTTTAATATGAACGTTATGAACCTTTGAAACACCGAAGGGGCGTTTTTAAGACCAAATGGCATCATAACATATTCATATTGCTCACTTGGAGTGACAAATGAAGTATATTTTATCGATTCTTCTGATACCTTGACTTGGTGGACGCGACTTTTCAAGTCCAACAATGTAAAATACTGCTTTCCACCCAAATATTCGAGACAGTCTTCAATTAATGGTAGAGGATAATTATTTCGAGCAGTAATTTTATTTAAATCCCTATAATTGATGCACATGCGTGTTTCCCCGTTTTTCTTTTTAACGAGCACTATTGGTGAAGCATACGAAGATGCACTATGTCGAATAATTCCTTTATCTAATAATTCCTGAACAATTTTTTGAACTTAAAATTTATCTCTATACGATAATCGACGTGGATGTGAAAAAACAGGATTTTCAGAAGTTAACTTAATACTCATTTTAAATGGTTCGCCTACATCTTCTATTTAACAATTTAAGCAAGAGTTTTGCACTATTGACTCAATAGCAGATCTAATATCCTTGGGTAATGAACAATCAATGTCGCACTCTTCAATATTTCAATGACATATAGCGTCAACATCCAACGCACAAGCGATAATTCCATTATTATAATGAAAACAATCTTCTTCATACTGCACACTAACAGGCGGCTGTTCTAAATCACTACATAACTTGTTGCAGCAAAATTTTGACTTAGCAATACCAGAAGCGCAACAATCACTAAACGGAAGGCAACCACAAGCCAATTTTACTTGGGTTTCACTGTTTACTATATCATTATCAAGTTGCGCATTTAAGAAACAATCACTCAATACATCACCAGAGCATCTCCTAAAAATATCGTACTCTCCAAATACCTGCGGAACAATGTTTCTAAAAAATAAAGCAAAACACGTGTTAGAGTTTAACATATTTAATTCATTTTTTCTTTCAGTGCATTCATTCATATATAATTTAATATGAAATAAATTAAGAAAATCTCGACCAAGCAACAGTGGCTTAGGTAAGAGATCATCCGATACTATTAATAAAGGCAAAAAATTACATTTTCCATTAAGTGAAAGTTCACAATCGATTTTACCATATACTTCGAGTTTATGACCACCAAGGCTGCACAAATCAGATGTTATTTTTAAATCTTTGTCTATATCAAAGGGTAGCAACTTTTGACTTATAAAACTGTACGGACTACCGCTGTCAATTAAAGAAATGTACTTTTTAAATCTATCATTGTTCAGATTTCGATTACAGAAAGCAATACTTACAGTTTGGAATGATTCTACAGGATACATATTTTCCGGATAGTATTGTTCATCAGTAACAGCGTTGATTATCTTCTTCGTTGGCTGCTTGCAGTCCTTTAAAATATGGTCCTTACCACCACATCGGAAGCACGATCCCATCGCACGTTTCGGCTGTTTGCATTGATTTGCAATATGCCCATATTGTGAGCAATTGAAATATCGTATGTCAGAAGTCGTTGAATTAGCAGGAGCTCCAGCGCGCTGATTATGGTACCTCGAAACACGGTCACTCACTAGTTTTTTGTCGTATTTGATTAAAAAATCTTGTAGCTCTTCCAAATTTTTTGCTGTGTATAGCATTGAAGTGTAAGCAGTGTTATCCCTTAAACCCTCGATCACAGCGCTGATAACTTCATCCTCACCAAGATTGCCCTGTGCAGCGATCTCCTTCATAGATAACATGTAGCAAATAATGCTCTCATTTGGTAGCCTATGACGGTTGTACAGTTCTCTGTATACAGTCAAACCTGTTTTTGTGCGGTAGATAGGGACCGCAGAAAAAAAATCGCACAAAAAAAATTCTTCGGAGACTTCATAAACAGCTATAACATAAAACTTTAAGTAATCTAATAAAGAAAATTTTTTTTATGCGGTTTTTTTGTACCGCATAAAAAAAAATCTCACCTAGGAAACATTCTATGAAAAAGCGAAAAAGTGGTCTCGAAGCCAAATAAATAAATAAATTACACACGGAAACGTTAAAAATATAGTTTTAATTCTTCATTTTAAATGTGAAAAATACGAAAAATTATTCCATTAAAAAAATTCATATTAAAAAAATAAATTAAAATACATAAATTCATAAGTTAATTAATACTATTCGTCATAGTCTTCTCTGACATAAAATAATGTCTCTCGCGCTTTTTTTGGACATTTCAAAAACTTCAGAATTGCGTTTTGCTCTTACGCTTTTCTCTTTATTGCTCTTTTTAATGATAATTTCAGCTAGTGCAGAGTTTTTTTTAGCATAGAAAAGATCACATACAAGAAAAAATATCATAACACAACTCGCACAAAAAAAAATTCGTACAAAACAAATCGCATAAAAATAAAAACCGCATAAATAAAATCGCACAAAAAAAAATTCGCACAAAAAAAGACCGCACAAAAACAGGTTTGACTGTATATCCTTGTTTGAAACATTTCGCTTAAATTGTTTTAACAGCTCCTGCTTCAATTCGCTATAATTTGCTGCTGACGATGTCCGTAAAAAATTGAAGCAGTACCGGTGAGCAATCGGCGCATGCACATAAATTTAAATTTATCGTTTTTCTTGTCGATTAACTGCGTTTTCAAAGTCGAGCAGCCACTTCTCCAATGGATATGCATTGTCACCAGAAAACTTTGGGACAATGCAGTCTACATCCACAATGGACAGACGCTGAGTCCCACCGGTATTTTCTTCCTCCATTGCGTTTAACTCACGTTGAAGCAACAGCATTCTTTTCCTTTTTTCTAATAAGGCAATTTGCGCCTTCCAAAACGCCGACAGCAGTTGCAGCAGCACTATCGTTAACAACTGTTTTATAGCCTTCTTCTTCATCTTCAGAATTTGTTTCGGAAATGTTTTCACTCTTTTCAGCTACAAATAACAATTTGAGCAGCTGTACCACACTTGCGCTAGCAGGGTATTCAATTCCAGCATCATCTAATGCTTTTATTACATCGGCTTTTGGAGCTTTTCTCGACACCATTGTGCAATGGCAAACCAGCTATATGTACTTCAGCAAATATTGCGAAAAATACCAATAATTTAGGGAAAACAAAATTTTAGGCTTTTTATCCCACTTCTGATTTAATAACAGCTTTTGTTTTATTTTCAAAGTTTTATTGCAACCACTTGCTCTGAAACTCTTTCTACAACTAAACTTTGAACAACGCAACGAAGAAGAACAGACAAATCAAGCAAGAAAACGAAGTAAGTAAAAACAAAGCAAACTTTGTAAAATTTTTAAGAACTGAACGAAGCGTTTCTTTCTCCTTTTCTTTCTGTTCTTCTTCTTTGAGTGTTTGACATTAAAAATACAGGGTACACATTAAATATTTGAATAAGTAACATTTAAAAATGAAATATATTACAAAGTATTTCATTTTTATTGCTCAAAAATTAATTTATTAATTAAATTTTTTTAATTAACTTTTTTTTTAATTAATTTAAATTTATTAATCAAAAATTAATTTATTAATTAAATTAATTTATTATCCCAAATTAATTTATTAATTAAATTAATTTTTTAATTCAGTTAAGTTATATTCAGTTAAATTTTTTATTATAACTTAAATTAAATTAATAAATAATTTTTTGGGAAATAAAAGTTAAATACTTTAATATAAAAGTATTAATCTAGATCTTGTTTTCTCGAATGAGTGCAATTAAATTTTAAACTTCAATACTTTTAAGCGAAAGTGAATAAAATAAACTAAAAATAAAATACACATTTTTAGACATGATTTTTTAACTTTATCTTCATATCTATTTCGAGCGGCACAGCAAAATCTACTTGGTGTACTTGCTATGTTTTGAAAAGATGAAGTAGTCGCAGGAAAATAGCTGTGCAACTAACCAAAGTTGTGTACACACTCTGTTAAGATCCAACCGGATGTTGTACACTAGACATCTGCATAAATAAATTTGTTTTGCTTGCAGCAAAGTGCACACTTCGTACTGTACCACATTTTATAGTATCTTTCAAACTTGTTTACAGTACTTTCAAATCTAATCTGCACGAATACATCTTTTAAAATTTTCAAAATGAGCAGCCTTGTTTTTTTATGATAGAAATAGTTAATACATTTTTTTTTGAAAACTGAATCAATTTTTGCTAATAAATGTCATGCCATGTGAAAGGCAGTTTAAAATGCAATTTTTAATTTAAATTATTTTTACAACAAAAACAAATTTCACGTAATTTTTTGAGGAAACATTGAATATTTTGGGCTTTTTTTGAAAAAAATATTAAAAATACAAGTGTACAGTAATTTGTATTGTTAAAATATTTTTTGGCAATTACTTTAATTAAACTTTATAAAAAAAAAAGTTTTGTGAAATATGTTCAAAACTAACGGAGATATTTACATAGAAAGTCATATTTTTAAATTTCCGATGGTTTTTTCTCATTTCTTCAGGCAAACAAGTTAAAAGCACAAAGTTGTATAGAAGCCCAGTTAAATATAAACTCTTCCGATCAAATATTTACAAATACGGAAGTTTGGAGAAAAACAAAATTCTTTGATACCCATATTGTGGTTTTCATCTCTAAAAAAAATTTTTTTGTAAGTAAATATATGCATATTTTAATAAAGAAAATTTTAATATAAAAAGTTAAAAATTTAAAAAACAAAAAAAGGTAACTTTTAGAATTCTCTTAAATCAAATAAAAATGAGAATGAAACAATTTCGAAAATGCGCTCCTTATGATATCGAATAAATACTGTTAAAAATTACAACAAAATAAAAATGAAATTTATTTCTCCAAAATGGATGCCATCACGTGTGGCTTTAAAATACCTTTCGTTATATACCAAATTTGTATATATTTCTATGTAAAATAGTGAAATTGTAACAAAAATCGAAATTTTCGCTGATTTTAAAACGTAATTTTGAAACCTTAAACTATCGATTGAGCACGTATAAAAAAATACGCCGACCTTAGATTTTTATCCTCTATCACATATCCAAAAATTATTTAAATCGGTGAGTGACACCTGGGGACCTTTCCTTGTAAGTAGTATGCCACATCGATGTACAAAATTTAAATTTTTAATAAAATGATTTTAAATCGATCTCAATAAAATGAGTTCTGTTGAATTTTTGGAAATTATAGCTATAGAAAAACAAAAAAACTTATGCAATTCTCCACAATTTTGTTTTTTTTTTAAGTTATATTTAAGATTTATTTAAGCTTTATAAGCCTACGCAGGTACGTTTTTGATAGACTACAGAAATAGTAGACTTGTAAAAATCTATTCAAATTGAAGACAATGTTTGAAAAACTGATATTCACATATTTTATACAAATCCACCATATTAGTATTATGCAGAAGAACCACTATTTTGTAGTATTGATTGACATCTACAGGAAAATTCCTTACAAACATTTGGTATCTACTATAATGGACGAAGTATGAAGATTTCTGCATACCCTCCAAAAGAATGTCTAAACTTTCGAATCGATTTTACTTATAATAGTATCCCAAAGTAATTCTATAGGTTTAAGAATGGAATTTTGAGGTGGACAGCTTTAAGCACAGTACAGTCCTAACAGCATGTTATCATGCATTTAGATGAAAAGGCGAACCCGTAAAAAAGGCTCCATCGTAGTCTTAAGTAGCCTTAACCGATTAAGTATTTAATGTCAATTTTCAATGAACTTGGTTGCTGCTGGTTACTGTGGTTAATCATTGCAATTAAAATAAAATTAAAAAGTGCATTATTTGCTGTTTACTTCACCCATAAAAAAAAAGCAAAAAATAATTCCCCATACATAAAAAACAATAACGAATAATTAAAAAAACTCTATATGCGATTTATTTAATAATAATTCAGCTTTTTAAACTACTAAAGCTGCTGCTTACTGTGTTTAACCCAGAAAAAAACTGACCCATTTACCAAATAATAAAACAATGGAAGTCACTTGCACCTATAACAACTGCACTATTGAGGACAAACACGTGCCAAAAATTAGATGTAATGGCCTGTGCGGGAAATCATACCACGGTGTCTGTGTGGGAATGACAAAGAGAAGCCTTAACTACCTTCAAGAATATGAGGCTCATTTCAAATTTTTCTGTGACGAGTGCGGGGATTTGTCACTGTGACACATTATGCTTGCCATAAAGTGTTTAAGCGACTCCCTAAAAGTAATGCATTCCGATAACAAGCAATTGGCTAATAGTATCCCAAATCTCGATGACATATCGAGAGTTGAATCTTTGAGCAAATCAAACAATGCGAATATCTCAACTATTTCTAGGAACCTGAAATTGTTGACGGAAACTATAAAACCATTCAGTGCAACGCTACGACCGAAGAGCTAAAATCTGAAGCCAACAAAATTATTGAACTACTTAAAAAAGATGACTCACCCAACAACATACTAAGTGCTCTGAGGTCTTTGCGTAATGATGTGGAAACCGCGATCCAATCTACCTCAAGAAACCCCGATCCATCACCATTGCAACGTGATCCAATGTTTGAAATATTATTTGAAAAAATAAGTGATATCAGTGACGATATGGTTGTGATTCGGGCAATGCTTGCAGATAGTGGATGAGGTTAGATCTACGCCTAATATTACGGAAGTCATGACCTCACAGATCCCTCACCATAATGCATCTTCCGGCTTTCATGAAATTTTGGAAGCGTCCAACCATTCACCATCAGTTTATTCCTTGCCGCCAAATAAGCCAGCTTATCTAAACACTTCCACTGCATCCGACTTGGAATTTATAGCACCTATAGCAGTGCCGCGTAGAGTTATTGAGCGATTTGGAACCTCGTGGACTATCACAGAATGGGAAAACAGGATCCAAAAGCTTAAGTTTGTTAATCAATTTGTATCTATCACAGTATTCATCAAAGGTTTTCCCTCGAAGACATCTGTATCCTCGGTGCGAGAATACTTCCTAAAAAAATTTCGCGTCTCCATCTCCGATTGCCAGAAAGCATCTCGAACCCGTGCAAAATTTAGCAGCTTTAAAGTTATCACGCCTACCAAATACGCGTGGCTGGTCCTGAGTGCCTCCGATGGAATGCAAACTATTGGAACTATTAAAATATCAAAGTGGACAGATAAGGCCGGGAATACTCCGAAAGTATATAAAACTAGCAACTATAAGTCAAACTCATACACAAGCTCAATACAACACCAATATACCTAAAAATTTGTTTAACTCTAACATAAATACTAATTCTTATTCTGAAAATCCTTCTAAAAGTAATTATAGTTCTAGCTCAAACTCTTCTCATTCTAAATCTAATCTTAATTCTACCTCTTTATCCAATTTGCAGTCTAAGTCCCATCATAATTTAGATACTAATTGAAATCTTAAAACTAACATCTTCCCAATATTCCAACTCCAACTAACAATACGGTGAAAAGCATAATCAATGTTAGTCGTTTCGACTAATATTGCTCGCTTTTTTGCTTACAACTTATTAAAACCTTATAAAAATATGTCAAAATAAAATAAAGATCGAACACCAATATTGAGTTTTTTTTTTTTATTTCTAAAAAAAATAATTGTAAAAGGAGTTCAGTTTTTTTATTTATTTTTTTTGCTTGCTGCCAATTCTGCAATTACAGTGGCAAGTTTCGCAATCGCTGCCAAGGTGGCAAGCTGTAATTGAAGCATGCGCTCATCCCGCGCATCTCTCTGCTCGATGCTGCGCATCACCATGGCATAAGCTTCTTGCTGGGATACAGTAGCTAGTAAGCTAGGGCCAGACTCACGGTTGATGGGCAGCCGGCCCCGAAGTACGCTGCACTCGGCAAAATTGGACGCAGAATCGTATCCGCTGGTGAGTTTTCCCGTACGTTCTCGGCTGCTGGCGAACAGGGCCACAAGCTCGGAGTCAGTGGTGAGCTGGACCCGAAGCTTACGGCACTTGGTGAAGCAGAGCCCACGCTGACGGTTAACGGCGAATCAGCCTCCTCAACCATGGCTGTTTGCAAAGACGTCTAAAAATTGATATTAAAATGTTTTAGCTTCACTAAAAAGTTCTGTTTATTTTTACTTACCTCTATTCCCAAGGTGACGATACTTGGCACACCATCAACAACAGCAGCACCGAATGTGCTTAAAGCACGCTCCTCAAAATCAGTGAGCATTCGGCTACTGCTTGGACCACCACCAGTAAGTTGCTGCTCACTTTTCTTTTTCCGCTCACGAGCACGCAGCTGACTCTTCCAAACGCCTAAGTTCTGCAAGTTTACAAAATTTATTAAAGGCTACATATAAACATACTTTTTAGTTACCTCTTTCCATTTAGCCGGGGTTCTTGTTGGGCCTCTCATCGCATTCAGGTTTGCATCAACCTCCACCCACAAATTTTGCAACACCATCTTGCGGTGATCTTGCGGTGTTCTTTCCGGCCAAAAGTTGGGGATTCTGCCGGCAAAATTCAACGAAGAACAGCAGCTGCTCCTGAGTTGTTCTTTCGAATTTAGGATTCCTATTAAAAATATCAAATTAAATTATAAATAAGTAATTTATCTGAAAATTACTTACTTTGTAATATTTTCCATTTCGTTTGCTGCAAATAGATGAAAGAAATGGCAAACATAAATAAAAAACAGCTGTTCTTTGGCACTTCGATTTTCACCATACGTGGTGAACTTTAAAAGCTTTTATATTGTAAATGATTTTTAAGAATACCAATATTTACATTACATAACAATAAAATTAACGAGAGCTCCTTTAAAATTCCTTGTTAAGTTACCAAGCCGAATAGGGCTGTTATTCTAATCTTGTTATCTGAGGTTATATCAATTGGAGGTTGCTTGCAATCGAAATTTTTTTAATATAGCTAAATATTTATTTGAAACCTTAGATATTATTAATAGATACTTACTTCAATGTCTTAATTTTTTTAAGTACATATTTCAGTTTTTTAAAGACAATTTCCTTTATAAAAATTCGTCAAATTATTCTCATAATTACAAGACAGTAACTTTTTTTCCTGAAAAAAAGATGTTTATGAAAAATTATGGAAAAAATTAATCAAATATTTTTTGGTAAGCAGGTTAGGTTGATTTTCTAATTAAGCTAAATATTTGTTTTTGGAAAGGCGCGCTTGATATTTAATAATTTGTTTAAAGTATTTTTAAATGTTGCTAGATTTTTCCACTATCCAAATTCTATCCAATATAAATATTGTAAATAATAAATATTTTTCAAATTAATATAATAATGTTTTTCGTTCAAATTAATTTTTCATCATCATCATAAACTTAAGAGGCTGTTTGACGAAGTTTTAAAAATATATATTTCCTGAAATTTTTTTAGTGCTCCAAGTGACTTGAGGGTCTAAAACCCTATTACCTTAATACCTTATTCCTTTTATAAATAGAATATCTTAAATTGATCATTTTGCTTTAATTTATTGAGTAGATCTTAAGATATTGCTGATTGATTTTTATTTACTTTTTTTAATTTAACTAATTTATTGCTTCAATATTTGGAGATACATTTTACCCAGAAATGTTATTATTTAATTAATTACTATCTTAAAAAATGTATTCGTTGAACTTGTACAAAATACAAAAATTAATGGTATAAAATGAATATTACAAAAATATTATATATGATGTATACTAAATTACATATTCTAAAAAGAGGAATATTTGCACATTTATCACATTTAATCACATTTTAAAAAAATATGTTTCTTTTAACTCAAAATGTATTCAGAAACCTTCTTTTGTCATTCGATTTTTTTCAAATAAAACCCAATAAAAAATTTTCATTGTGGTTTTTCATATAAAACCTATTATTTTCATCACTTTGAATGATGTACAAAAATAACTTTTGCCCTATAAAGGGTAATAACTTTTTTAAGTTACATGATATTTTCAAATTAATAACATTTATAATCATTTCAATAATATATATATTATCACATATATTAATTATTCTAAAAAAATTATGCAGAACATTTGTAATGGTCAACGTTATTATAATTATTATAAATACTTGCAAACATTTTGTCAGAACTGTCAAGAACAAAACAACTTTATAATTTTATTTTATGTTATTTTTATCCTGAACGAGAAAACAAGGTCTAGACTAATATTTAATATTAAAGTATTTAACATTTATTTCTCAAAAATGTATTTATTAATTTAATTTAAGTTATTATAAAAAATTCAACTGAATATAACTTAACTAAATTAAAAAATTAATTTAATTAACAAATGAATTTTTGAGCAACAAAAATAGAATGCTTTATTATAAAAAATTTACAGCATGTAACTTAAATAAATTCAATGAATTTAATTTTATTAACAAATCAACTTTTCAGCAGTACAAATTTTGCTGAATATAATTTAAATAAATTAAAAAAATTAAATTTAATTAAATAATTACATAAATAAACAAAATATAAAATATAACTTAAAAAATAATTACAAAAAAATTAAATTTAATTAATAAGTACATTTTTGGGCAGTACAAGTAATATAATTTAATATGATGAATTTTAGTGAATTCATCTTAAATAGCTTACAAAAATATTTAATTAATAAATAAATTTTAACGCAATAAAAGTTAAATACTTTTATCTAAGATTTTAACTTTGTACAACTGAAATAAATTCAAAAAATTAAATTTAATTAATAGATGAATTTTTGAGCAATAATAACTTTGCTGAATATTAAATAAACTAAAAAAAATTAAATTTAATTACTAAATTAATTTTTGGGCAATAAAAGTTCAATTTAACTGGACATTAGTTAAATAAATAATACCAAAAAACTTAAAATAAATTAAAAAATACATTTTTGTGGAATAAATGTTAAATCTTTATTATTAAATATTAATCTAGACCTTGTTTTCTCATTCAGGATAAATATAAAATAAAATAAAATTATAAAGTTGTTCAGTTGTTGTTGTGACAAAGTCACAACTTGCTAATAACTTATTTCTTTTTTAAAGCTGAGAATCATAAAAAAGTCATCAACTTTTTTCCAAAGAATTTTGTACACATCTCGAGCAAATTTTTGAAATTCATGCCTTTACTTAAATGTGAATAAAAGCGAAACGCGTACATTGATTTTCATGATCTATGTCTCATTTTGTTCATAGGTTATGTGACTTTACGTGAAAGTAATAGGACTTGACACTTTTTTCAGTTTTGGATATTTTACGAATTTAAAAAAAAAAATTTAATTTTCAGGCAAAAATATTTTTATTCTTAATACATTTATTTATAATTGCGAAACTGTTGCTTATGTAGGGAAACGTTATGCAAACGGATTAAAGGAATTGTAATTCTTAATTTTTTAAAATTGTTTCAGCTAAATCGGACTAGTGGTTCTCGAGTTATGTCAAACAAAAGAGCCTAAAACGTGACAAATTCCTCTATACAATACTTACTAACTTGAAATCGATATTAAATTATTATGGCATGCAATTTGACAAAACGAATGATGCAGAACTCCTTCTTTTTGGGGCTACTTTTACGTGCAGTTCTCATAATTGAGTCCAAAAATCATGTGTTGTACTGTGTAATTATTAATGCACAAAAGTGCCAGTATTATTAAATACCTGGAAAAAATGTTTAAAACATTAACGAAAATATTTCGTATAAGGGCAAATATTATTTTCCTTGCACGAAAGAAATAAAGTATAAAAATTGACGAAAACATTAAACTATTTCGCAGAAGGGAAATAATCCTTCTTTAAAAAACCTTCTCATTTTCTTAATTGCGGAAAAATAATATAAATTGAACATTTTCAAATAATTATTTTCTTTTTACGAAATGTTTATATTTTTGTAAAATTGTTCACATGATTCCTTTCGTAGAAAGAAAATAATTCTTTTCTTAAAAATCACCAGATTTTTCTACGATGCATTTCCTACATTTTCCGGGCAAACTGTTGCGTTTCTAGGGAGCTCTTTTTTTTAATTTAAAAAAAATTTGAAATACTTGCTATTTAGCCTGTATATGAAAAAACGTTTTCTCGATTTTCCTGGAAAACTGTTGCGTTTCTAGGGAGCTCGTAATTATTTTTGAGGAGCTCGAAAATAGCTCGAAATTGTAGCGTTGTTTTTTTGTTAGAGATACTTCACATATAACCCTATGTTAAAAAGTGTCTCTTTTTTGTTTTTCCGGAAAATGGATGGTTTTTCGCGAGCTCGAAAATATTATTGAAAAGCTAGAAAAAAGTTAAAATTCCTAAACGATTTTATTTAAAGATTTTATTTTTTAGGTGCTTCAAGCTAAGGTAATTTATCCAAGCCATGCAAATTTTTTTTTAATTTTCCGGAAAACGGGAAATTTTTGAAAAAGCTCGAAAATATTACTGAAAACCTCACAGAAAGCTCGAAATTCCTGCAGGATTTTTTTTTAACACTTTGCATAGCTAAGATATTTCACCTAAAAAATCAAGACATTAAAGTAAGTATCTATTAATAATATATAGGGTTTCATATAAATGTGTAGCTATACATATAAATATGTAAAAAAAATTTCGATTGCAAGCTACCTCCAATTGGAATAACCTCAGATAACGAGATTAGAATAATTTATAAGATGCTAGCAACAGGAAAAAATTCTATATAACTGTACCAATAACAAGTCCAGCTGACTACACCAACACAACTTTGAAATTCCTAAAATCCTTACAAGAAGAAAAAAATCCTAGCTTACTATAGAATAGCAACAACAACAAGCAGACAACCTTGTCTTGTGGCCGAATTTCAGCATACAGCACGGCAGAGGGTAGAAACGATTCGGCAGCATAAACTGATCGAATGCTGCTTGTTGCTTGGCAGTTAGAATAAATAAAAAATGCCTGCCAATTTATGCTATTCATTTGATCGGGCGCTGCTTGTATGTTTTCTAGTTGCTTGGCAGCTAGAAAGCATAATCTGAAAAGCAAAATTGATAAATAAATTTTCAAAAGAATCAGACAATCAAATCATCAAGCAGAATATAAAAAATGCATGAAAATTTCTTTCTTCCATTTCAGCTACCCACTCACATGCATGCAAACAAAAACACTAACAAGCTTTATCAATGAATTTGTCTTTTTTTGTTTGCATCATCGTAGAAAAAAATATTTTTGTAGTTATACAACTAGTTGCGCCACACTTTCGCTGCCCGCGTTCGCTAATGTCACTTGGTATATAATCGTAACTTTTACTACTCGATATTGTTGTTTACTCGCCCGTGGTCTCGTCTGTTTTTTCATGAACTTCGAATTTACTCTACCCCTCCCTGAAGCAAGGTCTTCATATATACAGCCATGGACACATAAATAGCACAGATGCCAACTTATTTTTTAAACGTTTCGTTTGAACCTAATAATGCAGTCATTAACTGTAGTTATAATTTTTTGAGACTCCAGTGTGACGTTGCTTAAAACTCCGAGAGAGATGTACCGTTACTTACTTTTATTTGCTCAGGCCATCTCTTTGTGTATAGGCATGTACGATCTGCTGTGGTCATATAAATAGCACACATGTTAGTTGGTGAATAAAAGATAACAAGATCGGGATCTTGTAAACATTTTAGAGCTTTATTCTGTTAATTTCGCCGATTCTAAATAAAATGTGTAGTGGCATACATTGCATTCCGGAAACAAGGTCTATAATTCCCGAACTAAGTCGAAAAGGCAAAAAACCACCTGAAATCGCAGATATTCTCAAAATTTCACGAAAAATGGTCTATAATGCACTCAAGCTGGTTGCATCAAATGGTTCAAATAATTTCGAGAATAAGCCGCGCAATCCTAGACCGCGTAACACCACCGCTTCTACTGATAGACTCATAGTTGCAAAAGTTAGGCTGATCCTCTCAAGTCAGCAAAGCAAATTATGAGGGAAACAAATGAAGGAAATAACCTAAATGTTTCAAGAAAACTTGTATCTAGGAGACTACATGAAGCTAATTTTTATGAACGCATTAGCCGAAGAAAGCCGCTCTAAGCAAAAAAAAAATTTAAAGGATCGTTTAGCGTGTGTAAGGGTCCATGTGAATAAAGAAGACCAATTTTGGAAGAACGTGCTCTAGACTAACGAAACTAAATTTAATAGGGTTGGACCAGATTGAAAAACTTTTGTTCGGCGCCCCAAACGCAAAGAGTTTAATCCGAAGTATACAAAAAAATCATTAAAGCATGGAGGAGGGAATTTAATGGCTTGCGGAGCTTTTTCCTGGCACGGCGTTGGGCCAATTTTTCCTATACCAGGAATAATGGAAAAAAATAATGGTCAGCATAAGCAACAAAAATTTTCGAAATTAAAAATGAGTTATGAGTGGAATTAAGATGGCTTGGTACTCTATTCCGAAGGATAGGGTTAGGAAGCTTGTGGAGAGTATGGGATGAAGATGTCGGGCTGTTTTGGACAACTCGGGATGCAGTACCAAGTACTAGTAAGCATATTCGTAAGCTCATTGTAAAATAATAATAAATCAACATGTCTATCTTTCAGAATCCAAATTGTGCTATTTATACGTCCACCTCAGCTAAGGAGCAATATACGGGTTTTTCATTGATTTTCTAATATTTAATTCGTAATTACAAAGTTACTACTGAATTTAAATTTTTAATGTTTAAACTTAAATACCATGAAATAAATTGTTGTTTTTCTCTATGTATTTTATTTAAATTTATGTGAAACACCCAACATGTATTTTTGTGCTATTTATGTGTCCACGACTGTATGTCTTTGTTCGATGTCCTATTTAATGATAATACCTCATGATTTAAAAATACAATTTTGTGTTTCAAGGTTGAAAATTTAAAAAAATTATGATTAAGTGAAAACGCCCGTGGCGAAGCCGCGGACCACTGGGGCCTGCTAGTGCTTCATAATTCAACTTTAATTTTATTGCTTCCTGTAAATTTTACACTGCAGTCAGATAAAGACTTACACCTTATTTACAAGGCAAATAAATATAATATAAATAAATAAAAAAATTTAATCTAAGAAAGTAAATGTCTGAGCTCTTTGATAAAATCATCTGTTTTTACATAACTCCATCTACAGTCAAGGGCATAAAAATTATTGTATATGTACTGATGAAGACTGGAACTCTATAAAAATCATTTCAATGAAAAATGCATCCACCTCCATTCATGAACGTCTCTCTATCTCATTGATTCTAATTCGTATTCAACTGTCCAGATGTCCATTTTAAATGAACCCTTCAGAATTTCAATGAATCGAGGTTAAAATAAGCACTTAAATGGTGGAATGCGAAGGTACATGTGTGTGCTTATGCATTGTAGCTTGCAACACCTCCGTATCCAAGTACACGTATTCAATTGCACATCGCTTTAAATTTAAAAAGCAGCATGCTCCACCTTGATATAACGTGCAGCCAGAATAACCCAATTAGTGCTACAAAGTGTTCACATGTCAAAACACAGCTCCCGCTTGCTTCACCGACATTTGCGTACCCCAAAATGAACAGTTGTAGCTTTATTTGTGTTAAGTGCGTTTGTCTAATTGAGTTGGTTGGGTGGGGTGAACGTTCGATAGGATTGGATGCTGTAACACCGTGAGGTATTTTGCATAATTGATGACAAATTGAAAATCATGTTTTCGTATTTGTACTGGCTTGCCAATAGTTACTTTTGACTTACGTTGCGGCTTTACTGCACCGCACGATACATACACGATACAAATCATCCTACAGGATATGAATATATGTAATAAGGACGCACATACTAATGCTTTAAGGTAAGCTAGTGGGATAGTCCCATAACCATGGCACAATTATATTCTAACCATAAGAGGAAATCACATTTCTCCACTACTCGTGGTAAGCTTCATACATGAGACCACATTTAAATGTGAGTTAAGTAAAGTTTCTATTGGTTTAGCAGATTTGAAAAGGAGATTGAAAAAAATCGCTCAAATACAATTAAAGAATGCAATTTTTTTACATTATTCATGTATACACTAATACTGTCACTTGGTTTTTGAAATATTCTGATATCGAATTATTTTATTCAATTATTTCTTCATGATTAATCGTACATAATATAAAATTTAAACTTGGAAAATTGGCTTTTTTGCGTTGATGTAAGTGAGCTCAAGAACCACCGCACCGATTAAAGCTTTTAGTGAAAAATTTCATCAATCTCCTCCAAGCATCCATTTGTTGGTTGCCTTCGACGCTATCATTGTTTGCAGCTAGCAGAACGTTGATTTGGTTTCGCCACAAAATGCTGCTAAGTGCTCAGAAAAGAGACTCTCTCATGGAAGCAGAGAAAGCTTTTTATTCGTTCCACAATTAAATTTTAAAGCACTTTCTCCAAGCGTAACGTAATATTGAGTTGAGGTTTTTTGGAAAAGTGGGAAAATCTTAGAATATTACGAAAAAGTAGCAAATAAAAACAGTTTGAAAAAATCATCTCTAAGGGACAGCGCATCCGAAAAATGGTAATAATGCCCCTTAAGTTGACCAACGGACACACTGGCACTTCAAAGCGTTAATGTATAATTTTGTTCACTGAAATAAGGCCTATGCAGATATTGGTAAATAAGACCTATTTGATTTTATTTATTGAGTGGTAAGAAAAACCTTTTAAATCCATTCCAACCATATCTACACTATTATCTTTATCTATTCTGTTTTATTAAACTGAATTACCGATTTTTATTTTCAGGTTAATAAAAAGGCCTGCACGCAAAGAAAAAACATTTATCGCCAGTTTTCTGCAAACGAACTTCGTTTATCGTGCTTTAAAACTTTTTTGCAATAGTTTCAACAGTTACGAGAAACGGAAAGAATTGGGGGAAACGGGTTATTTATTTCCTGGAAATTAACTTCGTTTGTCAAGTCGCGTACGATTTTCAATTGCGTCAAATGAAGAATGTATTTTTTGTAACTTAAAACTTCTTTTCTCATTTTGAAAATTTCTAAATTTATATACGTCCCTAGAACTTACCTATTTACGCACGCTTTTATTATGATGATGGGTAACCAAGGGAGAGGTTCTTCTGAATCTAGAATATACCTATTATATACATATATGACAAATGTCACTGAAATTTATTTTTTTCTTTTTAGTTCACGTTTTGGTTTTAAACAAAAGGTTATTTTTAAAAAATTTTTTTTTATATATTTTTTCTTTTTTTCCAAAATTTGAATATTAAAAGTAGGAAGTAGTATATGATCTTTAATTTTCGTAGTATATTTTTTTTTATAAGTTTTATTATTTAATATAATTTTACAATTCTGAAATTTAATTAAGCTATTACGAAACAATCGTAGATCAATTTTCTTAGAATTTTGTGTAAAATTGAATTTTCCATTTTTTATAATAATCTGTTTCGTTATCTGTTAACATATCACATTGCGTGTATTTTGACATAACAATTTGCTTAAGGCATTCATCTTCTATTTCTATTAGATTACTTTTGATGTTATTTTTTATAGTATTTCTATGTATCCTTTTTTTCGTCCATTGAAAATCTGTTTTCTTCTAAAATGAGAGATTTATTATCGATACTAGGTATTGGTTCGATGAGCATATTATCAAATAATAATAATAATAATTTGATTAGTGTAATACGTAGCTTTTTAAAAGAGGGCATGTTCTCTTTTTTTCTCCGGATCTTTTTTTTTGTCGTTTTTTTAAAATTAAAAGTTCTCTTTTTTTGAGATTGCTTAAAAGCGTTATCGGAAATTTCTTCTATTTTCCTCAAATAAAATTTTTCCTTTTGTGGCAATGCTGATGATATCATGTATGTATAATATAATTATTGTTAATAGGTTATTGTGAATAAGATATAAGATGTAACTGAAAGTGAGTTGATTCAAATATTCTGTGCAGTGCAGTTACGAATAAAATACCCTAACAAATATTACTACAATTCAGAAGTGGGATCGAGCGCGACCAATTATTTTAATACGAGCAACAGTTTAATTAAAAAAAAAAAATAATAATAAACATTTTTTTCGAGTTAAAAGCGGCGACAACGAAGAGCGTCATATAATGTCGGGCAACGAAGACCTTAGACGGTGCACATTGGCTACATTGGCAACATATGCTACTTTTTACCCAGTAAAAAAGGTTGGACCCGGTAAGGGGCGCTGCGATCGAGTTACAGGCAATCGTTTTTTTAGCTTATCTCCGAAACCGTTCATCCGATTTGAATGAAAATCTGTATGTAGAGGTCCACGGATACGCTAAGTTTTTTTGACTTATCTACTCTCTTCCTTCTCGAACACCAGAGGGCGCTGTAGTAAAAATTTTGAAAAACCTCGACAAACTCCCAAGCCGTTCATCCGATTTGCATGAAAATTGGAATATAGTTGTTTTATGATACGGTGAGTGTTTGGACTTATCTCTTTTGTGCTATCTTGAACACCAGAGGGCGCTGTAGTACAAATTTTGTAAAAAACGTCGAAAAACTCCTAAGCCATATATCCGATTTACATGAAAATTGATATATAGAGCTATACGGATACGGTGAGTTTTCATGACTTATCTACTCTGTTCTATCTTGAACACCAGAATCCGCTGTAGTACAAATCTCTTAAGAAATCGTGAAAAAGTAGAATGCCTCTCATCCGATTTGGATAAAAAATTTTATCAAACGATTTTCGTGTACGGTAACTGTTTTGGCGTTATCTCTTTTGCTTTGTCTCGAAAAATACAGGGAACTGTTGTACAATTTGTACGTGTGAATGTGAATTAAACTGTTCCTAAACGGCTGCACCGATTTTGTTGAAATTTTTTGTGTGTGTTTAAGTGGATCTCTGGATGGTTCAGATTCGCAATTTGACCCGGTAGGTGGCGCTGCGATCAGGTTTCACAAATTTTGTTATTATAGCTTATCTCCGAAACCATTCATCCGATTAACACGAAAATTTGTGTTTTGGAGATTTTGGGAACGGTAGTTTTTATGACTTATCTATTTTGTTCTATATTGAACACCAGAGAGCACTGCAGTAAAAATGTTTTAATAATCTCGAAAAACTCCTAGCTGTACATCCGATTTGCGTGAACGTTTTAACATAGGAGTTTTCGGATACGGTGGGTATCTTAGACTTTCTTTTCTGCGCTATCTTAAAGACCAGATGGTGCTGTAGTACAAATCACTTAAGAAATCGTGAAATACTTAAAAACCGCTCAACCGATTTAGATAAAAATTTGTATATCGGATATATAGTAACGGATTTGATTATCGAGTATGGCGATTAAAAGGCTTTGGCGTTATTTTTGTATTCTATCTAGAAAACCAGAGGGCGCTGTTGTACAAATACCGCAAAAAAATTCAAAACAACTCATCCGATAAGAATGGTTTTTATAAGTGGATTTCGGGTGCGGTGAGTCTTTTGGCGCTATGTATTTTGCTATATCTTGAACCCCAGAGGGCGCTGTACTACAAAATGCAGCAAGGCGTAGTAAAGCGCGAAGGGTGATAAATATCTTCTTTTCTTCTTAATGTGTATTAATATTCCACTTTATTTATTCGCAAATCAGGACAACTAATGCCGAATTCTGTGGTATTTGAGTACGCAATAACACATGCACAAGTCAGTCGTAAGTTGGCGTTCTTTTGACATTGCAATTTCTATTTTCAATGCTTATTTAATTTTTGTCCAGTTTCCTCGCGAATTGCAAAGAATTCGTTTTTGCTCTGATTTTTTTCAAAAATGTGCATTCTATCAAATACAATATAAAACTTGAAAATATATTTTTGCAAGCGATCGGCGGCACGCACACACAAATCACGATAACTTTTTCTCATAATTTTCAGATTTTGAAGCTACATTTTGTTAATTTCGCCGAAGTTACCGGTTTGAAAGATGCACACAAAATTCCTTCTAAAGTTTGTGAAAAGTTTTTTCAAATAGACGAATGAAATCGAAAGTTATTTATATCAACTCCCGAGTTATGCCGGGTATTCAGCTAGTAATGAATATAAGCTGATGGAAAATGAGATAGAGCTAATAAGAAAAGAAATGGAATTGCAGCGGAAAGAATTTGAATTGTTGAAGAGAGAGAAAGAACTACTACAAAAAGTTAAGGCAAATAGAGTGTCAAACGAGAGCTTATCAAAAACCAGCAACAACGAAAAATCGAAAGAAAGTGAAAAGATAAACGAAAATAATAACAAGACTAGTAAGGGTGGAGCTTGGGCAGGGTACCGAAGCAAAAATACCCCCCCCCCGCGGCCATATTGAAGTATATTCGAAGTCTTGAGACACGACATACACGATGACATTCAGTTTTATATATTAACGAAAGTTTTCCTATTTTGATGACGTCACTTTTTATGGGAAGTAGGCGTGGTTTTGATCCGATTTTGCCATATATCAGAGAGATGGTTCATTTATATATCAAAGCTAAAGTGCAAAATTTCAAGATATTTAACGTTTGAAATAATGCCAATTGGTATCGGAGGAAGGCGTGGTTTTCATTCGATTTTGCCAAATATTATACTGGTGGTATATGTTATATATCAAAGCCTATATACAAAATTTCAAGGCATTTCTATAATTTGAGCAGATTTTTAAGAGATTTTACTTTAAAAATCAAGGCACTTTGTATGAGGTAGGCGTGGTTTTCATCCGATATTTCCAAATTTCATAGCCAGGATTAAGACTGAAGAGCAAAGGTCACCTGCCAAATTTCAAGGCATTTCTTTAATTTTTCTGGATTTTAAAGACATTTTACGGTTAATATAAAGTCATTTTGTATGGGAGGTAGACGTGGTCTTCATCCGATTTAGCCCATTTTCGAACTTGATCTTCGTTTTTTAAAAATAAACTTGTGTTTTGAATTTCATCGCGATAGCTTTAAAATTGCGGCTGTAATCGTGTCGACAGACGGACAGACAGACGGACACACGGAAATCGACTCAAATATATCAAAAATATATATATTTTTCTATACCTGCCACGCCTCCTTCTTGGCGTTACAAACGGAATGACAAAGTTAATATACCCCTTACGCAGTACGCGTTGGGGTATAAAAATGCCAAATGAGTGCCAGAAAAAGCAAATGGAACGTCAAAAGAATGTGATAAAGAAAATGAAAACAGTCAAATGGCAATCGAGTCTCGAGAAAAAACATCGAATGAAAAGTCAAAATAGTGTGACAAAATGAGTTTAGCAAATACATTTGTTACATACATTTGTTGAAAAACTGAAAAGTACAAATGTTAGGTATGTTAGTAGGTGGTGTTGAGAGCTAATTTATGGAGTTCAAAGTAAAGTATTTGCGTTATACGGTATCAAAGGATGGGATTCGTCCTGACAAAAATGGTGTTAAGGCAATACTTGATTTTGTAATACCTGGAAATGTCAAAGCCGTTTACAGGTATATAGGTTTATGTTCCTATTTTAGAAGGTTCGTTGAGAGTTTTTCAATTATTGCTCAACCTCTATATAACTTAATAAAGAAAAGCTAAAATTTTGTTTCTGGCAAAACAAAATTGGATTGTTTTTTACTTCTCAAAAGCAAATTAGTCGAAGCACCTATTTTAGCTATTTACGATCCTCGCGACAGAGTTACTTTGTGACGACAGTGCAATAGGTTTCAGTCCTATTTTACTTCAAAAAAAGTCTGACGGAATCTATCATCCAATTTTTTATTTTTCAAAAAGGACAACCCAATGTGAAACGAAGTATCATAGTTTCGAATAAGAAACGTTAGCGATTATTTATGCATTTGAACGGCTTAGGATATACTTACAGGGAATTAAATTCAAAATTGTCACAGATTGCAATTCTTTGACACTTACAATAAAACAAAAAGACATTAACCCGCGCATGGCTTGCTGGGTTTTGAAGTTGCAAGATTATGATTATACACTAGAGCATAGAAATGGGGTGAAAATGTAACATGTAGACGCACTGAGCCGCGCAACTAACATTATGATTTTAGAAGAAAACACATTTGAGCAAAATTTATCAATGTGTCAAAATAGAGATGAGTCCTTGCGTAAAATATGAAACGCTTAGAAAATTCTGAAGTAAATTTTATGAATTGCATAATGGGTTAGTTAATAGAAAATTTAAAGACAAAATTTTATTTTATGTTCCATCCAATATGGAAAACCAAGTCTTACACAAATATCATGATGACTTGGGACACATTGGCCGAGACAAGGTATAAGAATCCATAAGTAAAACATATTGGTTTCCAAATACGAAGCAAAAAATGTTTATATATATAAATAATTACTTGAAATGTATAGCTTTTTCACCTATATTTGGAAAACGAGAAGGATTCTTGAATAATATCCCAAAAGGTAACCTACCTTTTGACACTGTCCACATCACGATATTTGTTAAATTATACCTAGTACGGACTACAAATACGAATGAAGTACTGAGTCAACTTAAATCTTACTTTGACAATTACAGTCGTCCAAAGATAATCATTTCTGATAGAGGTAGTAGCTTTACGTCAAAAGATTTTGCGGCATTCCTCGAGACCAATAATGTACGGCACATTAAAATAGCGACAGCGTCCCCTCAGGCTAATGGGCAAGTGGAGCAGATTAACAGAAGTCTTTCTCAAATGATAGCAATGTCAGCTAGTGGCAATATAACACGTTTAGACAGTATAATACCAAGAATTGAATTTTCTATGAATATTACTGTTCATCGTGGAATAGACGCGTCACCCAGTGAGCTTTTATTCGGTGTGAAGCAAAGAGGAAAAGTAATCGACTTTTTGAGTGAATGCTTGAATGAATGTTTGGAAGATGGGAATACAAGAGGTTTATATAATCTAAGATCCAGAGCAGTCATAAAGCAAGCTAACTTGAAAGATTACAATAAAATCATGGTCGAAGAAAATCGAATTGAAGCAAAAATATACAGAATATACAGGAGATTATGTCATGGTAAAAAATTTTATAAGCACTCCAGGAGTATCAAAGAAAAAATCGTACAAAAGTTCAAGGGACCTTATGAAATCAAAAAAGTACAAGGTAATGATAAATATGTAGTTAAAGATGTAGAAGCTTTTTAAATAAGTCAAATCCCCTACGAGGGTACTTGGGAAGTGGCTAATATTAAACCATGGTTTAACACAGATAGTAATGTTTAAAGGTACCCGGGACGGTTACAAGTCAGGACCAGCGCCGGACTAACTCATAACGGGGCCTGGGGCTAAAATCAACATGGGATCTAATTAAGGAAAGTATTAATTTTTATGCATTAATGTAGCATTCTGTCATTAATGTTAATTTTTCTTTCCGTTATGCAAAAGCAAAAAAAACCAACAATGCTCTCACATCAACAATAACAAAAACACATACTTAACCATGCTTATGACTATGTGTAGTAAGCAGAAAAAACATTGTTTTCTGCTAATATTTTTTTTTTTTTTTGGTTTGGATAACTGCTAATGTAACCAATTTTGCTTATCAAAGGGTTTTGGATTTGTGGTTAGTGTATTAAACTTTCACGCGATGAGTATGATTTTCATATCCATAAAGGGCAAACCTTTCTTTTAATATTGCATCCTTTTGCTATAATAGACGCAAGCAAAAAGGAGCATAAATAATAAGGAACAAAATTTAAAGATAATTCAAATTTTGTTCCTGAATCGAAATGCATTAAAAAATCAAATTAGACATTTTGACAGAAGCGCCTGCTGGGCCCCTGCCTGCTTGGGGCCGGGGCTGCAGTCCACCCTAGCTCCTACCAAAATCCGCCCCTGGTCAGGACGGCCGAGTTGTGGCAACCGTGATGATATCATGTATGTATAATATAATTATTGTGAATAGGTTATTGTGAATAAGATATAAGATGTAACTGAAAGTCAGTTGATTCAAATATTTTGTGCAGTACAGTTACGAATAAAAGACCCTTAATAGATATTACTACATTTTACTTCTGCAGAATTTTAATCCAATAACTGAGATAGAAAAAATATTTATTTGAACAAGTTAATAAATTACAAAACAGAAACAATTGCCATTTATATTATAAATTAACTCAACAAATTAAATTCATATTTTACTGAGACAGAATCTAAACGAGTACTTAATCAGTAGGGTATGATTCACAATACAGTTTAGAGAGTCTGAGAAATTTACACAATTCGAGTTGAAAATTTATAGGATTTTTGGCTTGATGCTGAAATCAAATAAAAAAACTTTTGAAACATTCTAAGACACTATGGCTACCTATAGTACCAGTAGTGGAACGAATTTTAAAACTGTATCCAGAAATAAAAGCGTATTTTTTGTCAAGAAAATTGTCCTACTTTGCTGAAAAATTGTTTTCAGTCGGAAATAAGTAAAGCGTAGTTATTTGCAGTTCATTAATTTTGGTTTTTATTTCATGACAAAATAACGTTTTTGGAAAATTAAAAAATTTCTCTTATAGAATCAATGACCCTTAAATCCGAATTGGTAGATGCGATAATGGAAAGATGTAAAAATTTATTTTTTTCCTTTGAGGGTTAATTAAATTTAAAAAAATTCTGTGGGACAAAAGGTTTATGAAAGTGAAGACGAAATTTTAAAAAGTAATATATTCACTAGTTACAAGATATTTTATGATTATTTAAAAGCATGGTCTAAAGAATTTCAAAAGTTTTCGAATGAAAAATTGTAAAGAAAATACATTATTTATGAAGAATAATAAAGATAAGATAAGAAAAATTAAATATCAAGAGGTTCAAGCAACGATTTGCCTACCAAAAATGGATGAAATACTTTCAAAATTGTTCGAAAACGAATTTTATTCAGAAGAAAAATTTGGCAGTTATTTTTTTCGATGCCTGCACAAAAACTCCACTTATGAGTTTGCACTGGTCAAACGAAAGAAACAAGCTAAAAATATCAGCGGAATGAGCTCTTTCAACAATAAATTTTAATTTTGCAAACGTATCGACATATGTATGTCAAAAACATAAAAACTTACTAAAACAACCTGAAAAAACCTTTAAGTATGATTCTGAGGAGGATTGATGACTCTATCTCAATTTGATCGCGTTTACTATTGCAATTTGAAAAACTTTATAAAAAATTCACACATAATTTTTTGTTTTTTTTGGTCCTTTTTTTCAAATCTTTAGCTTGTTTAACTTTTTAAAATAATTAGAATATTACATTTATTATTCACTTTGTGATGAAAACTTATAATATTTATTATAACGTTTTTTATATTTAATATAAAGACAAAATATTTATTTTATGGTTGTACTTCTTTAACAAATATTTTTAAAACAAATAGAAATGATATACGGAATATTTTAAAAAATGTTTATTGTATGTTTTTATTTTGCAATAAATGTTATTAGAATTTAAAAAAATTACTCTTTTTGCTCTTTTTTTTTTTTGAAAGAGTTATTTTGTCCTAGACTTCTGGTAATCCTGGCAACTGGTAACCCTAGAAATATCTATATCTTTTAAAATTTCTGTATCGAATACTATATCCATTTCTTGCTCTGATAATATATTACGGGAAAGAATGTTGAGTCTACTAGCTAAAATTATCTGTTGAATATCATCTATGTATATGTGCTTTCGGAAGAGTGTTATACCATAATTGATTTCGAATATTTCTCGAAATACTTCTAAATCATTTTTCAAATCTACGGTATTTTTTGTTGTGTATTAATGGGTTTTGAGATATTTTTTATTTGATCAGAGATTTGTGTATTGATAGTGGCGGCCATGACGTAGTGGGTAGAGTGTGTGACTCTTACGCCAGAGAACCCAGGTTCGAATCCTCCATCCGACACAGAAAGTTTTTTCAATTGAATTAATTTTTCTGTTCGGCAGTCACCTCTCTGCAGACAATGGCATAAGCCGTTTGGAGTCGGCGTAAAACATGTAGGTCCAGTTCTTGAGCATTTGTGTGCCAACATTTCACTTCACACACAACACAATTGATCATAAGAAGCTCGGTCAAAGTCCTTTCAAGGGCTGAAATGGCCATTTCGTTTTTTGTTTTTGTGTATTGATTGATTAGATTTTTCTAAATTCTCTACGTGTTTCTTAATGAAAACCTCGTCCTCATTATCCATTGCCCCAGCGATAACTTTTAATTCTTGTCCTAATATATTATTTAATCCTTTTGGTTTTCTTACATGGGCTTTGTCCATGTAAAAGACCATTTATCTCTGATTGTAAAAGCTTAAAGTTGTGTTCCATTGCTAGAAAAGATGCATCATTCGGTTTTACGAGTACCCATATAGTTTTTATGTTTTCTCTTATTTCATCCCGATTGTTTTGAATTCCGTAATATTTATGATGTGTAGAGATTTTTGAAAGTTTTTTATTACATTAATTTGCCCTGTCTTTAGTGAAATATACCCGTTATTATCGTTGATATTTATTATTTATATTAGCTGAGCAAGAGCTACTATCGACAAAAATATAATGGTTAATATAGTTGTCGGGTTCGTTATAATTTTTAGACCTCTAAGTGAATGAATAGGTTGCTGAGTTGTCACAGTTGGATTATTGTTGTTTTGATATTTCTTTTTCCTTTTTATGAATGACTTGTAGTACTTATGATTCGTGGGTGTTATCAAGTGAGAACTATCTAAAGCTTTTATATTTAATTTTTTGAATTTTGAGTGGTTCTTACTACCAATTTCCTCTTTTATAAACTTAAGTCCTTTGCTTACTTCCGTTTCTTCGCGATTTCTGTTTGCTTTATCAATGGTTTTTCCCCCTACTTCAATCTTAATATTAGGGTAATCATTTTCCGATATAACATCTTGTAGGAAGTCAATTGGTTTTCTACCTGTTGTCGAGTGTATCTTGTGATTATAAAATTTTATGATTTGAAATATTTTTTCGTCAATGGTATCTATGTTGACGTTTTCATCGTACCTTAGTAATCGTAAATGATCGTTCAAAGTATTGTGAAACCGTTCGATATCAGAATTTGATATGTGATTTTTATTCGATACTATGTTTTCTATGTCTATGTTTTGTCTGTTAAGAAATTCTTGGAATGGGATCGTTTCAAGCCCTAATTCGTTATCTACTACTAATTGTTTTATATTTCCAACTAGGCTAATATATTGGCATATAGCCTTTATAAATTCTGTCCATGCTCGACTAGGATTTCTTATTGCTTGCGCGTGTTATGAAAATGTATCTATAAAAGTTAGGAACAAGTTTTTATTAATGCTATAGAGAACGTCACAGTGTATTATTTCTCTTGGATGATCTGGAGTATTAATTATTTGGAAACTTTGCTTAACAGGGTTCCGCTCATACTTCTCTCTGTTGCATAGTTCACATTTGTTTATAAATTTAGCTATTCGATTTTTGAGTTGTGGGTGATATATTTGTTCCTTAAGTTGAAGGTTATTCTCATTTATACCCCTATGATTGTTTTTCAGATGTCCCAATTTTATAATTTCAAACGGACTATTGTCATCTTCTACATCAGGGAGTAATTTTTTACATCTCACAATTCTAAATTTGATGTTATTATAATATGGCGTACTAGCCAATGCATTTACAAAATGTTGATAGAATACGTCATCTTCGATGGAAGTTGCATTTGTTTTATTTTTATCTAAATGGTGGTTTATTATTGGTTTTGCAGTTGCTTGGTCTAATGATTATGTAGAAATAATTTTACGTTTGGCTTTGATAATATTTACGCGCCTTATTTTAAGAGAACCAGAGTCAATTTTTTTTATAATTGAAAATTAAATTGTGGCATTTTTTAATTTATATTTAGGTTTTAGCAATTCTTAAAAAAATGAATTTTTAAGAATTACACTTCACAGCTTTATGCCAAGTTCTTTAATGAAGCAACAGGTTGCCACAACAACAATTTTCTTTACAGAACAACCACCCACCAGCAGACTAGACAGCTGTTTCGTTGGTCGCTACACCAACTCACCAGTAATCTTCTGAGGCTCATGCAGTCCATTAACTTTGAAAATCTTATAAGCACACCTTCTGCTAAAACCAAAGCGGAATTGCAGTTGTGTGCTTTCCAATTTAAAAAGCAATGTTTTTCTACTTCTTAGCATAAAGCAAAGGTTCAAAAAGTTGACTACATTAATTCTGCAATGACTTGTTGTTGCGCTCTTTGTTTACTTCTTTTCACGATTCCATTCTTTGGCACCAACAATTCGTTGGTATTAAACCATAGAAGGTTTAACCATCTTATTTTCTGAGGTCGGGCTCCTACCAGTTTATAAAGGGTTTGCCAAATAATTTTTTTTTTTGAAAATGCAAAGACAAAAACTACTGAATATTTTCTCAAATTTCTTTTTTTATTCGAATGTACAATCCTTCCGGTTAATAATGGAAAATAATTTCATTCAACTGGCTGGCCATGCAGTAGCCTACACGATCGGTCCAATTTTTAAGCACATTATCGATTGTGTGCAGCTGTATTTCACCAATGGCTTCACGAATATTGTCCTTTAAGGCGTCAATTGTCTCTGGCTTGTCGGCGTAACACTTATCTTTGAGGGCACCCAACAAATAATAGTCCAACGGTGTCAAATCGCAGCTCCGAGGTGGCCAAACGACATCAGCTCTGCGGCTGATAATGCGATCTTCAAAAACAGGGCGCAAAACATCGAGTGTAGCTTCGGCTGTGTGGCACGTAGCGCCGTCCTGTTAAAACCAAATGTTGCCAATATCCTCCTCTTCAATTTTTGTGAACAAAACTTCGTTCAACATGGCCCGATAACGATGGCCATTGACTGTAACGGCCACTCCTTGCTCATTTTCGAAGAGATATGGCCCAATTATGCCTCTGGACCAAAATCCGCACGAAACAGTGACTCGTTTTGGGTGCATCGGCTTTTCAATGTATGCGTGCGGGTTTTCTGTGCCCCAAATGCGACAATTTTGCTTGTTTACATACCCGCCAAGATCAAAATGAACTTCATCTGAAAAGATGATTTTTTTGGCAAAATCGGCATCTTCTGTAAGTCGATCGCAGGCAATATTTCCCAGCGTTGTTCAAGCGTATACGCATACATTTTCGTTCAGCGGAAGGATAAGACTAATTATCTTTCAAATCAGACATGTGCTAAGTGTTACCATTCACGAAATAAGCACTAGTTGAAAAAAAAAACGTTAGATGGCGGACCCTTTACATGAAAAATTAATTGTGGTATTTTTTAATTTCTTTTTTGTTTATAGCAATTCTTAAAAAAATAAATTTTTAAGAATTACATTTGTGAGCTTTATGCCAAGTATTTCATGAAGCAACAGGTTGCCACAACAACAATGTTCTTTACAGAACAACCACCAGCAGATTAGACAGCTGTTTCGTTGGTCGCTACACCAACCAATGATTCGTTGATGGCATATGGAGCTGTTTTATATATTCGAGTTGCATCAGAGGAGTACGTTGAATGCAATCTTATAGCAGCGAAGACGCATGTGGCACCAGTGAAATCCATGACAGTACCAAGACTGGAATTCTGTGCAGCGAAGTTATTAAGTGAACTCGCGCATGCATTTAAGTCATCATATAGGCTGACTGATATCAAAACTACCCTATGGTAAGATTCCCAAATAGTACTAGCATGGCTCAATAAAGATCCCTCAAAGCTAAAAATCTTTGTGAACAATCGAGTGCAAAAAATTCAACGATTAACAGCTGATGCAGATTAGTGCTTTGGATCATCGTCGGATAATCCAGCAGATTTGCCTAATCGAGGAACGTCGATAACAGAACTTTAAAGTGCACATATGTGATGGCATGGACCTGAATGGCTACCTAGACAGGCTATCCACTGGCCAGAGGTGCGACCAACTCAATCGTGTAATATATTGAATGATATTGCTAAAAAGGAGAAAAATTCCACACGAGAGGATAATGGAAAAATAAGAAACTCATTCAAGTTAAAGTTGGCCATGAGTATCACGCTCCGGGAGGTTGATCTACTCTCACGCGTGTCAAGTGCATGTGCTCTAGCTCGTTTGACCGCTTGGATTTTTCGGTTAGTTCACAACTCGGGACAACGAGCTCAATATCGTGATCAACGCCGGAGTGGTCCACTGATGAACGAAGAAGTTGAAAGAGCTATGGAATATTGGATCCGTGAGGAGCAAGCAATTTACTACGCACGTAAGATCAAAGTGTTGAAAGAGTCATCAGATTTAAGCGTTGAGAAAACAAGCTTGGTATTTAAATTGTATGTATGGAATGTATGGAATGTATGGAATGTATGGTCGACTAAATCAATCACTAATACCCGAGCAACAAAGAAATCCAGTGCTTTTGTCAGATGTTAGTCCATTAGCGAAACTTTTGATTTGGCAAGCACATACATGTACCTTGCATGGTAGACCACGCGAAATGATTACTTATTTATGTCGCAAGTTTTGGATCACAAGCCTGAGCCGGGCAATTCTCACAAGAAACTCACAATGTATTGCATGCACTCGACAACGACAACAGGGGATACAGCAGATGATGAGTGAATTTCTCTCTGACCGTGTGTGGCCGTGTTGACCCTTTCGTCATTCTGGCGTCGACTATGCTGGCCCGTTTCTTTTAAAAGCACGAAGAGGCAGATGCAACATTCTCGAAAAAAATATGTTGCTGTTTTCGTGTGTATGGTTACCAAGGCGGTACACCTAGAATTAGTTGACAGTTTATCTACTGCGGATTTCATACAAGCTTTTTTATGTTTCACAAGTATTCGAGGCGCATGTACACGTCTATGGAGTGATAAGGGAAAGAATTTTACTGGCGCAGAAAAAGAGTTAGCGAGAATGCTACGCAGTTGGAATGGCATGGATATGGCCAAAAACTTACAAGAATATGGCACGGAATGGCGGTTTATTACTCCAACGGCTGCGCATCAAGGCGGGTTATGAGAGGCCGCAATCAAGTCCATGAAATTTAATTTTGGGGAATTGTTGGGGAATTGTTGGTCCCCATAAACTAACCAGTAATGCTTTCAGAGGGATTCTAGCGCAAGCAAGCGCAGTAATGAATTCTCGACCACTGTCAGCGCAATCTGATCACCCAGATGATCTATCTTTCTTGACGGCGGCACATTTTTTGATAGGTGAACATATAATTCAGCCATTTGGTGCAAATCTGAAAAAAATACAGTACAGAAAATGACGCAGCCTCTATGGAAAATATTTACGCAGGATTACCTGAATGAATTGCAACAACGGAATATAGCACAGCCAAACCTGAAAGTAGGCGACCTAGTGTTGATACGCTAGGATAACATACCACCAACATTTTGGAAAACAGCGCGTGTGGTTGAGATACTTACAGGTTTTGATGGACTTGTGCGGAATGCACGTCTTAAAGTGGCAACGGCTGACTGGGAATTTGACGGAGTACAAAGGAAGAGGGTAACTTTGGAGAGACCACTGCAAAAATTGTGTCGACTTCCAGTGGATGTTGAAGCAGAGACTTCAAGGGCGCAGTGTGTTGGAGCCGACACAAACATTGATATAATGTTATATATACTTGAATTTATTAATATTATAAAATCAACTTAACGATATTTTAAATTGTTCTCCAATATAAAAAAATTAGATTTTTGTCATTATTAATCAATTCTGTTTTTTCCAAAAAACCAAATAACAATTTCGTTTCTCAATTAAGTAATAAAATAAAATAAAAATTCATAAAAACGTTTTGTTAAGGATCAAGGAATAAATGTAAGTACACTTAATACAGTCGATTTTAAAAGAGCTAGCAGAACTTATGATTTGAAAATAGTCGTCAATTTTTTTTTTATTTTGCTGTGAGTTAAGAGTGTTTTTGCTGCTTTATTAAAGGCACTCTACCATGATACTATAACAAACTTAATAAACCTTAAATTTGAGGTTTTTTTGTTAGGAAAGAACTTTAACAAATTTTCAAAAAACTCCTCGCGACGAAAGTTAAATTTGCCAAATAACTTTATATGCCAATTTTTTCCCTTATTCAATCCAAAATTGACTGATCAAATTGGTGATTATTTCTTCAAAGCAGAGTCTAAATTTTTATTTCTTACCAATTATAATTTAAATAGCAAATATTTTTTAAAAAAATATATCGTCTTTTATATAGTCATAATTCAAAAAACTGATTCATCCGGAGATACGCTTTAAGATTTAAACATGCATAAAGGAATGCTCCACCTCCTTGAATAGTTGAAATAGTTGTATCCTAACACGATAACATTGAAAAAAATTTGGATTATGTCCATTTCTTGAAAAATTTATTGATATGAAGTTATAAAAAATTATTCTCTTACGTGGGAACTAAAGAAGAGTTGTTGAAAATAAAGGTCAATCTATCCAGGAATGACTGTAATATTGTCATGATGTACAACATAACAATACATACATGAAATATTTAACTGTGTAAAGTGTAAGTATAAAGTGTACTCATTTCCCTTATACATGAACTTATGTACAATTTATATCTTATTATTTAATGTCTTAAACTTTATGAAACTTGAATTAGTAGTATTAAATCAATCGCAGAAACTGTCACAAGACCGGGTCTTTTACTTTAGTGGAAACATTTTTTAAATTAGTCAAATGTTTCTGCGATTTATTTAAAAAATTCTTACATTGTCAGGAAATTTTAATTTTAAGTTTAAGTAAATTTTAGAGTATATAAATGAGTTCTACTTAATTGCTTTGCTGTGCTTTGTGCTTTGCTTATTTATTGTTTCGCATTAATAAAAATTTCATGACTGCAAACTGCAAGTTTTATAAAAAAAATTTAAGATATTTGCATTTAAATATATTTTGCAAATCTCTTTTCAAAGACACTTAAAAAATAAATACATAAGAGAAAGAAAATACATTTATTTGAATAAAAAAGATTATAATAATTTTATCCATTCTACGCCTCAAAAACCCGAAATTGTACTACTCAAAGCTAAAAAAAAAGTCTTAAATGGCTGTCCTGCCGCTAAGAGGTTATTTACATTTTGAATGAGTGCGGAAAGAGATAGAGCGCAGAAACTTCATATAAAAAAAATATCTAAACTGAACGCTGAAGGTGACCAGTAAGAGCCCGAACAGAACCAAAGCGGTTGTCGGTGAAATCCAGAGAACCAGCGGTTGTCGGATCAGCGTTGCTTTTCGGTGTGAACACTTCATTTTGGAGAAAATAATTTCATTTTTTGTTTTGAACTTACATGAATTCAACACAAACGCACAAAACGAAACGTAAGCTAATGGTAAAAACTTCGAAAATAGCACTAAACACAGCTTATCCTTGGCAAAAATATGGCAACTCTTACTACACTCAGAGAAAGATCCGACAGCCGACGGAGAAAAACTAAAATATATTCTATTCTGGCGTTTTTCCATAGCGGATTTCTTAGTCGATTTCATTTTTGGCGGCTGCATACATTTTCATGTATTTTGCTGCACGGCGAATTCGATAACCGTTAGCCGCTTTGGTTCTGTTCGGGCTCTGAATCCTAAGCACGCTAAATGTGTTGAAGACAAACATCCTACCCGGCACATATCTCGGTTACAGTGAAAGTTCGTTTGCAACCAACTTTTATCAAAGAAAAATATCGTATTTTTGCCTAAATGTCGATCAAAAATCTGAAGTTGTTTTATACCAGTTTAACCGCTCCAGTTATAATAAAAGTATAGTAAGTCTGAAAGTGCCAAGAAAGGTAACCGAAAGTATTCACCTTATAGTACAAAATATAATTTTTTTCGCGTTTGTTTTGAAGTATTAATCGCTCTGGATCGTAAGCCGTTTACTCGCTAACGAAGTAACTATTGCGTCCGACAATCGTATTTTTTTTTAATCGTAGTCGCTATCGAATTCGATAGTTACCATGGCGAATTATTCGTAAATTTTTCAATTTTCGATACCGAAGCCAGATTTTGTGTCGGGTGTGATGCCAAGCGAAATAAAAACATTTCTTCTTTTGCTTGGTTTTATTTTGCAGCACTGCACTGCATGATATGTGCTAGCTAAGCGCAAAAAAGAGAAGAGTGTTAGCAACATGGAGTTTATTAAAACTCTCGCAACAAAAACTCGAGAAAAGATAACGATCAAGCAATGCACTGCATCGGGGATGCGGTGCAATTATGTACTTATTATTAAAAATTTCGAATGGAAAATACCTTTTTCCTGTGGTGTAGCTCAAATATGGCATTTTAAAACTTATTTCATAACAATCGGCCCACACGCAAAGAAATTTTTCGTTTACCGCAAATGAAAAATGCACGTGCTCTGCTTAACCTGTTCCACCACAGTCTATTGTATTATCAGTCGGCTAATATTGGGTTAGTGCTGCTAATTTTTTTCAGTCAAAAAATTTTTTTTTTTAATTTAAAATGGTCGTTTATGAGAAAAGAAGTTCGTTTCCTATAAACGAAGTTTTAAGTTACAAAAAATAAATTCTTCATTTGCCGCAATTGAAAATCGCACGCGCTTATGACAAACAAAGTTGATTTCGAGGAAATAAATAACCCGTTTCCCCCAACTCTTTCCGTTTCTCGTAACTATTGGAACTATTGCAAAAAACGTTTTTAAGCACGATAAACGAAATTCGTTTGTGGCAAACCGGCGATAAACGTTTTTTTCTTTGCGTGTAGGACTTTTGAAAATAATCTGAAAATAAAAAATTGTAATTCAGTTTTAAAAAATAGTATAGATATAGATAATAGAGTAGATATAGTTGGAATGGATTTAAAAGTATTTTCTTACCACTCATTAAATAAAATCAAATAGGTCTTATTTAATAATATTTGCATAGGTTTTATTTCAGTGAACGAAAGTATACACTAACGCTATGAAGTGCCAGTGTGACCGTTGTTCGATTTAAGGGGCATACTCACCACTTTTCGGATGCCCCGCCCCTAAGAGACGCTTTTTTCAAAATTGTTTTTATTTGCCACTTATTCGTAATAATGTAAGATTTTACCACTTTTCCAAAAAACCTCTACTCAATATTATGTTCAAACTATATGGATTTGCATTCTTTATGCTGCCTTTATTTTTGCAATTCTCTTTACTGCCTCTTATAAAATTGGTCAACGGTTGCACTGTGTAGTGCCGTAATAACATGCTAAAAACTCCTTCAAAGAGATGTAATTTGCAGCGCACGGAATTTCAATTTAACCCTCAATTTGGCACTAATAAAAAAGTTATAGCTACTTGCATGTAGAAATATTTACATATGTTAATAGTGGCAAAGTAAGGGCTTAGCTTAAATTGTTATCATAAATTTCATGCATTTCTATTTTTGTTAACCATCTTCTACAGTGCTGTTAACATCGAAACATTGGAGTAACAGCAACAACACGACGCGCTTGAAGAAAATGCTTTAAATTTTAATTGTCGAACATTCTGCTGTTAACGAATAAAAAGCTTTCACTGCTTCCATGAGAAAGTCTCTTTTCTGAGCAATGAGCAGCATTTTGTGGCGAAACCAAATCAACGTTCTGCTAGCTGCAAACAATGATAGCGTCGAAAGCAGCCAACAAATGGCTGCTTGCAAGAAACTGAGGAAATTTGCGACAAAACTAATGATCCTAGATATATGTCACCACGAACTTTTTTGTTGGAATCGTAAAGATCTATCATTTTCCCATACATTATTCATAGTATTCACATATATTTTAGTGGTAAGGCAGGAAATGGCAAACAAAACCTAAATTTGATAAAAATTTCCATTTATGCCAGATTATTGGTCAACAACATCTCGGGTATTTAACATTTAAAAATTTTGAGTTAACAGCGGCACTCTATAATGAATTATGGTAAGAATAGTGAAAATGCCACTTTAATTGGTGCAATGGTTCTGGAGCTTACTTGTATCAACGCAAAAAAAGCCAATTTTTCAAGTTTCATTTTGATATAATAGTAAGATATATACTCTTTGACTAAAATGACAGTTTGGGAGAAAAACATGGTTTGTTTTAATTTTGAAATTAAAAAAATGTATTGTAATTCTAGAGTTTTTTAATTAGTTACTAAATTCAACAAAGTCAAAAAGCAAGTTTTAGTATTAAGGTTAGATAATTATATTTTAAAGAAATGTTTCTCGGTATATGGTTTAACTCTTCGAACTCTACTTCTGATGACAATTTGTCTTCATGCAGTTTGATTTCTTCGGCTTAAAAGTGTGGTAATAGAAAATCTTTATTGATTCACCAGATTCTTTGAATTAAATTTGAAAATACTACTAATAATTTAAATTTAAATATAACATTTAACTGATCTTGAGAAATAAAATATGTACATCGACTGATACATTTAACTGCTCTTGAGAAATATAATATGAACATTGAAATTTAAAAGAATATATTTTAAAAGTTTCCAAATTTTCTTATAAATCAGAGTTTTCACTGAATTTCCCAGATATACCGCAAAACAAAATTTAGTTTGTACCCTACAAAAAGCATTGGGCTTACAGCTATTAGAATACAATATCAATGCAAATCAAAGAATAATTTTCCAACACGAACCAAAATTTGAAGGCACATCTAGTCTTGCAGTGATTGAATTAAATCATCTTCCTAAAACTTAATTTTGCAAATTTTTTAACTCAAAATAGCAAAAATTGCATATTTTGAGCTATTTTATAAATGTCAACGTTCTTTAATTAGAAAATATCTTTTTTCCGATGCACGGACTATCAATCAGATCCAAAGAAGGGTCCTTTAAAAATGATTTATTTTAAATTAGGCAGTATTTTATTATTTTTACTGACTTGTACTGAATAGTGGCGGTCGTGGCGTAGTGGGTAGAGTGTGTGTCCCACACGCCAGAGAACTCTGGTTCAATTTCCACCTAACACATCAAGTTATTTCAATTGAATTAATTTTTCTGTTCGGCCATCACCTCTCTGCAGAGAATGGCAAGCTTTAGAGAGTAAAAATCGCCATGAAAAGCTTCTTGAGAACACAAGCCGTTCGGAGTCGGCATACAACTTTTAGGTCCAGTTCTTGATCATTTGTGCTCAAACATTTGACAACACGCACAACACAATTGATCATGAGACGTTGGTTTTTTTTTACTGAAATTTTCTGATATCAGAAATAGTTTGGTTTTATACATAAAACACAATTATTTCTAATATTAAATTTTTTTTTTGCTTGTATAGAATTTGATACTCAGAAATCCTATTTTACTATGCGTAAAATGATGATAAGAACCGACATTTTTTTAATTAAAAAAAAGTGTTTTTTTTATATATAAGGTGATGAACTTGATTGACTTGAATTTAAGCCTCGTTCATCCTTGTCAGATATTTTTTATTTAATAATGAAATTTGATTTAATAACTTTACCCTTTCTAATTTGTCCTGTTAAATTTTGAAAAAAACCCGTTTTTGTTTTAGCCCATTTTGAAAGATGGGCTCAAAAGAAAAAACCCATTCCAGGTAAGAGTATCCCAGTTTTCTTGTATGTGTTAGAAATTTTTTTTAAATTTAATTTTGTTTTTTACTATATAATTCATTTTAATAATGTTTTGCAAATGCAAATATCACTATTATGATTTCAAACATAAAATATGGAGTTCACCCCTGTTAAGACTCATCTTAAATGATCGCGTATATCACATAATTTAATGAACTCAGTTTTGCTGTTTACCAGTAGATGCTCGATTTTTTTAATTGCATTTGTGTGGTTGGAATATTCTAGAATGTTCAGGTAAGGCAATAACCTAAAGATATAGAGCGAAAAGGCTTGAGAGTGCAACCCTAAAGAGTGAAATATTCATGACTTGTATATGAAAAAAAATATTTACATATAATCTTAATGTAAATTTTCCACTTTTTTGTTAATATGTTACATATTACATGTTAAATAAACGAATATAAATTTATTTAATTTTTGTTATTTTGTTTGACTGAATTAATTCTAAAATAGAGTTCGGCAGTGATCGAAATTCGACCTTTTCGCCATACCACCCCAGAGTGACGCTGGGTATTCCAGCTAGCATTTTTCATTTAATTTCATTTTTCATTTCATTTTATTCAAAAATTCAAAACATTAGTACAGTAAGAACTAAGTTCTTTTATAGTACAACATAAATACATTCAATATAGATATGATACCAACTCTTTCGTGAATTAACTTAACTAAGGGTACATTACAAGTTTAAAAAGATAATAATTTGCTCTAAAATTAACATATATATATAATAGCACATAAAAGAGTTACTGGAACATATAATAAAAATTAATGAATTTTAAGAATTTTAAGAAAGTGAGGAGAATAATTAGAGGGAAGAAAAATATTTAAGAACAGATTGCCTAAAGGTACCTCTCACTGTCACTTCTCTCAGTCCGCGTGTCCACAGTCTGATGGCATTAATGAAAAACAAGCGCGATGAATTTAATGAAGCATGTCTTGGAATTATAACATTACTTCTTCTAGATAAACTAAATTGCATTTTATTATATAAGGAGGAAGGTGTTTTTGTATGAATCAGCTTATGTAGATAAATACAGTTTCTAGCATCAAGGTAAGATGGTAGATCGCACCCAAGTATGGCATTTTTATTATTATTATTTATTTGAGTGCTAAGCACATATGGCCTTATAGCAATTAATATTCGACAAAATAAATATGATACAATTAATTTATGTACAATTAAATTTTATTAAAATGTAAAATTGTCAGGATTTCAGGTATATACAGATGCGATCCGGTTGGCTTCTTAGTAGTAAATATAATGAATTGATTAGAGCGCTGCTACCATATGCGAGGCTAGATGGACGAGGTCGAGCTCATACATGTGCTAGGCAAGACAGACGAGGTCTTGCTCTGGATAATCAAAATATATCTATAGCATGTATATCTATATAAATATGGATTAGAGCACAGCTCACACATGCAAAGCTAGTCATACGACGTCAAACCGGCATATTCCAGGTGAGACGGACGTGGTCTCGCTCTGGATAATCATAATAAACTACTCAGCTAGATTGTATAAGTTGTTACCAAACATCACAGGAAAATATTAAGTATCCTTGGAAATATGATCCAGTATAGTGGCGATACTGTAGATAATCTAAAATAATAAATTTAATTGAGTAATCGGATTCATTTAAAGAAATTGCATCTGAAACAAAATTAAAGTCCCCACAAGCGCTTCTAAGTGGTTCGTTTTGCAAGTAATTAGTTTTACAAAAGTTCATGTAAAGAAACTCAAAAGATGTTCTAGGTCGGAGAAGAATATTAACCCTAGAGTACTAATCTACGTAAAATTTACTCACTCCTCGTAAAAAAACGATCATATCTCCGAAGTTACAATTAAAATGCGCTCGCGCTCTCTGAAGTGCTTGCTTTGAATATTTTTCTTTCATTCGCACTGAATATCTGTGGCAGGTCAGTTCGTTGTCGGAGCATACAACATACAACCGAGCCATTTTTCTAGTAAAATCACCACCAATGAAAAAAATAACACCGTAAATACTAAACATGAGTAAAATTTACTCCAATGTCATATGTAAAATATTATAATAGTACTCAAATGATTTTTCTGTTTTGAGTATATAAAATGATAAAAAATAGTTATATTAATAAATATGTGCAATTTCCTATTTATTGAAACGTGATAATTTTTGGTTTTATTAAAAAAGAGCAAGTGAGTAAATTTTACTCATGTTTAGTATTAACGTACAGCAAAATATGATTAGTATTCTAGGGTTAAAGTAAATTTTGCTCAGTAAGTATTGACTGTCTACATATCCATGTAAAAGTTTGAAAATCCAAGTAGCATTTAGCATAATTCTCCGATTATTTAAAGTAGGAAGATTTAAGAGTTGCAGACGCTATTCATAAGGTGGTAGGTTATAGTTGAAACTGCAGTAAAGATGGCTTAAGCAGAACAAAAGAAACTTTTTCTGAACTGATTCTATGTCGTCAATGTAACAACTACAGTGTGAACCAGAATAAGTGTCACTAAAATAATGCGCCATAAATACTAAAGTAGTCAATGAAATTTCATAATTTCTTTTTATTTGCTAAAAAAATATTACAAAGTTAAGGGAATCAGGCCGTTAATTCAAATCTTTCTCCTTTCTCTTTGATTGTTTGACGCAAACGTTTGAAGAATGATTTGCAAGCGGCACGCACCATGTCTTGATCCATTTCATTCCAAATGTCTATCAGCCGAGCTTTGAAATTATCAATGTTAAGACCTTTTGTGTTGCCAATTTTGCTCAACATATAGCCCCATACACAGAAGTCGAGAGGGTTAAGATCTGGCGACGCAGGTGGCCATTCTTTGGCTGATATAAAATCGGGAACATTTTGCTGACACCAGTCTTGAGTGCGTTTTGCCTTATGTGAAGGCGCAGAATCTTGCTGGAAACAAATATATTCATCGCCAAATAAGTCCTGGGCATGAGGTTTTAAATGGACTTCCAAAACGTGTTCGATGTAATAGTTTGTATCAATTTTGACCCCTCGATCTATGAAAAGTAGCGATAACTTGCCTTTTGTTGATATTGCTCCCCATACCATTACTTTCGACACATTCTGGTAATGCTCCACGGCCAATTTATCTCTGGGAGCATCTGCGAGACTTACTGCATACACGCGATTGTTTTGTTGATTGTGGCTATCTTGTAGTAGAAACATTTTTTCATCAGAAAATAAAATTTCATCTCCTTCATGCCAACGCAAAAGCTCTCTGCTTTTTTCATCTCGCAATTTTTTTTGCGTGTCAGTAAGGCCATGCACGCGCTGCTTCTTATAAGCTGTGCCGTATTAATGACTGGGATATCTGCATGCCCTTTGCCATAGATCGACCCGATTGAGCTGGATTTCGTCTTATTCTTTCTCTGACGCATTTTATGGTCGCTTTTGTTCTCACAGTTCGTTTGCACCCAGATTTCTTTGCAATTTTACAACTTCCCGTTTCATTAAACCGTTTTACAGTTCTATAAAAAAATCTCTTCCCGATATCGAGCGGTTTAAGCTTCTTAATAATCTCGCACATTTTTAATTTTTTTAAATACAAGTTTACAACTAGCTCCCGTTTAGCTTCCATCGCGATACTGATTTAAAAATGGCTAAGCTCTGGAAATGTTTAATTATTGTCTGTTTGTAATTCAATTTCAAAAAGCTTGGCCAACTTAAAAAGTTTTTAAATTGAACCTCTTAAGGTAGGGAGCAAACCAAAAAACAGTGACAGTTATTTTGGTTCACACTGTATATCGAGAGCACCAAACAATTGAAGCATACTCTTAAATAGGTCGCACTAGAGAGGTGAATAAGGTTTTTGTTATATAGGGATCATTAAACTCTTTTGCACATCGTTTAATAAAACATTAAGTACTATTTGCTCGATTTATAATTTTATTAATATGAATATGAAAGCGAAGTTTAGTATCAATGGTTACTCCAAGATCATGAAAGACATCTAAAGACTGTAATGTATGGTCACAAATTTTATAAATACATGTGACAGGAGATTTTCGAGTGAAAGTCATGTGCTTGCATTTCTTCATGTTAAGATTCATACGATTCACGTTGCACCAGCTATAAAGATGGTCTATGTCAGCTTGCAAGAGATCGGCATCATTAGCATTTTTGAAAGGAAGAAATAGTTTCACGTCATCTGCGTACATTAAAATACTCGAATGCTTTATGACAGATGTCAAATCTTTTATAAACAGTAAAAAAAGAAGAGGCCCGAGGTGGCTTCCTTGAGGTACACCAGAAGTGACAGGAAACTCATGAGATTTCACAAGTTTAAAAAAAACACGTTGTGTTCTATTGCATAAATAAGATTCAATCCATCTTACAAGTGTTGTGGGAAATCCAGCAAGAGATAGCTTTAAGACTAAGAGTTTATGATTAACAACATCAAAAGCTTTACTAAAATCTGTGTATATAACATCAGTCTGTAAGCCTTTTCCAAAATTCTCAATGGTTTTGGAAGTAAATTCAAGTAGGTTTGTAACCGTAGATTTTGCTGAAACGAATCCATGTTGGAGTGGAGACAATAAAGATTTAATACTATGTGATAATTGTGAAGTAATGATTGCCTCGAAAAGCTTCGACAAAGCGCTTAATTTTGCAATTCCACGATAGTTATCGATTAAGGACCTGTTACCGGACTTGTGCAACGGAATAATAAAAGACGAAATCCAGGCAACTGGAAAATAGCTAGATTTTAATGAAGAAGAAAAAAGCAAAGTGATTGGAGTTACTAATTCATCACAGCAATATTTTAGTATACATGACGGTATATTGTCGGAACCACTTTTATATGACGTTTTAAGAGCTTTTAAGTATGATAAAACCGTGTTAGTATCAATTATTGGGAGACAAATATCCCCAGATTGAACACTGAATGGATAGCTTAGATTATCATAGGATGAAGATGAAAAGGTTGCTTTGGAAAAGTCAGCGAAGAGATTGCAAATGATATTCTCGCTATCTGATTCAACAGTTTTATATTTCATAAAAGAAGGATAGGAATCAATCTTGCGTTTTGTGTTGGCAAAGTTCCAGAATGATTTAGCATCAGATTTGATATTTAATTTTACCTTTATTAAATAAATATCGTAAAATTGCTTGCATAATTGATGATACTTGTACTTAATAGAGGTATAAGAACCAAAATCTGTAATGCTATGAGCTTTTTGAAATTTTTTATAATGCATGGATTTTAAGTTTCTTAATTTTATCAGTTCTTTAGTAAACCATACAGGACCAAATGCTAAATGGGCTTTTCTCTGTGGTACTGATGATAGAAAACAATCATTGAGAGTTCTATTGAACGCTATTATAACTAGATAAGTGATAAAATTTGTGCAAACCAAATACATAGCGCGTAGCATGATTAAAAGCAACTTGTAGTCATAACAGAGAAGAGGAGTCAAGCTTACTAAACACCAATTCTGCGTAAGTTATCACAGGTAGTACCAACTGTATTACCAATCTACGTTTAATATTGACAGGAGTAACACTAGCGGACATTCACAAAATTACGAAGGACATAATACACTTTTTGGACTACACTATTGATGTGATATACGACAGAGACGAATTTATATAAAAACCCAGATTTCGAATTTTCAACACTAATTTGAGCTTGTTAGACCCAATACACAAGTCAGGGATATTATCAACACTAATTCTATGTTTACATATAGGTAAAACATACGATTTGGCAGCATTCAATTGAAGACCATTGTCTTTAGACCACTCACTGATGTTATGGAGATTTTCATTCAATCTGCAACAAGATAATCAAGTAACCCAATGCGTCGAGAAAGATACAGCTGAACATCATCAGCATATGCATGAACAGAGGAATGTTTGCAGACAGAAAATCATTCATTGATAAACAATGAAAATAAAAGTCATTGATAAACAATGAAAATAAAAGTGGACCAAGAATAGAACCTTGTGGAACACCACTTAGTACCAATTGATTCTGCGAAAAATTATTCCCAACTTTAACTTTTTGCAACCGATTAGACAAGTAACTTGAGATCAAATTGACAGCACTTACACTGAATCCGATTAAGAGCTTGAGTTTTTGACACAAATATTTATAGTTTATCTTGTCAAATGCTTTTGAAAAATCAAGTAAATTTAGCAATGTGATGTTACCAGAATCATATTCCATCCTTATGTCATCCAAAACCTTTACTACAGCAGAGGAACACCCATGCCCTGCTCGGAATCCTGACTGAAATGTGGATAGAAGTTTCTTGTCCTGAATATGACTATTTATTTGATGAGCCATTAGTTTTTCACAGATTTTTGAAAGAGGCGAAAGAATGCTTATAGGCCTGAAATCAGTAGCTCCTGAAGGGTTCTTTTTTTCGCCACAGGTAACACAATGGCTACTTTCCACATATCCGGGAATGAAAACGATGAAAAACAATAATTAATTAGGTGTGTAAGCTGTTTTATTATATGAGGTAATATGATTTTTATGAACCTAATCGGAATGTTGTCTTTACCCATCCCGTTTGATTTTAACTGCATCACACATTTTCCAACATTGAATTCATTAACAGGCACAAAATTAAAAGAATGCAAAACGGATATATTACAACTAACATTCAAATTATTGCCAGTCAAGGGAGATGAATTGTCTAAAAAATAGCTATTGAGTGTTTCTGGGTCAATTTGGCAGTCAGAATTTTTCTTATTACATACCCCGAGTTTTTTAATATTTGTCCACAAAGTTTTAGAAGGCAGGGATAGGTTTAGCTTAGCTGAGAAGTATCTAGATTTAGATTGCCTTGTTATTAAAACAGCTTCATTTCTCACTTTCCTATATTTTTCCCAGTTTGAAGGTGACGGATTTCTTCTCCATAAATTGTGCAACTTGTTTCTATTTTTTATTGAATTGAGAACATGCTGAGAAAACCAAGGAAAACTCACATTTTTTACACGAAAAGAACGCAGAGGAACATGTTTTTCGAAGAGGAATTTAATAGGAGTTAATCTTAAAAATAAATCTGATCAAATAGAGAAACAAAAGATGAATCAGAAACAATAAAGTAATCAAGGAGGCTTGGATTGGTATCATTGGAAAACCGGGTAGGCAACGTATCATTAACAACTGATAACCCTAACGAAGAAATCTTATCATATAAAGATTGTTTTACTGAATCATTTGATAAAAGATAAACATTGAAATCACCACACAGTAGAACAACATCATGATTGGTAATATACCTAGACAATTCACAGAACAATGAATCAACAGGATAATATTTATTGGGGTTATACACACACGATAAACAAATTTTGGTATTACTGTCAGATATAGTTAAATTTAGAAACTCAATTCCGTTTCCACTTGATTTACTTATTATATTGGCTGTCCGATTATTTTTGCAGTAAACTGCAACTCCTCCCCCCTTTTTGTCACATCTATCATTTCTGAACAACTTATAGTTATTTATTTCACAAATAGTATCATCAATATTGTCAGACAGCCACGTTTCAGAGATACAAATAATGTCTACAGTTGAATCCACAAAACATGCTTAATATAATACAATTTGTCCATATTCAGGCTACGGGCATTAAAATTAACAACATTAAGGCCAGTATTTTGTTTGCACAACACCTGAATTAAAACTTTGTGGTTTTCATTAGCGCCAACAGCCAAATGACTAGAGCCTTACATGAGAACGAACAGTACATAGAGTTACCTTAAGGCAAACATAAAGAAGATTGACAGATGAGTAGAAAGAATAGAAAAGAATTACATTTAGAAATTTGCAAAAAATAAATAAGATAGATAATGAGTTAAATTGAAGAGGCAGCATTATTTAGAAAAATCAATAATAGTTTTACGAAGATCATCAATGCTGTTGATTCGAAAGCTATCAGAGTTTTTTCCAATTCCGACAAAAACTCTGCCACAAAATTATATATGCTCTTTTGATGCTTGTAGATAATTGCAGCTTGGAGAAGTTTGCGAGAGTCCGGATTTAAGCTTTCATGTAGAAATATATTTTGATTGTAATCTATTTTTCTTTAAAAAGTATTGGGTGCACTTTTTCTCCCTAATCTGATTCATTAAGGAAAAAAATCATCAAAATCGGTTGAGAAGCACACTGAATGCCATACCGCCCCAGGTCGATGCCGGGTATTCCAGCTAGCATTTTTATTTAAAAACTTTTCAGTGCACTCCTTTTCACTACTCTGATTTATTAAAAAAAAAACATCAAAATCGGTTAAGAAATACCCTGAATGTCATGCCACCCCTGAGCGACGCCGGGTATTCCAGCAAGCATTTTTCTTTAAGAATTCTTCGGTGCTTTTCCCTACACTGATTTATTTAAAAAACTTGTAAGGAATGGAGCTTCGGCAGTGTACCGAAGGTAAACTACTCCCCCTTCCCCCCGCGACCATATTGAAGTATATTCGAAGGCTTTAGCCACGACTGATACGATGACATTCTGTTTTATATATTTACGAAAGTTTTCCCATTTTGATGACGTCACTTTGTATGGGAGGTAGGCGTGATTTTCATCCGATTTTGCCCATTATAGAGATGGTTCATATTATATATCAAAGCTCATGTGCAAAATTTCAAGATATATCTTTAATTTTTGTGGATTTTTAAAAGATTTTACGTTTAAAATAAAGTCACTTTGTACGAGAGGTAGGCGTGGTTTTCATTCGATTTTTCCAAATATTATAGTTATGGTTTGCATTAAATATCAAGGTCTATGTGGAAAATTTCAAGACCTTTCTTTAATTTGAGCAGAATCTTGGTTTTCATCCAATTTTGTCAAATATCATAGAGATGGTTCATATTATATATCAAAGCTCATGTGCAAAATTTCAAGACATTTCTTTAATTACTGTGGATTTTTAAGAGATTTTACGTTTAAAAAAAGCCACTTTGTATGGGCGGTAGGCGTGGTTTTCATCCGATCTTTCCAAATTTCTAGGCATTTCTTTAATTTTTGTGGATTTTAAAGACATTTTAAGGTTGTAATTTTTTTAAAAAAATAACTTATATTTTGAATTTCATTGCGATAACTTTAAAATAACGGCTGTACTCGCGTCGACAGACGGACAGACAGAGGGACACACGGAAATCGACTCAAGTGCTGATGCTGATCAATAATATATATATATATATATTTCTATACGTGCCACGCCTCCTTATTCGTGGCGTTAAATCGGTTCGACTCAAATCGTTTCGGTTAAAACATTTGCATAAATCGAATTGCAAGCCGTTTCGAAAATTTCAAGCTGATTGAATAAAATCTCATTTCAATTCGGATCTTATTTTTCAAGACGGTAAAATAGCGCATAAACAGGCTGTTCTTTTAAAACGTTTGGGAAATCAGATGCATTGGCTTTAGTTAAGCTGTTTATAGCTAGTTTATATGCAATATTCTTCTTGTTTAATTAGAATTGATTGATAAAGAAAGAAATAATTTGAAATTATTATTGTTTTCCATTGTTATTTAAGAAAAAAAAGTCAAATTTTCAAAACGCTTCGATTACTGTTTTCGGTGATACCGCTTGCTGTTTGCTTATAAACACACGGCATAAAATCGTTCTGACTCAAAGCGATTCTGATCAAATCGACTTGAAGCGTCGGATAAACAAGGTAATAGTTAACACACCCCTTACGCAGTATCATCAATATTGGTTGAGAAACACAGGAGAAAATGGTACTGAACTTATAACCAGCATGTTTATATATAAACAGCCGTATTCATAAAAATATTTTAATGCAGCTTTCAAACATTCGTTACTTAAAAGGCTTTTAAAAGTTAAAGTACTTTTTACAACCGTTGTATTCATAAACGAGTTTTAAGGCCCAGTTTTTCAGTACAAGTTTAAACTTTAGTTAAATTAAACCGAGTGTAACTCGCTAAAATTAGTCATAAAAGAAACACATAATATGATAATTTAAGGCAATTTAAATTCAATGAATGCCTAAATATCTAGTTAAACCGAGTTTAAACGTCCAATTTTGGTGAGTTAAGCTCGGTTTTATTTGACTAAAGTTTAAACTTGTACTGAAAAACTGGCCCAAGAGTCTTATAGCTAAAGTGAGAATATTGATGCTTTAAAATAGGAACAGTTGTAATTTTCGTTTGTGACTCTGAGAAATATAATGACATTTGCTTAAAAATTAAAAAAAAAAAAATATATTGGTTTGTGAATTTGATAAACTGGCAGGCATTTTTTTAAGAGTAAAAAAGCGGACTTTTTGGAATGACTATTTTTTTATTTTATTAAATATCAAAATAATTTTTTATTTTTAGTTATGTCTTAAGTTAACAATTTTATTTGTAGTTTTTTGCATCGATACTTATGGTTATAAAAGTTGAGGTCGCGAATGAAAGGTCTCTTGCGGATATTTCCTCTCCAGGGAGCGAAAAACAAAAAAAAAAAAAACAAAAAAGGTTGTTTAAGAACAATTTTGCCTTCTGAGTGAACCGAAAAAAAGTTTTAAATTTAAAAAAAATAACAAAAAACCGCATAAATTAAAAAAAAAAACCCAATTTTTCCTGAACGAAATCGGACCTTATAAATTAAATACTGAGCAAAAAAATACATTTTATTTGATTTTGTCGGTTCACTCAAAGCGTATTTAATTTTTAAAAATAATAAATCTAGATCTGAGTTAATCGGACGAGTTCTTTTCGAATTAAAGTGCAAGCCGTTTCAAAAAATGTCATTTCGAAAAAACACGTTTAAAGTTTTTGTTTACCTTACTTTATGAGCGTTTACTACTCATAAAAACTTAAACATCTCTTAAACGACTTCGAAATTTATTCTGGAATTTTTACACATTCTTAAGATGTTTTCCAAAACAATAAAATAAAATAAAAAATCGGAAATTTTATAAAAAAATTGAAACTGGGCCTTAAAATTTTGTTTACCTTTAAAAAATACAGCTGCCCGTAGCAACTGCTAAACAAACAATTATTTTTATTTATTTATTTGGTTTTGATTTTTGTTTGACACAAATTGAAAAGATTGTTCTCAATTGAGAACATTAAAAATTAAAATAGCTTTGTTGGAGGTTTGCAGAAGGTTTGTTGCTATTTTAAAATTCCCTCATTTGTGAAGCTGTTACAAGAGGTTTTTTCGTAATTGAACGTTTATGAATAACTTTTTTAGGCACACACAGAGAATTATATCCACTGTCGCAAACGAATTGGTGCCCTACCGACTTAGTCGATTGTTGATAACTTATAAAAAGTAATCACCACAACTACGTAGTTTCCCATAGTCTTGACTGTGGCATTCCGTTGTAAGCACTGCGCTCACGGCTTTCTGAACGAACCCTTTTATCCTTTCAACTTCCATTCAGTTAAATAAACGATCTTGTAAATTGCTTTGACCTAAACTCAATTGTGTGAACGGAGAAGTAAGTCATTTTAACCTACATTCGATTCCATGAATAGACCTGTTATCCGTTTTCACTCCCACTCGGTTGAATGAACCGACCTGTCAATTATTTTGACTAAAATTTCATTATTTTGACTAACCCATTCATCGTTTTAACACGGTTATTGACTGTAGGTCATTTTGTAGGTTAAACAATATACAATATGTTCACAATAAACGTTTTTCTAAAAATAAAATCACACAAGATAAAACTGACATTTTTTTATTTTATAAAAAATAAAATATAATCAAAAACATTACAGTACATGAATTGAACATTACAAATATAAAATAATATAGAAAAAACAGAACATTTCATTACATTGGCTGACTTCATAAACGCATTTATCATTTCATCAGTGTGTTTTTTTTTAAATTGGTCCGAAGGTTATATTTATAAATTAAAACTGCACAACTCAGGTGATATTTTTTCCATCCATCTCCGCAATCTCATGTAGTTTAAAAGTTATAGATATCAAAAGATTTGTTTTTTGTTAGTTTCACTACAAAAATAAGCATTATGGGTATCAAAATAAATGTCTACCTATTACCTATTCAACGAGATATTAGCCATAAAATCCATGCAGTACTTTTGAAGATAGAACTGTTCTTCCACTTATAAATTTTTTATAAAAATTTTTCATGTTTCAGTTGCTTGCTAAAAGGGTGAACCATCAAGTGTATATTATACGTAAAATGCATAGTGTGCAAAATAAAAATCGCGCTGTTTTTTATAAAAATTTTTCGTGTTTTGGTTATTTCGTAAAAGGGTGAATTTCGAAAAAGGGTGAATCGACAAGTGTGCCTAATATGTAATAAGTCTTATCTTCAAAAGTAATGCACAGATTTTTATGATTAATAGCACTTTTTATGGTTGATAAAACAAACACTTTCAAATCGCGGCGCCTAATATGTGCTAATATGTACAAGTGTGCCTAATATGTAATAAGTTTTATCTTCAAAAGTAATGCACAGATTTTTATGATTAATAGCACTTTTTATGGTTGATAAAACAAACACTTTCAAATCGCGGCGCCCAGGAAATTATAATCGTGCCGAGTTCCTAAATGCATTTATGCAAAGCATCAATGACCTTTTCCTTTAAATTGGTGCTAAGCAGATACACCGAAACTGCGAAACTGAAATGTGCTTAAAAATAATAACCTAGTTGCGCAGTTTTGGTGAATCAACTAAGCACCAATTAATAGAAAGTCACTGATGCTTTGCATAAATGCATTTAGGAAGGCTTTAGTCTAGTCAGCCCTTCTTTATGCATATACCATATAGATAGAAAGCAATTTATTAACGTACCTAATGATTGTTCCTCTTACAAACTATTCAACAAAACGACAAACACTACAAAAATTCAGTCCGGACACATTAAACAACTTTGAGAAATGAAATGCAAGCGTCTTGCGATCAAGGTCGGCTTACACAACTTCGTGTTTGTGAACGTATGTCTGTTTCACTCGATAAGTCAGATGGTTTGACAAACTTGCAGTTGCAAGGCTGGCTGTTGAGATTGACGCAACTAAAGGGAGCGATTGATTTAATATAATTTAAAACTCGATTGCAGCGTAAAAATAATGCTATTGACATAACTTACAATGTGGTTGTTACAATGACTAGTATTGTTCGCTTGTCTGCAATAGCTTCAGTTAGTTATTTCAGACACATTACGTTCGTTGTAATGGCAAGGGGATGAAAGCAACTATCATGTCATATTTTCATTTCAACTGAACAAACATTTGGGAATGAGCGGGCTGCGAAGGAACGATCATTCGCGCCAACTAACAATCAATTGTGCTTATTTCATTCCAGTTGCATTATCTTAATGCCTATTACAATAGAAGTTGATAAAAAAGTGTTCCACAAATATATGTAACAATTTTATAAAAGAGCTTGTAAAATTAAATAGCAAAAAAAAAACTCTCATCTAAAAAACAAAAAACTGTAATAACCCACTGAGCACGAAGAAACGGAAAATAAACAAATTCATAAAACAAGAAAAAAAAAATTCAAACAATTAACAATTCTAACTCACGCCAACTATGTATACAAGAACAAAATTTGCGCAAGCACCAGTCTCCTCACCAGTGATGTGATTTTGATTTAGTGAAAAATCCCGATCGCATCCCGAATTCGACCTGTTTGTCCCACCAAAATGGCACGAAAAACCCACAAAAAATCCCACTAAAAAATGTTCCGATTTCTTAAACGAGAAACTCATCAAAAACTTTATATATAAGTTTATTTACTAACGAAACCAAACAAAACAAGGCAACTTTTTTATTTTTGTATAAAAACTTTTAAATCTGAATTTTAATAACAATTCATTGAGATCAATTAAATTGTTTATACCTACATAAGAATAAGGAACTTGTGCTTCCACAAATAATAGTATGACATATTTAATTTATTATGAATAAGCTGCAAAAAAAAAAAAAAAAAAAATATGTGTGTGGCCGCTATGCACGGTAGAAGTGAAACTTTTACCCAAAAATGGAATTTCTGGAAAGATTGCTAGTTCATTTGATTAACATTCCCTCCTTCAGTGTAACCAAATGGTTAAAAAGCAGTCTGCCTTCATACTAGTAGTAGTTCAAGAATTGTCTTTTTTTATAAAGCCAACTAGTATTTTCAACATACTGATATCATGGGAAATGTCAATTGTCCCTTTTGTTTATGGATAGTTACTGAAAAGTTCAATATTAACGTACAAAATTAGATCACAGTTTTTTTTTTACTTTCGTGACACAGTTGGTTATCAAGAGGATTTTTTATTTTAATTTGATCACTTAGCTCATCCCAGGCTCCATCCTCATAGCACAGACGGCAGAGCTTGCTGTTTTATTATTTTGTTAGTTATATTTTTATTTATAAATATTGAAAAGAAAATATTTGTTGAAAAACCTGTGGCGGAAATAATGCACTTTTCCCTTTCCGTACATCAAAGCGAACAAAACACGAACAAACCTGAAAGCAAGCATAGTACACTCAGAAAATGCATTTATAGGCATAAGATTGCGGCAAATTAATATTATTTGCGGTAATCGGAAGAAAATTGCTGCAACTGAGATTTGGTTAATGTAATTGGAATGAAATCAGCACAACTGATTGTTAGTTCGCGCGAATGATCGTTCATTCGCAGCCCGCTCATTTCCAAATGTTTATTCAGTTGAAATGAAAATATGACATGTTAGTTGCTTGAACCGCGTAATTGTATTTATTTCAAATACCCTTGCCATTACAAGCAACGTAATGTGCCTGAAATAACTAACTGATGCTATTGCAGACAAGCGAACAATACTTGTCATTGTAACAACCACATTGTAAGTTATGTCAATAGCATTATTTTTACGCTGCAATCGAGTTTTAAATTATATTAAATCAATCGCTCCCTTTAGTTGCGTCAATCTCAACAGCCAGCCTTGCAAATGCAAGTTTGTCAAACCATCCGACTTATCGAGTGAAACAGACATACGTTCACAAACACGAAGTTGTGTAAGCCGACCTTGATCGCAAGACGCTTGCATTTCATTTCTCAAAGTTGTACAATGTGTCCGGACGGAATTTTTGTAGTGTTTGTCGTTTTGTTTAATAATTTGTAAGAGGAACAATCCTTAAGTAAGTTAAATAAAATTGCTTTCTATCTATATACGTATATGCATAAAGAAAGGCTGAGTTCCTAAATGCATTTATGCAAAGCATCAGTGACTTTTTATTAATTGGTGCTTAGTTGATTCACCAAAACTGCGCAACTAGGTTATTATTTTTAAGCACGTTTCAGTTTCGGTGAATCTGCTTAGCACCAATTCAAAGAAAAAGGTCACTCATGCTTTGCATAAATGCATTTAGAAACTAGGCACGATTGCAATTTCTTGAGCGCCGCTGCTTGAAAGTGTTTGTATTATCAACCATAAAAAGTGCTATTAACCATAAAAATCTCTGCATTACTTTTGAAGATAAAACATATTACATATTAACCCTAATCCTACTGCGGTGTGACTTTGGATCAGATTTAATTTGAAAAGTATTGTAATTCCTAAAAAAATACTTTTTTTTTGCGTTCAACCCTTTTTTTGTTCTCAAATGAATTAATTTTTTTCAAATTTGGAGGTAAATTTGGAGGTACTATCCCTAATTTTTTTTTTATATCTTTTGTAAAATACGAAGTCACATCGCAGTAAGATACGTCACAAAATGACGCAGTAGGATTAGGGTTAAGCACACTTGACGGTGCACCCTTTTACGAAATAACCAAAACACGAAAAATTTTTATAAAAAGCAGCGCGATTTTTATTTTGCACACTATGCATTTTACGTATAATGTTCACTTGATGGTTCACCCTTTTAGGAAATAACTGAAATATGTAAATTTTTTTTAAAAATTTGCACGTTGTGAGTGGAAAAACAGTAATGCATGGATTTTATAGTTAATATCTCGATTAATCGAAGGTAATAGCTAGGCCTTTATTTTGATACCCATAATGCTTATTTTTGTAGTGAAACTAACAAAAAAATCACAAGTTTTTAGGCCTATTTTCTTAACTTTTGGCGTCTATAACTTTTAAACTACTTGAGATGGCGGAGATGGATGGAAAAAATATCACCAGAGATGTGCAGTTTTAATTTATATATAACCTTCGGACCAATTTAAAAAAATACATTGATGCATTGATAAATATGTTTATGAAGTCTGCCAATGTAATGGAATGTTCTATTTTTTCTATATTATTTTATATTTGTAATGTTCAATTCATGTACTGTAATGTTTTTGATTATATATTATTTTTTATAAAATAAAAAAATGTCAGTTTTATCTTGTGTGATTTTATTTTTAGAAAAACGTTTATTGTGAACATATTGTAGATTGTTTAACCTACAAAATGACATACAGTCAATAACCGTGTGGAGGTCGAAACGATCAGTGGGTTAGTCAAAATAACCAAATTTTAGTCAAAATAATTGACAGGTCGGTTCATACAACCGAGTGGGAGTAAAAACGGATAACAGGTTTTTAGGATTCATAGAATCGAATGTAGGTTAAAATGACTTACTTCTCCGTTCACACAATTGAGTTTAGATCAAAACAATTTACAAGATCGTTCACTTAACTGAATGGAAGTTCAAAGGATAAAAGGTTTCGTCCAGAAAACCGTGAGCGCAGTGCTTACAACGGAATGCCACAGTCAAGGCTATGGGAAAGTACGTAGTTGTGGTGATTACTTTTTAAAAGTTATCATCAATCGACTAAGTCGGTAGGGCACCAATTCGTTTGCGACAGTGGATACAATTCTCTGTGTGTATACATCGTCCAGTTTATTCCATAGGTATGATGCCAAAAAGAATTTATTGTTTATCCAAAATAATCATCAGTCGATTATATAATTTGGGATTTATTTATATTTTTAATTTTCAATTTTTCTTAAATAAAACAAAAACTGCCTGCATGGTTGCAAATATTTTTAATTTTAAAAATGCACAAAATTTTAACTGCAGTTAGGGCTACTAAACTTTTGCTTCGTGGTCAGAAGCTCTGACCTTATACTTCCGCGCATACTTGTTTGGGTTTATTTTACCGTGCCTACACAGTTAAAAATGTTGACGCGTTTTTCGTTACAAGATTTGCATCGTATTTTATGTTGCATTTGCGGCGATATTTAATACTAAATGATGCAGACATGTATATATAGAAGAAACTCCAACATTATCACAAAAATTGTGCTATTTCCCACATGGCACAAAATCCGACTTCGATATCGAATATTTAAAAATTTACGAATAGTTCGCGATGATAACAATGGAATTCGATATCAATTATGATTCGGAAAAGATACGTTTGGCGGACGTAACGGTTACTTCGTAAGCGAGGGTTCGCTTCTGTTTCGAAATATTATTCGTTTCAATTTTAAAGCGATTAATTCTTCAACAAAAATGCAAAAATATTAATATTTTCTACTTTTTTATTGTAAGGATGGATGCTTTCGGATAACTTTTTTGGCACTTTCAGATCTACTTTTTTTATTACTAGTATACTTGATAGCACTGGTATGAAATAACTTTCGATTTTTGATCGCCAATTAGGAAAAAACACGGAATTTTTCTTCGATAAAAGTTCGTTGCAAACGAACTTATCTTATACTATTATATAATATGTATAAGATATTTTCTGGAAAATTTCAGCCCTCTAGTGGTAGATATTCTGCCAATATTTTAACTTATCGATTTTAATTAATTGAAATACTAGCTAGTTAGTTTTTGCAGCTGACCCTGCAGTGTTGTTGTTTTTTTTAGTCCAAGCCTAATAAGCAAACATTTTTCCTAACAATATACATATATTATATTGAAATATTATAAGCTTGCAAACTTTAAAACAAACAAACAAATAAAACAATTTAATCAACATTTGAATAATCATTTCGCCTTCCAATTGCAAGGAATATTTTTGTGGTACTTATAAACAACCTCCGCTTGTATGCTTTTCTACCGTTAGCAAGAAGTACATTTTAGTAGGTAATTTTGAAATTGTTGCAAAAGAATTAACAACAGCAACGAAAAATGACCATGAGTATGCAGAATCATGCTTTCTTTCACAGTGTCAGAATTGTCAAAACCAATGAATAATCGTCCGTAACTTGGCAAACTAAAGCTCCGCTCAGTGTTGTTTTGCGTTTTTTTGCTTGACAGTTCTGGCACTCGGCTCTAAGCCATGCATCTACCCTCTTTATTTTACCATGAGTCGAAGCGAAAGTTGACGAAAAGCAATACTTTTTGTACATTGTTTTAATAGCTATACATGCTAATATCATGTTTACACAGAGAGTTTAGTTTGAGTTTCCAGTACAAAGCTGAGTTTTGACGCTGAACTTAAAATAAACTTTTGAATAAACCAGTACAGTTTTGCTTGATGAAACTCAAATAAACGCAGTTAACTTTCTGAATTTATCAAAATGCAATTTGAGAATACAATACAGGGGATACCATTAATAACGACATCACTTGCAACAGCAACATTTTCGAAGGCTTCGACTTTAGATTTGAGCGCTCTTAATTCATCATCCATCGCTGACGAAAGGCAGGTTTCTCTTGCATTATTGGCCTGTCCATCAATTTTCTTTTTAATATTTATGATGTCCTCTTTAAACACATGGAATTCAGCGCATGTCGCCTCAACCACTGTAACTCTTTCTATCACATTCTGTATTGTGGACTTAATATTAGCTAATTCAGCTGTGACCTTACCTATCCCCTGCATCACTCTACCCTCCGACGCAGTTATAGCCATAGTAAGCTGCTCGACTATGCTCTCTCGGATGCTGTTCAATTTGAGATTAAAACTTGCATCAGTGAAAATAGGAGTAGTTACAGTTGATGAGTCATCCGTTCTTGAGCTACAAGCACTGACGGGAGTCACCGGGGCAGAAGGTTTACGTGTTGCGGCAGCACTTCGTTTCGTGTTTTTAATTACATTTGACATACTTAAATTTTGTTTATTTTTATATAAATTACCACAATATCAAAGACAATTTAAAGAAAATCATTGCAGGAACCAGTTGTTTACAGATGGCAATTAGAATTAGCAATTTATCATTAAAAATTCCAACGAAAACTCGTTAAATTGCAGACACAGAAAACGAGTCTATTCGCTACACATATCCGACGAAGCTTGAGTCATCATAAAAGAAAGAAAAGAAGAACTAATTGTTGATTAAACATAAGTATGAGCTGCTCAAACAAATATGTATCCGTGGCCCAGTGGTTAGAACAGCTGGCTATGGATCAAAGCAAATATATGAAAAGTTTTTAAATATACATTTTTTCGTTTTTATACAACCAGTGGGGCGACTTGCTGTGTTGTTGTTTTCATTAAAACCATTTCGTTACATTCGTTTTACCCCCATCTAGCTCGCCTTATTGTTGAATACGCGGCTATAAAAGTTTCACTTCAAAAACTTATTAGAAGCAAAGTGTACAATTCTGAAATGGAATGACTTGTTTTTCTTTACTAGAAAACAGTGATGTTTTTCTGACTTCACTAGTATAAAGGGATCTTTCAATTTGTAAATTGATAAAAAACGCATTGCTTCAACTTTCTTTTTGTTTTTAAACTTATCGAAAAACATTATTATGTACATTTTTAAACATTATAATAATCTTTAAGTTTAATAATGTACACATGGACGTCCGCAATTTTGCCTAGGGGAGCGGAAAAGACTTACGAGGAAGTTCACGTATTTGGTAATTATTTAGGAATGCTCCTTGAAAAAGATGACCATTCAAATTCTGTTTTCTAAGATGTTTGGTGACAATTTAGTGAACATTGTCGCAATTTACACCTTTCCACTGTGTAAAATTTAACCGAACTTTTACGACAAAATTCGAAATTTTTAATATAATTCGCTTGTTCATTCTAACAAAAAAAATATTCAGAAGTTAGTGTATATCTGAAACACCCTTCTTTATGCAGGGTGTTCATAAAAATGGCTATACTGAAAAATATCTGATACAATATATACACTAGGGTGGTTTTAAAAATCGATGTCGGATTTTTTTGGGGGCACCCCCTAAAATGTTTCATTTTGTTAGATTTTAAGATTGCCAACGTTTGAGCACAATTGGAAGATGTTAACCCGTGCCACTGGGGCCTCAAAGTTTTCAAAATCTCGATTTTTTGACAGTTTGGCGACTTCGGCTACCCATATCTCTGGAACGGCTAAAGCTATTTGCCCGTGTCATACATCAAATTAAAGGCCATACTGTTTTTAACATTTTATATTCTACACAATAAATACGCAACTTGTTCTGAAACCGAAAAAATAGAGCCAATGTCCCTAAAAACGTGACTAGGTACCCCTGAGAGCGAAGATGCGTTATTTGTATTATTATTGCTTATTATGGACAAATACTTGTACTTTGGAATCCCATTTCATTTAAATATGTTTGCTATGGTATACCGTTAATTTTAGACCCACAACAATGTTTTTTTTAAGTCAGGTATGTATCTATTTTTTCCTCATACTGTACTGAAGCGTTATCCGTGAACAGCGGAGAATAAACCGTGAAAAATACACGGAACAAATTCAAGACAGACTTAAGATACCCAAAAACGAGGATGTTTGCGTGCACTGGGATGGAAAACTGCTACCAGGTATCCTCAAAACAGAGCAGAAAGAACGGGTTGCTGTTCTGGTATCACATGGGATTAAGGAACAACTCCTGGGCGTTCCTGAAACTGGCAGTAGCTCAGGGGAGGAACAAGCACTAGCAATGTACGAATGTCTAGAGGAGTGGATTCTCGCCAGCTCGGTCGTGGCTATGTGCTTCGATACACAGAAAAAAAAGAGTAGACCTTTTTTAGAATTTGTTTAGGTGCGCTACAAATTTCTAAATCTTTCTACCCTCCATCTAACTATCACCCGTCTTCCGAATCAACACAATGCTTTCGCATTTATAGAAGGCATCCCCTGAGTGCTGGTTAAGTCTAAAAAAAAAAAAATGTCAAAGTAATACAATTGTATTAGGTAGAGTAACTACGAGAGTAAATAAAGCACCTAAATATTTAGGTATGCTTTCAGCCGTAAAATAGGTAAGACACATAATTAATTCGAAGATTTATCTAATTTATTTTTAACTGTGTCTACTTTAGAGTAGATAAGCCATCGACTAAGAGTAGAAAACTGATCTAATTATTTAGATTGCATTCCCACTTAAGAGTGGAAACGGTACCTACATATTTTAGGAAATTTATCTATTTAATTTGATAGTTTACCAACTTTAGAGTAGGAAAAACAACTACTTATTTTAGAAAGTTAGCCCAATTCCTTACATAATTTTTCAACTTTAAAGTAGGTAAGATAACTGTATTTTTGTAGTCAACTTATCCAATTATTTAGATACATAAGCCAATCGAAATACATTTTTATGTTATTTTAAAATCTTTTTAATTTATTTTTATTATTCGCAAAGTAGCAAATAAAATAAAAAATTCGCAAAAGAAGTAGTTTCTTTTACGCTGAAGCCCTTACTCTCTCATTAAGAAATCGTTATTGGCTTTGCCGAAGCCAAAATAGCCATCTTTCTGTGCAGTCCATCCACAATATTTGTGAATTCAAATCATTGTAAAAAAATGTTACCAAATCCAGTGTCTAAAATGTACTATAACGTTACTTAACTTAGCACATAACAAATACTGAGTAACAAATCGAGTGTTGGTTATGCACAACGTAGATTAACTTCGGACATGCTAAAATATGTCAGCTATTTATGTCTATAAATTAACGCACAAAATCTTCTATTAAAGCCTAACTGTTCTTTGGGTAAACCGGGGCAAGACACTTAACAAATACGACAATTCAAGATGAAATTGAATTAGATTTAAGTTTACGTTCATCTTAAATTTGTAAAATAAAATTTTAGTTTTATTCTTATTCCATTTCATCTCATTTATTTATTTTTATCATTGGACAATAATTACTTACAGATTAACAAAATAAAAATAAATATTAGCTATATACAACAAAGCATTTTAAATTTAATTCAAGAATTAAATGAAAATTAAAATAATTTTATTTATTATTTAATTAACTTGATATAGTTTTATGTAGAATATGCAGTTAAATATGTATATATTATTAAAAAATAGAATTTAATACAGATTTCATTTAATTTTCAAGAACGGAAAAATCTAAATTAAATTTAAAATTTATGGAATTAAATAATAGCAAAACCTCGATGTGAGACATTTCCAAGTAACCGCATAATAATTTCTGGGTGCTCTTACAGAGGCATTGAAGTTATCCATTTCCAATATCGCAGGGCAATCAAACCCATTAATGATATCAAAAACAAAAAGTAAAGACAAAATACTTTTACTACTCTCTAAGGATTTTTATTTTATTAAGAGACATCTGGTATTATATGAGCACACACAGCACATTGCCCGAACATAATATTTTCATTTATTTATTCGTTAGTTCGTAAAAAAAATTATGCGAATGAACAAAATTGTAATTTCTATTTTCTACGAACGAACGAACGACTATTTTCTACGAACGAACATCTATTTTCTACGAACGAAAGAATGATCGAAATATTTCTTTTTTTTTTCTCTACGAACTAACGAACAAAATATTTTTATTTTTTCTACGAACGAATGTTCGTGCAAGGCTCTGGGTAGACCCATGTTATAATGATTTACAAGGTTGGAGTGACAGTTCTGTTGGCGATCTGGAGTTGTCAAAAACGCATTGAAAAAGAGAAAAAAAATATGCAGCAAAACAGATGACAAGATAATCTTTGTATTGATTATGACAACTACCGATCGACGCTCGTGAGAAAATAGGTAGTTTGTCAAGGCTACCTGGTAATCATTGTATCATGGGTAGATATTAAATGAGCGCAAGGCAAAAGCCGGAAATTATGAGCCTCATAAAATGGGTTCCAAGCAATAGCTGCATATTTCACCCTAAATCTTACAAGAGAGTTAAACAGAGCTTGCAAAGTGTACGGATCCAGAATGCATACACTATTAGGACAAATGAACGAAAGCCTGGCATAGGCTTTTGAAGCAATATAGTCCAGATGAGAAATAAAAGTAAATTTACGATAAAAAATTATACCTAATTCCTTAAATTGAAAAACAGAAGCTAAAACAGCAGGAGTTTCATCAGCGCAATCAAAACAGGTTTTAGCAGCAACAACAGCAGTATCAGCACCAACATAGAAATCGAATTAGCGTCTAAAACAGGCAGCACAACTGCGTTAGAACTAGGACTTCATCAATTCATGATGTTCATTGAACATCAACACAACTAGACAGAGTTTGACGTTGCTCTGAATTGAGAGCAGCATTAGATGGAGCTGGGCTTAAACATGGCAGAATTATAACGAATGACCGACTCGGAGAGGAATGAAGTAGAAAGCAGAATAAAGCGAACTAGATGTCAAAATCAGCTGTTCATCGCGAATTTTTTTAAGCTCACGTTTCGCAGTTGTTTTTAGGTTAAAACTATTACAGGTTTTTTTTTGCACTTTTAAGACTTCTTTCACATTCTATAGTTTTTATTACATTTTTTTATAATATTTTCACTCAAATTATTACAAGTTTAACACCCGCGACCGCACTGTTTGCAACTTGGAAACATAAAATATTTTCTTCACTTGTAATTTCTGCGAAATTCGTCGTTTTGACAACTAACCAACCTTTTCAATATCCATTCTTCGTTGACGCGTAAGCAAAGCGGCCCTGCCTTATAATTCTGCCATGGGCTTGAAGAAATCTATTTTTTTCAATTCTTTCACTTCGGTGACTTATTGAGCTATCGTAACACACAAACTAAAAGAAGAATTCAACACAATGTTTTGATTGGCATTCGAATTAACATTATTGTCATTAATATTTGCACAAGATTCGAGAAAGAACCATTTGCAGATATAATAAGTTATAACACTTTTAAAACAAGCAGACTATTTAAGACATTTAAAGACGACCGAATCTAACGAGTTCAAATCAGACTGATATTTGACATTAAACTTTAAGCTTTCAAAAACAAATCAACAACTTGCATTAGGTAAAATGAATAAAAAAATTAGGCGATTTTATAAACAAAATTTTTGTAGAATTTACAATTTTTAATTAATTGAATAACCTAATGCATGATTGTTTTATTAACTGTGTAAGTAGAAAAGTTGCTAAAAAGATTAGTTGATCTGGTTTAGATAATAAATCAAATATTTTATTTTCTGTGTACAACAGCATCAAATACTGGGAGACTCAATGGAGCGTGCAATCTCCTGGAGTAGATGTTAGGTCGAGAGCTCCTGTACCTAGCGTGCCGACACCACGTTTTAGAAGTCTTGTTGAGAGGGGTTTTTGACTTCAAGTTTGGAAGCACATCGGTACCTCAGCCAGACATATTCAAGAGATTTCAAAAAGAATGGTCGGCGATTGATAAATCCAAGTTGGATGTAGGCGAAAATGTTCTGAAGCTACTGCCCAAAGAAAAAGTAGAGAATATCAAAGAAGAACTGCAAAGAAAACTAATGAAATGCCATCCAAGAGACGACTACAAAGAGCTGTTACAGTTGGCATTAATATATATTGGCCATCTTGACGGAAAAAATGTGCGCTTCAGGTCTCCAGGTCCAGTACACCATGCCCGGTGGATGGAAAAAGCTATTTACTGTCAGAAAATATAACTCTTCCGTGACCAGTTTAAGCTGACTTCCCAAGAACAAGAGGCCCTAGAAGCACTTTGTGTTTTCATCGTTCGAGTCTACTGTTAAGCCTGGTTACTGCCTGGTTACTGGTTACTGCCTGGTTCAAAGCCCCCAGAGCGAGTTTAGCAGCAAAATAAGACCTAGACCTCATTGAAAAATGAATTAATAAAATGATAAATCACCTGGGGTATCTTAGTCCTAAACTTGCTGCCCTGGCATTGTTTGACCCGACAATACAAAACACCGTAAAGAGCCAAATGGCGACAAAAATCTTAACAAATCAAGCAGAAGAAAATGAGAAGTGCTCCAGAAATATGCGATCCAAACTTAAAAAAGAACAACTGCCGAAATTCATAGAAAAAGGTCTCCCAGCCCTAATTACAATTGAGACTTACCTGTTGTTCAAGAGTTTAAACATTAACACCGAATTTCTGGAAAAAGATCCTGCAATTTGGCCGCAGAGCATCAACAACCAGGAGGGGCAAATGATGGTAAGCAACTTGAAAGTTGTGAACGACATAGCAGAGCGAGGAGTCAAGCTCATCACAGATTACAACCAATTACCTACAAAGGACGAGCAACAGAAACAATACGTTCTCCAAGTAGTCAGCAGATGCCGTCAGCTGTATCCAAATAGCTCCAAAACCACATTATGTCAGTCCCTTGAATAAATTTAAATAAGAATAAAATTAAAAAGACATTTATTATACTTGATTTTTTAAATACATAATTGTTTTCATTCCTAAAATTGATTATATAGGAAGGAAAATGGTTTTTTCACAATAGGTTCCATCTTCGCTCTAAAGGGTACCTAGTCACGTTTTTAGGGACATTGGCTTCATTATCTCGAATTCAATACTACTTACGTATTTTTTTATTGCATATAAAATATTATAAGCAGTATCGCCTTCAATTTGATGTATGACACGGGCAAATACATTAAACCGTTCTAGAGATATGGGTCGGTAAAGTCGCCAAACTGTCGCATAAAAAAAATCGAGATTTTCAAAACTTTGAGGCCCCAGTGGCACGTGTTAACATCTTTCAATCGTGCTCAAACTTTGGCAATCCTAAAATCTGACACAAAGAAACATTTTAGGGGTGTGCCCCCAAAAAAATGTTGACTTTTTTTTTTACCTTATGAGATAAAACCACCCTCATAGACACACTTAAATATTTAATAATAATATTTTTAAATGTTCAACTTTGAAACATAAAATTATATTTTAAAATTGTAAGGTATTGCCATTTTGTAGGACGTCGTAGAGTTTTTAAAAAATTAATTTATAATTTAAAATAAAAGTTGCAGCTTAATGTAAGTATGTTTTATCTACGGGACTCAAACTTGGCAAAAATTTCATCTAATTACGCACATATGTGGTTAAAGTTTATGGCATTCTAACAAAATGCAACCTAATTTTTTTTTTCTTTTTAGCTTTGATTCCAATAGATGATTTTAATATAAAATTTTGTTTATTAAGCTTCTTATAATATGGAATATTATTTATATGCATTCATCAATACGTTTAACACAAAAACTGCTTACTTGAGGCTGAGAAATAATTTAAAAAATACACAAAAGAACAGTTTTTCGACTTCCGTTTTAAACATAACGGATCAAGCAATCATGCTGAAATTTATGACATGGCTTTGTGTGTTTATATTCTGTAGTTAAGAGATATAAGATTAATTTTTTGCAATTTTTTTTTATTTTGTCCCACTAGAATGAGAGACACTGTGCATTCGACACATAAGAATCTATCCTCATATATAAAAATGGATGCATGTATGTGGGTATGTGTGTATATCACGTATAGACTCCAAAACCGACGAATGAATCTATATGAAATTTTTTGGGATACTAAAGCAACATTCTGAGAGTGTTCCTGTGAAGTTTGGTATTGATTGGACAAGGGGGCGTGGTACCTCCCATATAACCCAAATTGGCTCTATCGCCCACAAACCAAAAAAATTCTATTTATCAGACAGTTTTAATCGTATAAAACTAAAATTTGATGATTTTGTTCAGATGGTTACTTTCAGTGACCATGCAAAAAATGGGCGTGGTCTCACTATATCTACGCCTACTTTTCAGAAATCATTTTAATTGCTGAGATGTTCAAGTTTTTATAGTGAATCTTGGTATGCAAGTGCTATGGATCCAAGTGGCAGTCACTATGTAAATATAGATGTTGTCACGCGCACTTTTACCGCCCACAAATCAGCCGAAGTGCTTTATAGCAGACGGCTTTTGCCGTAGAAGACTAAGATTTGGTAAAATGGGATTTGGTAAAAAGTTATAACACTTTTAAAACAAGCAGACTATTTAAGACATTTAAAGACGACCGAATCTAACGAGTTCAAATCAGACTGATATTTGACATTAAACTTTAAGCTTTCAAAAACAAATCAACAACTTGCATTAGGTAAAATGAATAAAAAAATTAGGCGATTTTATAAACAAAATTTTTGTAGAATTTACAATTTTTAATTAATTGAATAACCTAATGCATGATTGTTTTATTAACTGTGTAAGTAGAAAAGTTGCTAAAAAGATTAGTTGATCTGGTTTAGATAATAAATCAAATATTTTATTTTCTGTGTACAACAGCATCAAATACTGGGAGACTCAATGGAGCGTGCAATCTCCTGGAGTAGATGTTAGGTCGAGAGCTCCTGTACCTAGCGTGCCGACACCACGTTTTAGAAGTCTTGTTGAGAGGGGTTTTTGACTTCAAGTTTGGAAGCACATCGGTACCTCAGCCAGACATATTCAAGAGATTTCAAAAAGAATGGTCGGCGATTGATAAATCCAAGTTGGATGTAGGCGAAAATGTTTTGAAGCTACTGCCCAAAGAAAAAGTAGAGAATATCAAAGAAGAACTGCAAAGAAAACTAATGAAATGCCATCCAAGAGACGACTACAAAGAGCTGTTACAGTTGGCATTAATATATCTTGGCCATCTTGACGGAAAAAATGTGCGCTTCAGGTCTCCAGGTCCAGTACACCATGCCCGGTGGATGGAAAAAGCTATTTACTGTCAGAAAATACAACTCTTCCGTGACCAGTTTAAGCTGACTTCCCAAGAACAAGAGGCCCTAGAAGCACTTTGTGTTTTCATCGTTCGAGTCTACTGTTAAGCCTGGTTACTGCCTGGTTACTGGTTACTGCCTGGTTCAAAGCCCCCAGAGCGAGTTTAGCAGCAAAATAAGACCTAGACCTCATTGAAAAATGAATTAATAAAATGATAAATCACCTGGGGTATCTTAGTCCTAAACTTGCTGCCCTGGCATTGTTTGACCCGACAATACAAAACACCGTAAAGAGCCAAATGGCGACAAAAATCTTAACAAATCAAGCAGAAGAAAATGAGAAGTGCTCCAGAAATATGCGATCCAAACTTAAAAAAGAACAACTGCCGAAATTCATAGAAAAAGGTCTCCCAGCCCTAATTACAATTGAGACTTACCTGTTGTTCAAGAGATTAAACATTAACACCGAATTTCTGGAAAAAGATCCTGCAATTTGGCCGCAGAGCATCAACAACCAGGAGGGGCAAATGATGGTAAGCAACTTGAAAGTTGTGAACGACATAGCAGAGCGAGGAGTCAAGCTCATCACAGATTACAACCAATTACCTACAAAGGACGAGCAACAGAAACAATACGTTCTCCAAGTAGTCAGCAGATGCCGTCAGCTGTATCCAAATAGCTCCAAAACCACATTATGTCAGTCCCTTGAATAAATTTAAATAAGAATAAAATTAAAAAGACATTTATTATACTTGATTTTTTAAATACATAATTGTTTTCATTCCAAAAATTGATTATATAGGAAGGAAAATGGTTTTTTCACAATAGGTTCCATCTTCGCTCTAAAGGGTACCTAGTCACGTTTTTAGGGACATTGGCTTCATTATCTCGAATTCAATACTACTTACGTATTTTTTTATTGCATATAAAATATTATAAGCAGTATCGCCTTCAATTTGATGTATGACACGGGCAAATACATTAAACCGTTCTAGAGATATGGGTCGGTAAAGTCGCCAAACTGTCGCATAAAAAAAATCGAGATTTTCAAAACTTTGAGGCCCCAGTGGCACGTGTTAACATCTTTCAATCGTGCTCAAACTTTGGCAATCCTAAAATCTGACACAAAGAAACATTTTAGGGGTGTGCCCCCAAAAAAATGTTGACTTTTTTTTTACCTTATGAGATAAAACCACCGTCATAGACACACTTAAATATTTAATAATAATATTTTTAAATGTTCAACTTTGAAACATAAAATTATATTTTAAAATTGTAAGGTATTGCCATTTTGTAGGACGTCGTAGAGTTTTTAAAAAATTAATTTATAATTTAAAATAAAAGTTGCAGCTTAATGTAAGTATGTTTTATCTACGGGACTCAAACTTGGCAAAAATTTCATCTAATTACGCACATATGTGGTTAAAGTTTATGGCATTCTAACAAAATGCAACCTAATTTTTTTTTTCTTTTTAGCTTTGATTCCAATAGATGATTTTAATATAAAATTTTGTTTATTAAGCTTCTTATAAAATGGAATATTATTTATATGCATTCATCAATACGTTTAACACAAAAACTGCTTACTTGAGGCTGAGAAATAATTTAAAAAATACACAAAAGAACAGTTTTTCGACTTCCGTTTTAAACATAACGGATCAAGCAATCATGCTGAAATTTATGACATGGCTTTGTGTGTTTATATTCTGTAGTTAAGAGATATAAGATTAATTTTTTGCAATTTTTTTTTATTTTGTCCCACTAGAATGAGAGACACTGTGCATTCGACACATAAGAATCTATCCTCATATATAAAAATGGATGCATGTATGTGGGTATGTGTGTATATCACGTATAGACTCCAAAACCGACGAATGAATCTATATGAAATTTTTTGGGATACTAAAGCAACATTCTGAGAGTGTTCCTGTGAAGTTTGGTATTGATTGGACAAGGGGGCGTGGTACCTCCCATATAACCCAAATTGGCTCTATCGCCCACAAACCAAAAAAATTCTATTTATCAGACAGTTTTAATCGTATAAAACTAAAATTTGATGATTTTGTTCAGATGGTTACTTTCAGTGACCATGCAAAAAATGGGCGTGGTCTCACTATATCTACGCCTACTTTTCAGAAATCATTTTAATTGCTGAGATGTTCAAGTTTTTATAGTGAATCTTGGTATGCAAGTGCTATGGATCCAAGTGGCAGTCACTTTGTAAATATAGATGTTGTCACGCGCACTTTTACCGCCCACAAATCAGCCGAAGTGCTTTATAGCAGACGGCTTTTGCCGTAGAAGACTAAGATTTGGTAAAATGGGCGTAATCGCACCATATCTACGCACACTTTTTTGAAATCATGCTTATTCCTGAGTTGTACACGTTTTGAAAGTAACACTTGATATGCATGTGCTGTAAGTGGCAGTCAATATATTTATAAAATTTGTCACGCCCACTTGTGCCACCCGGAAATAAAAAAAAAAAAATGGCCAGTTTCAGTCATTGAAAGGACCGAGCTTCTTATGATCAATTGTGTTGTGCGTGTTGTGGAATGTTTCAAATGATCGAGAACTGGACCTATAACTTTTATGCTGACTCCGAATGGCTTATGTTCTCAAGAAGCTTTTCATGGCAGTTTATTCTCTCGAGGTTTGCCATTGTCTGCAGGGAGGTGATGGCCGAATAGAAAAAATTATTTCAATTGAAAAAACTTCCTGTGTCAGGTGGGATTCAAACCAGGGTTCTCTCGTGTATGGGTAACACACTTTACCCACTACGCCACGGCCGCCTCTTTTTTTACCGACAAATCAATAGAACTTCTACAAATCAGACGATTCTCATCGTTAAATACTAAAATGTGGTTATTGAGTTCATCCGCTTACTCTCAAAAGCTTTGCAAAAAATGTGCATGGTAGCACTATATCTGTGTCCACTCTTTAGTAATAATTTTATTTAATTTATTTCTTTATTTATGTATTATAGTTAATTAGAATTTAACAATTATAACTAAGTAAGCACTAGCTGCCAGGGCTGTTGGCTAGAAATAATTTTAATTCCTGAGATGTGAACGTTTTGATAATTAAACTTGATATGTAGGTGCTACGGGTCCAAGTGGTGGGGACTTTATATATAAATGTTCCTACAAATCCGTAAAAAGGATATACAGTAGAGTCCGGATATAACGACTAACCGTTTTTAGCGACCACGATGTAAACTCAAGTTTGGTTTCATAGCCATTTCCTAGTACTTAGGAAAACATATCCTTTAGAACGACGCGCAGTGTATCTGAAGCTCTAAAGGCTCCGGAAACGCTCAATGTGTTTATTTAAACTAACTTTGATGATGATGTTATGAAAACTAGGATGTCAAGTATTCACAATGCTGTACGAAGTTCTTACTATCGAACTAAAGTTAATCAAAAACAAATTAGAATTACAGACTTTCTACGTTAGTAACTACATATTTATTTGCATAGAATGTAGATTCATACATTGTAACTCTTTGTATATGTTACAGTATGTTTTTAATGCGGAATATTTAAGTAACATTAAAGTTTTATATAATTGGTAATCAATGTTTTATTTACGTAAATGGAAACTTATCTAATTGAGCATTTAAATACAAACATACAAACATACAAACATATACAAACAAATACAAACATACTAAAAAACAAGCTTAATTTATTCGTCCGTTTTGTGCGTCGTCCGGTTAGTACGACCTAGTTTCGCCGGTCCCTTGGAGGTCGTTATATCCGGATTCTACTGTATGTTAAAGCTTTTTAACAGTAAAAGACTAAAATTTGGTAGATTAGTTCATATGGTTACTGCCAGAACCCTTAAAAAAATGGGCGTGTCGCACTTTATTTACGCCGACTTTTCAGAAATCATTGTAATTTCTGAGCTGTACACGTTTTGATATTGAAACTTGGTATGTAGGTGCAATGGGACCAAAAGGCGGTCACTATATATATATATAAAGGTTGCCATGCCTACTTTTTCTGCTCATCTATCTATCTGTAAAAAATGTATGAATGTCTGTTAAGGCTCCTCTCAAAAGAAAAGGTGTTCGGGTCGGTTCCTCAAAATAATGCTTTATGTTATGATGATGATTCTCCAAATATTTCGACAGTAGCGATAGCCATTCGTGAGCTGAAATAGTTTGAAATAAAAAAAAAAAAACAAGAACGAAATGAAAGCCACGCACCTCAACCAGTATACCACGGAATGGTTTGAAATATGCTCTACAAATCGAGTGTTTTGTAAAAATATTTACTGGTGTGGTAGTTCAAAATAACAAACGGTCAGAAATAATAGTAATGAAAAAGTGCTTCCAATCTGCACCAATAAATTTAAAGTTTTTGCGGTCGGACCAGAGGTAATGCGGATTTTGATTAATTTTTTAACGTTTTCTTATATTATTTTCACTAAAATTCAAATTCAATTTTTTTTTTGTCTTGCCATTATACTTTTAATCAAATAAATTATCTATTGATGACTAGCAGGACCCAGTTTATTATTATTTATTATAGTCTTTTATAGTACTACAAAAGAAATAATCATTAAAATTCGAATTAGAACTAGAATTAGCATTAATGTTAAAAATATTTGAAATATATGTACCAAAAATATTTAATTTAACAAAGAAACAAAAAATACAATTTAATCATACAGATTACAGAGTACAGTTAAAGATTTATATTACTTAAAGAGTATAAGAATGGCAAATATATAAGACTAATGATGATGGAGAGAGGTAAAAAAATATATATAGTGAAAAATTTTGAGAAACTGTCAAAATGCAAAGTATGAGATTTATTGTTGCTCTGTGAATTTGTGAAAAATAAAATATTTATTGGTGATAAAATAGAAAAAAGACTATACCTACCTATAGATAAACCAAATATCACGGGTATATAACAAAAAAATCATTAAAAACATTAATTATTTGCATTTAAAATAAAAGTTGGATTTTTATGACTGACTCTGCAATGGCTGAATGCCATAAATGCAGGAGGTCAATTCGTGGCGAAACAGGCGTAGCATGTGCTGGAATATGTGGCAAAATGTGGCACTGTGCTGATAAATGTTCAGGCCTCAATCAATATTCATCAAAGGTATTGGAAGAAAATGCTTTATTAAAGTGTATATGTGAAGATTGTGTCCAACTACTTCATAATGTAGACTTTGCTTTGAAAGATATTCAAGATGGTGTCAACAAAAACAAAATAAACTTGGCTGAATATAAAACCGAATTTGAAGCGTCTAAAAAAAAAATTGAAAATGAAATCAAACAATTATTAGAGGCAATTGAAAAAAGATACGAAGAAAGATTAAAGAAAATAGATAGTGCACAAAAAATTTGTGAAAAGAATGTTAACGAAATAAAAAATATTTGCGCCGTCGTAAATGATTTTGAAAATAAAAATAAAGACATTTATAACACAATTGAAAAAAACAGTGTAAAGATGTGCGATGAAATAAAAAAAGCAATAAAAGAAACAGGCGATCAACAAAACAAACTGTCATTCGCTGAGACAGTAAAAAACAATACGGTATTGCCAGATTTGAAAAAACAAGTGCCTTTAATAATTAAACCCAAAGAGAAACAAAAAATTGTAAAAACAAAGGAGGATTTAAACAATAAGGTGGATCCAGTTAATCTGAATATAATAAATATTGAAAATAGAACAAATGGAACAATTGTGATACAGAGTGAAAATAATGAAGAAAGAGAAAAAATTAAAAATGCTATAGAAAATAAAATGAGTGATGCATATGAAATAAAGGCCCCAAATGAAAATGATATGTCAATAATAATAGCAGATATGTCATTTAAATATAATGAAGTTGAATTAATAGAGAAAATTAAGAGGCAAAATCAACAATTACAGCAACATGAAATAAAAATAGTGAAATCTTTTGAATACAAAAAATATAATAGAACAAAATATAGTGTAAAAATAATAATAGATAAAGATACTTACACAAAGATTAAGGCGGCTCAAAAATTGAACATTGGATGGGAAAGATGTAGAATATTTGATGGAACCGATATAGTGCAATGCTTTAAATGTTTAGGATATAATCACAAAGCGGGCGATTGTAAAAATGAAGAAATTTGCTATAGATGTCATGGAAACCACAAGTCAAAAGAATGCGAAAAGGAAATAATAAACAAATGTGTCAACTGTATTAGAGCGAACAAAAAACTAAATATGGGACTTGATGAAAATCATGTCACATCAAATAGAGAATGTCCAGTATATCAAAATAAGCTGAACACGAAGAAGAAGAGGCTAGGGTTAGTGTTCTAACAACCACAGGAGATACACGGTATTTACACAAATATATGTGGATTAGTAAACAACTACAATCAATTGGAGATAATTGCTGATGAGCAGGACCCAGACTTTATAATCCTAACAGAGACCCACGTAACAAAAGACATTGATGAAAGTGAGATACAATTACTAGAATACGATCATTACAATACGTTTTCTAATTCAACCAGAACAGGAGGCGTTATTATCTATTTTAAAAAGCTATGGAATGTCACGAAAATTGGCGAGAAGATTTCCGACTCAAATTATTGGATTAGTGCATATTTGGCTAAGATCGAGGAAAAACATATTTTAATAATGGCGGTGTATAGGTCACCAAGTAGTAGTGAAGAGGAATTCTGTACAGTATATGAGGAAATAATCGAGGACATATGTGAGACAAATTATGATATAATAATAGCAGGAGATTTTAACATAGATTGGAACAAGGAAGATACGTACAAAATCCGACTAAAAGGTCTTTTAAATGATAACGGGCTGAAACAAATTGTTAATGAATATACTAGAATAGCACAAAACTCTAGCACAATAATAGACTACGTAATAACAAATAATGGTAATATTACAACGAGAAACAACAGTGCAAATAAAATAACAGATCACGAAGCTATAGATATAAAAATCGAATATACAAACCAAAAACAAAACCAAGAAAATAAGAAAATAATAGAAGTATTAAAATATAATAAAGACGTTTTTAATAGAGAACTCAGTGCAATTTTAGTATGTAGAGAAAATGATAATGTAAACGACTGCGTTAATATAATTGATACATGTCTCGAAAACACGGTTAAAAAATGTACAAATAAAAAAACAATAAATACAAGAAACGATACAAAAAAATGGTTTACCGAAGAATTAAAATCACTCAAAGAAGAAAAAAATATTAAATACCGAATTGCAAAAACGGATAAAACAGAAAATGCGTGGAACGACTATAAAGCAATATGAAATATATATAAAAATAAAATTGAAATTGAAAAAAACAAATATGTAAATAATAAAATAAATAATGCCAAAGACCAAAAAGAAATGTGGAAGGAAATAAAAGACTTAGTACTTAAAAAAATGAGACTGTGATAAAAACTGTGATGGTTAACAATATAGAGTATAAAGATAACTATGAAATAGCTACCCAATTTAATAATTACTTTGTAAATAGTATACAAGTAATAAGAAATACAATAGAAAATGTGCAATATACCAACAAAATACCTGTGATAAACTCTAGATTTAAATTCCGTGCAATATCTTTAACAGAACTTAAAAACACTTGTAAAAACCTAAAAGATAAACCCGATTTTAACAAAGTCTCAATTAAAATAATTTTAGATAACTGGAACATTGTCGGTAAAAATATGTTAAATGTTATAAATAAATCACTCGAAAAATTGGGATTTTTCCCGAAAATTGGAAATACTCAATGGTAACCCCGGTAGAAAAAGTGGCTAAAACAAACAAATGTGACGAATTCCGCCCAATAAACACGTTAAAAACATGTGAAAAAATTTTAGAAAAAATTGCAAAAGAACAATTGGAAAACTATATGGAAGTAAATAACTTATTATCAATGTATCAGTCGGGATTTAGAAAAAAATTTTCTTGTGAAACAGCAGTTAACTATGTGATAAATAAATGGAAATACAGAGACGCAAAAAGTAAGATAATGGCACTTTTCTTGGATTTTAAAAGAGCATTCGAGACCATAGATAGAGACTTATTAATTCAAAAATTAAATATGTACGGGATAAGGGAAAATGAATTGCAATGGTTTAAATCATACCTTACAAACCGAAAGCAAATAACAAAGGTTAACAGTATTAAATCAGAAAAAATTGATAATGAATTTGGTGTACCACAGGGGTCAATATTGGGAGCTTTATTATTTATAATATATATAAATGATATGCCCAATATTTTGGAAAAATGCGAAATTGTTTTATATGCTGATGACACATTAATTTATGCTAAAGGTAACACAGAGGAAGAATGTGCAAATAATTTAAATAAAGACATGAAAAACATAAACAATTGGCTCAAAATGAACAAATTAAAACTTAATGAAAGTAAAACGAAAATAATGGAAATCAACATGAACAGTAACGTAATTTTTAAAATTAATGATCAAATAATTGAAAAAGTTAATGAAATAAAATATCTCGGTTTCATAATTGACAAGGACTTAAAATTTAAACAGCATGTTGAATATATATGTAAAAAAATCGGTAAAAAAATCGGGTTCTTTAAACGGGTGCGAAATAAAGTATCGATGATAACGGCAATAAATATGTACAACACAATAATAAAACCACATTTTGAATTCGGCTCCACAATACTATACACTTGCTGCACAATAACACAATTAGAAAGACTGCAAAAACTTCAGAATAAGGCTATGCGTGCAATATTAAAATGTAACAGATATACTCCAATACAAGCAATGCTTGATACGTTAAAATGGCTTAATATACAACAAAGGCTGGCACTTAATACAATAATCTTTGTCCAAAAAATGAAGATGGGAAATGCTCCAGAATATTTAATTGATCAGCTAAACTATGTGGGAGAAGTTCAACCATATAATCTACGAAACGCAGACAACTTTAGACTACAAAGGGTTACAACAACAGCAATGCAAAGATCGCTCTTCTTCAAGGGACTAAAACTATATAATACGATGCCTAATTTTATAAAATCAGAAAGAAATATTAATATCTTTAAAAGAAGTATCTCAGAATTTGTTAGAAATAATGGAAATAGCACAATTCGTGAAAATTTATAAAATTGTTAAATATCATGTTATGAAGTTCAATTAAAAGTATAATAAATACTACTATTATAAAAAAAAAAAAAAAAAAAAAAAAAAAAAAAAAAAAGAGAAGTTTAGGTTCATTGATTTAAAAAGCTATAGTATTTAAAGATGGCATGTTTGAAGCTGGTTCGTAAGATTATTTGTTTTAAAAAATTAGGAAGTGCATTCCACAATCTAACGGTGCTGATGAAAAAGAGTCTGCTCCTGTTACGATAGTTAACCCTAGGAACCGCAAGATTAGTTGACCGTTGGGACTTAAAAAACTGCAGTTTTACATGGAGATATTCAGGTCTTTGAGTATGTAAGGTATGTGCAAAAAAATAATGTTCCGAATGTTTAAGTCCACATCCAAGAATTACTTTACTCCTTTGAGAAATATGATTAAAACGACGGATTCCATACACATACCTGGCCGCGTTGTTGAAAGCTACCAAGAGTTTGTGTTGTGATTGTAAGTCAAGCTGACTATATACAACATCAAAGTATGTAATGTGTGGCATTATTAATTGCACAACTAGTCTTCGACGAGTCTCAAGAGGCGTGCAGTCCACAGAATTGCGTAACAAGCGTAAAGTCCCATATATTTTACTTATCGTATTATTAATATGGTCTGTACAGGTCAGCTTAGAGTTAATTATAAATCCTAGATTTTTAGCTTTATAAACAACATTAATCTGATTATCACTAATAAAAAGTGAAGGAATATCAATGAAGCATAATCCGCTCCTTGCAATTGGCAAAACTTTTGTTTTCAGGTTATTTATAAGAAGCAAGTTAGTAACAGCCCAGTTGTTTAACAGAGTCAAATAGTGGTTCAGTCTATAAGTCAAGTCCTCTAAGAGACCAGTAGGTCATGAAATATAAAGTTGGATATCATCCGCATAAGCATGAAGAGTTGCGTATTCACAAACAGAAAAAACATCATTAATAAATACAAAAAATAGGAGTGGACCTAAAATAGATCCTTGAGGAACACCACTTACAACTGCTTTTATGGACGAATAAATGTTTCCAATTTTCACCTGTTGCATTCTTCCTTCAAGGTAGCTTGATATCAAGTTAACGGCACTAGCGCTAAACTTAAAATAATTTCTTAGTTTATGCCAGAGAAGTGTATGGTTTGTTGAATCAAACGCTTTGGAGAAATCAACTAGGCATAGCAATGTCAGTAGGTTTTGGTCATAAGAAATTCTATTGTCATCCAAAATTTTAACAATAGCAGTACTACAACTACTCGTATGACCAGACCTAAAGCCAGACTGTAATGGGGATAATAACTTGTTTCTGTTTAGATGTTCGGAAATTTGGTTGACCATAATGCGCTCAAGAACCTTTCCCATTGCAGGTAATATACTTATAGGTCTATAGTCATTGGGTTCAGAAGCAGAAACAGATTTAGCTACAGGCGTGACAGTGACAATCTTCCATAAATTGGGAAATCTAAAGCAAGTTAAGTTTATAATGTGAGTTAGCGGTGATAAAATAAAAGGTAGAACTAATTTTACGAACCTGATGGGCAAACCATCGACTCCCACAGCATTTGTATTAATCATCATTTTGCATTCAACCACACAATCTTCACTAATAGTATTAAATTCAAAGGAGCTAAATAGAAAGTTTCTAGTCAACACCGGTAAATCAACCCTGCTAAAACCGCTGGCTGGGCTAGGGTTTCCACTTGCCAAGAAAAAGTTATTGAGGCCATCAGGTTTTAAGCAGCACTCAGTTGAATGCTTGCTGCGAACTCCGTATCTTTTAATGTTATGCCATAGTTGCTTAGAGTTAGGTTAGGGTTGAGCTTGGTAGCGCGACTGGAGTTTACTCCTCTAGATCGATTACCTTGGAATTTGAGATGCATATTAAAGGCAGGGGGGGAGGGGAGGTGAGTAAAGGCTCTTATATTAGTAAAAGGATTGTATACTTTTTAAATTTTAAAATATATTTATAACATAAATTCATTATGAGGTAAATTGATGAATTTTATTTATAATAACGTCATTATTAAATACTGTAATATTAGATTCGTGGTAATCGTGAAAACATAGCATCAATGGTTGTACCATATCTAGTCGTTGCCATTGTTCTTCCAGAAACTAAATCTAAATTAACTTTTTCTTTCTTTCAAAAATTGTATTTAGCGCAATCCTTCATCTGTATGATGAAGAATTTCCTTAAATTTTTCATATTTTTTCTATTTAAGATCAATTTGTGGACATATTCTGTATTGAATGTCACATTATGTCATAGCAATAAAAATTCTAGCTAATTCTAAATCCAGCAAGTTTTATTTAATTGAAATCGGTTGAAAATTCGTCGACTTATTCTATTTGAAGTATTTCTACTTCACCACAAAATCACTAAAATAACAATGTTTTGCTTGATCTTATTTGCGAAAATCTCAGTTTAGGCAAAGCAGCATGAAAAACAACAATTTTGTGCTGTTTTTAAAAATTAATTAAAATTTAAATAACTCGACGAATTTTTAACTAATTTCAATGAAATAAAACTTGTTGGATTTATAATTAACCAAGCTTATATATTATTATCAATTATAATAAAAGCGCATTTTAATATAAACTACTCGTATGAGCAACGGTTACGTTGCAAATTCACACACATTCAAACACACAATTTTTTTTGTTGTGCTGTGGCTACCTGAACATAAAAAGAGAAGAGTAGAGCAACATCGAGTTTATTGAAACTCTCTCTGTTGTGAGTATGTATTTTGTTGGTATTTTTTCGTTGTTGGTATTTCTCTGCTATGAGTATGGATTTTGTTGGTATAACGCTGACTTTTTAGATAACGCTCGATTTCACTCGCCAAAAAATTTTCATAACGCGGGTAATATATGAAATCGATTCTAAAGGAGCTTACTCCTTTAATTTTAAAAAATAAAAAAGCTAAAAAAAATTTAAAGCTAAAAATTATTTTTAGCTTGTCTGATGATAACATTTGCAGAATTGCGTGCTCTCCTATATTTATCCCAGTTATCATTTGTGGGGCTTATTTTCCATTTCAAATGGAGTTTATTTCTAAGCCCGATTGCAACTAGTACATGATTCGTAAACTAACTAACTAACGTGTTCGTAAAGGACAACGATTATTTAAGACTTGTACAGCACGCATTGGAACATGACGAGCAAACAAGGAACACAATTTATTCATGAAAATCTCAAGTTTATCATCAACTGAGTTATAGAAACAACAATCATTCCATCGTACATCAGATGAATCTTCAAGTAGCGCATCAAAGTTAATAGAATTAAAGTCTAGTAGGGAAAACTAACGGGTGTATTTCTACCTAAATTTACAAATTTACATCCAGTAAACTAGGCGCACAGTAATGCATATATCGAGTTGGAATGTAACTGTTAACAATATTCAATCCACACAAAGAGGATTGCTAATAGTAGCAGAGTTATTAAACAACAGATTAACGTTAAAATCACCACAAACAATAAAGTAATCATAATCAATTATTCTATTAGCTAAATCATTAAAAAATGATTCAAAGCTAACACAACGGTGAGTGTTATATACACACGAGACTAAAGCCTAATATCACCTAAATAAAATAATTCTATATTTTTTGTATAGCTTAATTCGATAATTCGGTTGTTTTTAATTTTTCTCCATTATCAGACATAGAAAAAAATGCCAACGTGCTGGCAATTTTCGTTTGATTGACAGCAATTGACCATTGAAATTGACATAGTGAAAACCAAGCATAAGATTTTAGAGCTTCTATCAAAAATTCCAACATTAAGAAACTCGCAGCCATTATTACTCTTATTAACGAACTTCACATTAAGATTAGATCTACAATAGACAGCTACGCCACCACCTCTTCTACCTCACCTGTCATTGCGGAAAAGTTTAAAGTCATTCAAATCATAATAAGTCAGGTGGTTTACAATTAAACCAGATTTCCAAAACAAAGACAACATCCACCGGCGAGTTTTCAAAAATAAATCTGACATAATCAAGTTTAAGCCCATTTAAACTTCTAGCATTAAAATAAGTGATATTTAAACCATTACTCCGCGTACACAAGATATTTATAAGAGCTTTATAGATATCCACAGCTCCATTAGATAATGTATCAAAATTGTTCATGATAAACCCACAAGAAACCAACAACAAACATTAAGTAGTTAAAGCTGCAAGGAAACAAGAAAATTAGAAGAGAAAAGTTCAGACACGAAGAGTTTAAGAATAGCATAGAAATAGACAGAAGATAGTATAATGATAATAAAAGTAAAAGAGCATAAAAAATACACTGAGGAAAAACCATACTTTAAAATTAAACAAAAAATTTTAAAATATAAATTTAACGCGTTGGTGTTTCTACAGAACAAAATTTAAAACAAGCGTGTTTAATTTTTTTTTTATAATTCTCATTTTATATTCTCACTTTTTTACAATTTTCTCTTATTAATTCTTTTTTATAACAAAATATTCGTCGATATCTGAGATTGTATTAAAAAATTATGTGTAGTAGAGTCATTGAGCAGGCAATTGAGACCAAGCTGAGAAAAACTATTTGATTGCTTGAAAATAGTTTTTAATTGGACTTACAAAATTTAAAGGTAAGATGAAATAACAACTAATTTATTATTTTAATATAACATATTTCAATATTTCAAGCCGCAATAAAACAAACGTCATCGAATGGAGTTTAGATTACGTATTCGAGGGGTCCCAGGGGTCGCTGACCACGATCTGACGTCAAAAACGCGAAAAAATTAAAAAAATGGCATCGAAAAAATGGGGGCTTAAAATATTTGTTTTCAATATAAAAACTTTTGTTTTAAATTTTATTTTTAAATAAATGTTTTTAAACTGAAAATGCTAACATCAAAAGTATATATAAAAAAATTATTTTGAAAACAAAAGCTTTTGTTTTAAACTTTACTTTACACACATTTGTGTTTAGCTCAAATGAAATTATTTAAAGCTCTATTTCAAAAACATATTCGTTAAATATGAACACAATTTCATAAAATTTGAACACATATTTCCCTCAGTGTAGTAATTAGAAATAAGATAAAAATAGTTTTTAGCATCATAACGTAAAATAAATTTTCCAGATAACACAGTCTATCTCAGAGTTCCAGTAATGCAATCAACGATCTATTTGTTGTTTACTACTATAGACTTACTATCACGGGCTGCTCTTACAAATACACGCCCACGCAACGTAAAGACAAAAACAAGTTTTTTCTCACGCTTTAGCTGATTAGCATAAATCATTATTGTCCGTTTTGTTTTGGTCAAACTTTCATTTACATAAAACTTGTCCTCACCCCCACACCCGATGTCATTAAGTGTGAGATGACGCTTGCTTACTCTTCGGAATTCAGCAATAGCAAGCAATAGCAAGCAATTACGATCATAAGTTGACGAAAGCTTTGCTATGATGACAACATTCTTTCTATTATTGTTGATGCGAACTCTAAAAATATTACGCAGCTTAACCCTCCGATGAGTGAGAAGGTCCCTAGGGACCTTTTTGCCTTTTCAAACTGAAATTACTCCTACTTCGGCCACTACAACCCCCCGCCCGCCCAAAGTTACTCTGTATCCAAGAGTATTTTGTGCGCATCATTACTTTAGGAGTTATTGAGGTTTTAGTGAGAATAGTACGCGGACGTGTGAATAGGTCCGTATGGACCTTGTACTGAATTTCAATAATAAATGCATGTTTTTGGGCATCATTATAATTTTTTTATTGTTTCAACACATAATTTACTTGTTCTGAACACAAAGACCTAAACTCAAAGACATTAGGGATGATGGTTAAAACAAAAAATTCTAAGAAAAATTCGAAGACATGAACTTTATTGCTTTCAAGGAAAGGTACAATATTCTAATTTTATACTACTAGCAATAAACCAGTTCTTAGAATTTTTTGTTCTTAGTATTTTGTTCTTAGTATTTTTTGTTCTTATTATTTTTGTTCTTAGAATTTTTTCTTAGAATTTTTTTGTTTTTATCATCATCCCTAATGTCTTTGAGTTTAGGTAGACGTACGAAAGAGTATAAAAGAAGTTGTAGTTTCGTAAACCAAATCAGTCAAAGTTTAGACAGCGAAGAGTAAAATCGTGTGTGATAGAAACAAAAATATAAATATGGCAGATGCAAGTAATTTGGACGTTGCTGAAATTGTTGTACGCCGTAGTACACGTTACCAGCAAATGACTGCGGATGAAAGGCGTGCAGCTGATAGTAGATTTGCTGATTTTATGGACGAAGACATGGATGAAGAAATTGATATTGCTGCAATTGATAATTATGAAGTTGAGGATGATGAAGATCGCACATACCAACCTGCTGAAGAGTCAGATGCCGAAACTGAAGGATACGTCGAGCTAAATGAAGATACTGATGACGACGATGATGAAGAGGAAGAAAATGATGGACAGGAAACGAATGAAAGTTACTATATTGGTAAAGATGGCACCCAATGGAGTAAAAAAGCACCACCAACATCACGCACTCGTAATCATAACGTGGTCGACTTCACAAGAAAGAAACCAGGACCAACAGGAAATATACACGACCCCTATACAATAATGCGTTCAATCATGACAGAGGAAATAATACACTTAGTGCTACGTGAAACAAATCGTAAAGGCAGGGAGGTTACAGCTGCATGGAATTTGGCGAATCCCACGAAGAAAAAGGAGTGGAAGCCAGTGGCAGTGAAAGAGTTTGACGCCTTTGTAGCTATTCTTTTGTATGCTGGACTCACAAGATCAAACCATGAACCAGCTATGGAATTATGGGGCGCGACGCGTTGCCCAATATACAAAGCTGCGTTGTCGTACGATCGCTTCATGTGTATAAAGCAATTTATTCGATTCGACAATGGAAATACTCGACAACAGCGACTCATCAACAGCAAAACTGCGGCTATTGATGATATTTGGCAAATGTTGCAACATAACTTGGCAGCAGCTTACACTCCTCATGAAGCACTAACAGTTGATGAGCAGTTGTTCCCTTACAGAGGCCGCACCCGCTTCACACAATATATTCCGTCAAAGCCAGTTAAGTATGGTTTGAAAGTATGGTGGTTATGCGACTCACAGAGTTATTATCCTGTGAAGGGAATGGTATATTCTGGAAAACTGCCAAACCAACAACGGGAGATAAACCAAGGGCAGAACGTAGTGCTGGATCTTGTGGAAAAATATTTAGATGCTGGCCGTACTATATACGCGGATAATTTCTTTACCACTCTTGACTTGGCGCGTATTTTGTTGAGGAGGAAGACCGCATATGTTGGTACAGTGCGCTACAACAAAACATTCATTCCACAGGAGTTCAAGAAGAACCCGAAGCGCACCATCAATAGTACATTATTTGGGTTCAACGAAGGGGATATAGCGTTATGCTCATACGTGCCGAAAAAAAATAAAGTGGTGAACGTGCTCTCCACAATGCACTACACCTGCCTCGTTGACGAGCAAACCGAGAAGCGGAAGCCCTATGCCATATTAGATTACAACGCCAACAAATGCGGCGTTGATACCATGGATCAAATGCTAGGCACTTACAGCTGCAAAAGAGCAACACAACGATGGCCGTTGGCCATGTTTTATAATATGCTGGACGTCTCTGCATTTGCTGCTTTTACGATTTACAACGAAATGAAGCCTATAAAAAGGAGTGACAGACGGCGGTCGTTCTTGTTACTGCTAACGGAACAATTGGCCACACCAAATATCGAAGAACGTGCCCTGAACAACCATATAACCTCATATCCAAGGATACGCAATGCGATGGAAGCATTCGATGTCAGGGTAAGAAAAACCTCTTCAAATTCAAGAATAGAATATATATTTATTTGTTTTTATTTTTCTTTTCATTTCAGGTATTACCAAGACCGATGGAAGGCAATGCACCGTCGTTTGCGGCTAGGTCAAGTAGACCGTCATGTCGCCTTTGCCGTTCTGAGTCTGCGGCAACGCTGTTTGCGGAGAACATAGCACACTTTTACATCGCTGCAACACTTGCGCACAGGGCGGGGGACAAGAAGTACACGCTCAACAACAATAATTTTTAAACTTTTTTATAATAGTCTTAAGAAAATTCAAGCAAAAAAAAAAAAAATTAAAAAAATTGAAAAAATTATTTTTGTATGTAGAATTTAGTTATAAACAATAAAAACAAAAAAAAATAAAAAAAAAAATTTTTTATATGAAAAAAACATGATTTACAAAAAAGGTCCGTAGGGACCTTTTCACACGGCCGTGAAGTTCAGAACTGTCACTCATCGGAGGGTTAAGAAACTCACATTTCAGCAAAGAGCACACTCTGGTGAACATGCAGCTGAGGTTTTCTTCAGCTGCAGAGGGAATTCCGTGGATGATAACATCATTGGCAACAGCATCATTCTCATACCTTTCCAATTGAGTCTGCAGCCATCTCACTTCTGCATCCAGATTAGCAGAGTGTGTCGTTTCAGTTGCGACAGAGGCCGTGTGGGTTTCAACTTGCGTTTTGAGCTCCATCATGCTCTCTTTCAGCGCACCAAGCTCTGCAAATGCAGCTTCAACGACGAAGCTTCACCGACTTGAATATTTGAGAGCTCAACGGAGACTTCACCAATTCTCTGCATCACCCTCTCTTCAGATGCAGCAATTGCTCCAGTTAGTTGCTCCACTATACTTTCACTTATGAGGTTAAGCTGTGAAATCACACTTACGTCCAAAAGCAAAGATGTAGTAGAGTTCGATGAGTCACTCGCTTTGAAAGCACCAAGGGGACTCTACGGGTTTGGAGCTTTGCGGTTTATTCTAGCACTTCTAGTGTTCTTAGTTACCGAAGTCATTGCAAATTCAGATTTTAAATCAATGTTTTAATCGCGTAAATATTACTTTTCACGCAAAGGCAAACACAGACCCACAGCAACACAGAAAGATCATAGAGTAACGTGCGTAAGGTGATACTATTAGAGTTTAAATTACTTAAAACTTTGTCGTATTGTGTTGATCAATCCGGAACCAAAATAAATACGTCTACTCGTTGCACATACTTTTGCGGAGTCAAATAGTATAAGTATTTTTATTGATTTGTGTGCAGTAGAAGGGGGTGTGGCAATTAATTTTTTTTACAAACCATTCTCGTATAAATATCAATAAAATAAAGAAAAGTCCATCCAAATCGTTTGAGCCGTTCATGAGTGCATCGGAATCCAACGAACACCATTTCATTTTTATTTATATAGATAAAATATAAGGTAATGTGAAGAATATTTGTGGGCGGTAAAAGGGGGTGTGGCAAACTTTTTTCCCGTAAACCATCTCGTTCTCCAAAACAATCTACAGCTAAAATTTCAGCGCAATCGGCCCAGAAGTTTTGGATTCTTAATGATTTCTTAAAAGTGAGCGTATTTATAGTGCCCATTTTAAGTACAGTTGCCGACGGTAAGCATACAAACTTAATTACCAAATTTCAGTATTATACGAACCAAACCGCTTTAAATATAGCATTTTCATTGATTTGTGGGCGGTAAAAGAGGGCGGGGGAACCCATTATTGGTACAATTTCCGAAAGTAACCATACAAACTAAATTACCAAATTTTAGTCTCATAAAATAGAAACAGCTGGAAATATTGCATTTTATTAATATGTGGGCGGTAAAAGGGGGCGTGGTTAAAACAAAGTATGCATTTACCTAATTTAGGATCCAAGTAATACACGTTTTAAGTTTGTGTGAGATCTGTTCAACCGTTTAGATTTGTATAATGATTTCTTAAAAGTGGGCGTAATGTAGTACCACCACGTCCATTTTTAGTACAGTTGCCGACGGTAAGCGTACAAACTTAATTACCAAATTTCAGTTTTATAGGACCAAAAACGTCTGAAATATAGTATTTTTATTGATTTGTGGGTGGTAGAAGAGGGTGTGGCAATTAATTTTTTTTTACAAACCATGCAAACCATCCTCGCATAAATATCAACAAAATAAAGAAAAGTCCATCCAAATCGGTTGAGCCGTTCATGAGTGCATCGGTATCCAACGAATTTACAATTTATTTGACTAAAAGTAGTATGGGAAAAAATTCATTTGAATTTTAGCGAAACCTATATAAAAAAAGTTAAAACAATCCATAAAAATCCGCATTACCTTTGGTCCAATGGAAAAAATTAAAGATTTTTTGATGCAAAAGAACTTTTTCATTACTCTTTTTTCTGACTGTTTGTTTTTTTTTTAACTACAATACCAGCCAAGTCGAAATATTATGGGGATCATCATAAAATAAGCCTTGGATTATTTTGAACAACCGGACTAAACAACTTTTTTTTTCTAAGGAGCGTGAGGAAGACCCGTAGACAAAGGGCCTTTTAGGTGTTCAAACCCCCTCCCCCCTTAGGGTCCAGAAAGTTTAAAGAAATGACACAAATGAGACTATTAAAATCAAAATGTGATTTTTTTTTAGATAAACTGTGATAATGATGTTAATTTTATTGAAAACTTCACTTAATTATTGAAAAATTCTTTTGGCCAAGTGAAAGATCAACTTTGCTTATAAAAGTCATAATCATTATATTGGAATTCATCTCCAAGGAATTTGTATGTTAAAAAATCAGTTTCAATGCTCAAAATATATATATGAAATTATACCTAGAACGAATATAATTCTGTAAATTGAAGAGAATTAACATGACATTTTTTATGCCATATCTAAGCTAAGGACCCAAACGTTTTGGAAATATATTCATTTGAATGAGTTTTTTTTTCATCTTTTAAAGTGTAAAAAATACATGAACCACGAAATTTAACACATTATGGAGTATTCCACGTAAAGGGAATGAAAAGTTTGACTATTTTATTTTGTTGTTTCCTTGGTATATGAGACATTTAAAATTTCAAACTTGGCGGAAAAATTTAGCCCTGTGCGAGCCCTGTATACATTCCAATTCTATAGTGATTTAATGATTTTTTAATTATGTTTCCAAATTTTTATAAAAAAAAAAAATTAACAATAACAGTTTTTTAAGCTTTAGCATTTGTAAAATTATTTTTTTTTATATTAAAAAATTAAAAAACAATTTGGAAGTCGAAAACATTTTGTTTTTAGTTTTTTTTTAATTTGTAAATAGTTTAAATATAAGTCCACAACCGATTTAATTCTTAAATAACCAAAAAAAGTTACTGTTTCATTCTTTTTATAAAAATTTATCTAGCTGAGTAATTATTTCAATATTAACATGAACTTATTTTCATATGATATCTTATATAATTATACATTGGGTATAAGATACTGGTGCTGTGCAAAAACCAGTTTTCGAATTACGGTTTTTGAAAAATAGTCTGAAATTTAAATATGACTTTTATCGGAGTCGATTCCTCTGCTCAAAAAATTTTATTAAAAAAAAAATATCTAGATTAATTGTTATTGGAATTGAATCATGAGAAAATAAACTGTTTTTAAAGATCTTAAAATATTTTCTTTTGAATATTATTTAATTTTCGAAATCATTTTCGAAAACAGTAATATTTTAGCCCTTAACGATAACTAGAACTAGGGTTCACACAGGTTCAAATAGTTGTACACAAGCTGGGGATCAATAAAAGCGTAAGAAAGCCAAAAAGAAACCAAATCTAAAGACTAAAATTTGGTTTTCCTCCCGTTTATGTGAAATGTCCATAAAAGTTGTGAATACAGCTTCACCAGGTGAACTTATTAAAAAATGTTAGCATTTTTACCGTTCACACTAATATTGTTGAATTAGTAAAATTTTGTCACAGACATTTTTACTTTTTGTGCTAATTTTCGGAATAATACTTTTTAAAAGAAATTAAAAATTCTCAATTTGGACCATTTTTTCAACAAACCATAGGCAAAAATCAAAAAACTTAGTACTCAAAATTGATTTGTAAAAAAAAAATTAAATAAACTCTTCTCATCTCTCTTATAGCCATTTAAGAACAGGCATATTCACAAATATTCTTAAAAGAAAACGGATTTGCTTAAAAATTTCCATATCCTTCTTTTAGTTATTACTGTTATCTACTTACAGATTTTTTATCAGAACCCGCCCTTAGGTAAATCCTGGCTACGGGCCTGGCGTGAGGCGACTTAACCCTTGTGGGACATCCTTCCATACACCCCTTTCAGTGACATCCTTGGTACAGCTGTACCACTATATAACTTATATTGAAAAAATGGTCTATTACATTGAAAACAAAAGAAATTTTAAGTTTATATATGCTTTGCATCACAAATCTTTTATTATTAATATTTTTTTATTATAAAAAGGAAAATTAAAGGTGAAAATTCAAAAAGCACAGAATAAAAGGTAGATAAATAAATGTATAAAATATTGAAAGAAGAAACTTATTCGCATTTTTTGCATGTATGTTGGACGATGCTATGCTGAGCACATACAGGATCACCACATTTCGAGCACGTCTGCCGTGTTTTACGATATCTTTTATCGTGAATCACACACAGCTTACAACAGCCTTTTACTGCAGTTGGACCTGATGATGACGATGTTGAGGCAACAGCTGTTTTCATAACTACTGATCCGCCCAACATGTCGGTAATTGCATTTTTAGTGATTGTTTGAGCCATAATGTGTTTATTATTTACACGACGATCTAATTCATTTTGCACGAGCTCCTTGGAAAGCGAATGTAAGCTTTCACGCCGTGCCTCCGTTTTATTAGATGGATGAAAAGTCGAATATATAATGTGCGTAGCTAGGGAAGCTACGTCTAAAATGTTAAAGAAAAACGCGTAGGGCCAGCGTCGAGTTCTGCGCTTGCATGTGTACGTCCCAAGCATTTGATCCATCGAGTCTACGCCGCTTTTGTATTTATTGTAATAATGTATGGTCTCGGGCTTGTTTTGAGTACCTCGAGTGCTCATATCATAGTGTACCGTGGAAAGCAGTAACACGCATTTATTTTTTTTCGGAACATAACTGACCATAGACGTATCGTTGTTGTCAGAATTGTGGAAACCAAATAATGATGAGTGTACTTCACGGCGTCTGTTTGATCGAAATTCTTCTGGAACGCAAGTCTTATTTTTTCGTAAAGTACCCACATATGCTAAGCTGTTGGACATAAGATTTTTGCACAGCGGAAGTGATGTAAAAAAATTATCTCCCACAACTGTTCGACCCGTGTTGTTATACCTCTGAACTAAACGTTTCACAACATTTTCTCCAACATTTGTTTGTTGCTGAGCTCCTGGTGGTTTGCCGGTATAAAGTTCTCCTTGCAATGGAAATTTAGTTATCGCATCGCAGACCCAAAATACTTTTATCCCGTACTTTGCTGGTTTACTCGGAATGTACTGCGTGAAACGTGTTCTACCTCTGTATGGATACAGTTGCTCATCAACAGTCACAACATCGTTGGCTTTATAAAGCCGATTCAAATTAAAATTGAGCATATTGAACATATCACTTATCGCAGCAGCTTTATCCGTTTCTTCTCTCCGAGAACGTGTAGCACTGTTGTCAAATCGAATAAAACGATTTATACTGTGAAATCTCTGACGCGTCATAGTAGCTCGAAATATCGGAAACCAATCTGTTTTCCATAGCTCAACGGTGTGCTGATAGTTCGATTTTGTGACACCTGCGGCTATCAGAAGTCCAAAGAACGCATAGATTTCATTGACTGTAACAGTTGTCCATATCCGCGGCTGTGCGAGAGGTTTGGTTTCATTCAAGTTTCTAAAAACCTCTTCAGCTTTTCTATTTGTCTCTCTGACAATGATGTCTACCATTTCTTCAGTGATTAACTGTTTGAAGATTTCTATGCGCGAAGCGTATTCAAGACGTTTCGATGGGCCACCTTGCTGACGAACGATGTTATGTGCCCGTATTTTTGTTGAAGATGGAGGCGTCTTGCACCATTTCGTGCCATCTTTGGCTGTAAAGAAAGCACCGTTATCAGATGTTCCTTCTTCTTCAGGTTGTATAATTTCAATTTCAACGTCTTGGTCCTCATCAGAATCCACATCTGCGTCATACTCTATACGAATTACCCCTTCTGCATCTGAAGCTTCTTCCTCATTTGGGACGTAATCAGCATCATCATCTGAATCTGCCTGAAATGGCTCAACAAAATCTCTTGACTCGATGTTTTCGTCATCGTCATGCGCCATATATAGGGCTAGCTTATCGTAACATTCTTGCTGTTCTCGTTCATTCATTCGTAAAAACCTTCTTGAAGTGATCATATCGAGCAAATCTCCAGCCTCTGCAGGCATTTCTCTTTGTTTTGAATCCATCTAAGCACAATAACAAAAAAACACATTTTTGCAATTCAAAGTCTACAGCGGAAAAACAAATAAATAAGTACTAACCTGTAATAAAATGCAGGAAATACGAACAAAGACGCTAGCATAGCAAAAGCAAATTTTTTTTACTAAAACACGTGTGATGGAAACCACAGCTGAGTTTACACTGCGACAATTCTAATTCTGCAGCGAACAAACAAACAAATAAGCATCAGAAATGCAGAAAACATGCACAAACATGCACTATTCATAAATTTTCCATACAAATATTTGTGTGGTACAATTGTACCAAGGATGGCAATGAAGGCATAGATGTACGTTTGCCACTCCTACCGATTAACGAGACATGAACAGACAAAACAAATGTGATCATTACATTCTTAAATGTATATTTGAGGCATTCATAAAGTTTCAGCTCTTTAGATGGACAAATAATATCAAAATTTTGTTTTCAAAGTTCAAATTGGTACAGCTGTACCAAGGATGTCACACAAGGGTTAATGTATACTATATATGTATGTGGGTACATGTGTATATCACGTAAAGACTCCGAAACTGCTAAGCCAATTTTTATACCAAAGCCTTGAGAGGGTTCCTGTGATGTCTGGTGCCGATCGTAAAAGGCACCTTAAATACACCTAAAATTTTCGATATCGAACAGTTTTGGAATTATAGGTCACACTGCTTCGGAATTCAGTATTCGACCTCAATTTACACAAGCCGTTCCACTGGTAACATTTTATGGGCGTTGGACGAGGGGAGTGGAACATTTCCAGCACTCAAAATTTTCGGTATAGCTTTCGAAATAAGTCACACATAAATGCAACTCGGTACGAACTTACTATAAAAGCATGGCTTCACTAAAGCTACGCCCTCTTTTAGGGGATATGCGCTGAGCTCAGAAAAGAGCGCCGGGTATGAGCTAGTTTATATATACATAGTGACTGGCACTTGGGCCCATAGCACCTGCATACAAATACTCACTATCAAAACTTGAACATCTCATAAATTAAAATGATTTCTGAAAAGTGGGCGTAGATATAGTGAACCACACCCATTTTTTTCACAGTCACTGAAAGTAACCATCTGAACAAAATAACCAAATTTTAGTTGTATACGATTAAAACTGTCTGATATATAGCATTTCTTTTGGTTTGTGGGCGATAGAGCCAATTTAGGCTGTATGGTAGGTACCACGCCCCCTAGTCCAATCAAAACCAAACTTCACAGGAACACTCTCAGAATGTTGCTTCAGTATCCCTAAAAATTTCATAAAGATTGGTTCGGAGGTTTTGGAGTCTATACGTGATATACACACATACCCACATACTCACATACATGCATTTTCGTATATATAGAAGGAGATAGATAGATAGATAGAAGAAGATAGATAGATAAAAGATAATAGGAACAGTTCAATTTGAAGAAGAGAAAATTTGAACAATTTAAGAGATAATTAAAATTTTAATATTTAATCATATCATAATATACATTAGATTTTTAAGATATAAGTTGAACAGAAAAGCAATGTGTTGACAGACTCTTGACAAGAAATGTAATTTCGCCATACTTCACGTATCATGATATTGGTCTAGACGGTGGGAGGTATCAAGACAAACAAGGTCCGTACGCCACACTAATGAAATAAGTTCTATCTTGCTAAAGCCGATGGAGTAATGGCCCAGCAAGTTGGGATTTCGGCAAACTGAGTCATATTCACCACACCAATATCATGAATATGTATATAAATCGTTACAGCGTGGTGGTTTATTGAACAATCCCAAAACCGTCACTGTACGGCAGATTTACAGCCCCTTTCTACTGGCTTAAGGGGGTCTTCTCATTGAGCAACTTTTTTTTCAACTTTTTTTTTTGCATTTATTTATAGCTTGGGTAGTTGTGAATATGCCCCTTAGGATTTTTAGAAATTCGAAATACTTTAGAAGATACAGCCTTTTTTGTGAAGTCTCATTACTTTTTGAACAGCCCACGTATCGAGGCAAAAAAAATTTTTTTATTTACTTTGAACCTTTTGTAATACAATAAATAAAAAAAGTTTTCAATTATTCTTTGCGTTTTCAAATAAGAATTTTTTTAAAAAGGGTCCAAAAAACGGGTTTTGAATGAGAAGACCGCCTTAACAAAGCTCACCACATTAACAAAATAGTTAATATTAACAAGTTGTTAATGTTCCGTATTGTGGTGAAAATTTAAAAGCTCTTTTCTGTACAATTTTGTTAATTGCACAAGGTATCTTAACAACGACAACATAATCTTAAAATTTATGTGTTTATGCTAGAGAATTGTGAAAATAATAAAAATTATAAAAATTATAATATAATATTGAATTATATTTAATAAATATATCTTATTAATAAATAAGACTGTGAAAAATGGAAGAATTTTTATTTGTTTTAAGTTTTGATAATGAAGAAGATCAAAGAAAGGAAAAACTTGAACGACGGCGCTATTTAAAACATCTTCAAAATGAAAATAATTCATTCAATCTATATCTTTATTTATTTTTTTTTTTCTATCCAAATAATATACATATGCTAGCCAAAAGTTTAGAGCGCTGCCGTCAAAAATTGCATATAAAATAGGAGCTGCTCCTGCGTGGTTCACTCAAAATTTGTTTGGCTATTAAAAAAATGTAAATTTGTGTTTTAAATAAAAGAAAAAATCTTGAGAGTACTTAATTCTTTGCATATTCCATTTTGCTTGCTGATATAATAAACAATTAAATTTCATCGGGAAAACAGCTGGCGTCTGAATGCTGTGAGTTTTACATTCTCACCACGCGTGGTGAACTTTTAAGCTTTTTAGAGCTTTCAAATTGTAAATGATTTTTTAGAATATGAACATTTACATTGCATAACAATAATATTAACAAGAGCTCCTTAACAACTCCTTGTTAAGTTAATAAGCAGAATAGAGCTGTAATAAGGTCAGAAGTTCCAGCAGGCTCAGTTCAATTCAGATTGGTACCATATTGTGTTTACATCCATCACCAACAAGAACATTTTAGCATATCTACAATACCGCAATTGGTTTTGGTCATGCTTAGATGCTCCACATACACTTCTTAGTGGTTCGTTTTGTAAATAGTTTGTTACAAAAATTCACATATACCACCTTGTTCAAAAAGGAAAGGTTAATTTATTGAACAAAAATTAAAAATAAAGTATAAGTTTATTCATCCAAATCAATATTGTCGCCTTCAAAGTAGTCCCCGTCTGCTGCAACGCACTTATGTCAGCGCTTGATCCTGTCACGAAAACCTTTCTGGAACACGGTTTTTGGTATGGCCTTCAGAGCGTTCTCCATGACCTCTTCTTTGCTGGTGAAACGCGTTCGAAGTGGTGTTTTGACTCGATCGAACGGGAAAAATTCACACGGAGCCAGGTCAGGTGAATTTGCCGGCTGCTGGATTGTTATCGTGTTGTTTTTGGCCAAAAAGTCACGAATAAGATGACCATTCTGCGATGGTGCATTATCGTGGTGCAAAATCCATGATTTGTTTTGGCACAACTGCGGTCTTTTTTGGCGAATTGCTTCACGTAAACGTCTCATAACGCCCAAATAATATTGTTTATTGACCGTTTGACCATCTGGCTAAAATTCATGGTGAACTACACCATTGTAGTCCATGAAAACAATGAGCATCGCCTTCTTTTTTGATTGAAAACGACGTGGTTTCTTCGGTCTCACTCGCCTGATGCCTGGCTTGCGTGTCATACTCGTATACCCATGTCTCATCACCAGTAATGATGAATTCGATGAATGATTCGTCATTCGCAACTCGGTAAACATGTAAAGGATTGCATACAATTCTATAATTGTATTATAATTATTCTATAACACGCCTTAACCTCTTCTCAAAGTTGTTGCATGCGACACGCACGAGTTCAATTGGTATTTCGTTCCAGATTTTCTCAATTACCACTTTGAATTCGTTTAAACAACGGTACTTGTAATCCTTAAGCTTCTGCAACATATAACCCCATATACAAAAGTCCATAACATAACAATCTTATTTAGGTATGAAATCAGTTAAATTTTCACTGCACCATTTCTGAACAACCTTAGCAGTATGAGCAGGAGCACCGTCTTGCTGATAACAAAAGTAATCCTCTCCGTGCATCTTCCGAGCATTTGGTAACAAATGTTTTTGCAAACCCTCTTCCAAGTAGTAGTTTGCGTTTATTTTTACCCCTTTATCGATAAAAAGTAGTGGCAGGGTTCCTCTATTGGAACTGCTCCCCAAACCATAACCAAAGTCGAATTCTGGTATCTTGGTATATGTTTTTTATCGTTTGGAACGTCCTTGAGTGATACTGCCCACGAGCGATCGTTTTGCACGTTATGCGGAGTCTGAAGAACAAAAAGTTTCTCGTCAGAAAAATTTATGTCGTCACCTGCATGCCAGGATAGGATCACTTTACTTCTGAGTAGGCGTTTTTTATTACGGCATACTAAAGTCCGTGCAATTTTTTTTTAATGGTGACATTTCAAGATCAGTTGTAAGAATTTTTCTGATTGTTTCTCGATTAACGTTAAGATTTTTCGCCATTTTTCGTGCAGACTGATCACATTTTCTTCGAATACGCTCCCTTATAAGCTTTATTAGATTTGCAGTACGCAAAGTGCTTTTTCGTCCAGTTTCTCACGATTTTTATTAGAGCCTGTATCCAAATAGCGTTTGACGGTACGATAAACATATTGTCGGTTTATATCAAGATGCTTCAGTTCTTGGAAACTCCTTCCGCATTTTAAACCGGTCTTTAATTTTTCTACAATTATAACGCGTAAGTCTGACATGTTCCCTGAAAACAAAAATTGAGAACAAAGGTGAAAAATGTTATGCAAATTTTTTAAGCATAAATTGAAGCATTTAAAAAAAAAAAAACTACTAGATTGCTAAGTTTTATTTTCATTCCATATGAGCTCAAGTAGTTGTAACCATACATAGTTGTCACCCTGTATGTACATCGATAACTCCTAAACCATATGCCTGATTGCCATAATTTTTGGTGACCAAATAGATATCATAAGCACAGAGGTGCCCCTAAAAAAGTGGGCGGTATTCGAGAACTGGGCGTGGGAATACTATATCTCGCAATACTAGATACTACTGTATTTCGAATAATATTAACACTAGGGTACTGCAATTTAGTGTAGGGTTAGGCACAATTATTACAAATAATCGTCAAGAAAATGGGCGTTATTCGACAAATGGGCGTGGCAATATTAAAAAACAGTGTATCTTGAATAATTTTGAGAATAGAGTAATGCAATTTAGTATAGGGGTAGGCATTATTATTACAAATTATGGTCAATAAAGTGGGCGTTATTCGACAAATGGGCGTGGCAATATTAGAAAAACACTGTATCTCGAATAATATTGACACTAGTGCCCTGATATTTAGTGTAGGAGTAGACACAGTTAATACAAATAACGGTCAAGAAAACTGGCGTTATTTGACAAATGGGCGTGGCAATATTCGAAAAAGAGTATATCTCGAATAATATTGATGCTATGGTACTGCAATTTGGTATAGGGGTAATCATTATTAGTACAAATTTTGGTCAAGAAAGTGGGCGTTATTCAACAAATGGGCGTGGCAATATTAAAAAAAAAACACTGTAAATCGAATAATATTGACACTAGTGCCCTGATATTTAGTGTAGGAGTAGACACAGTTAATACAAAAAACGGTCAAGAAAACGGGCGTTATTTGACAAATGGGCGTGGCAATATTCGAAAAAGAGTATATCTCGAATAATATTGATGCTATGGTACTGCAATTTGGTATAGGGGTAATCATTATTAGTACAAATTTTGGTCTAGAATGTGGGCGTTATTCGACAAATGGGCGTGGCAATATTAGAAAAACACTGTATCTCGAATAATATTGACCTAGTGCCCTGCAATTTAATGTAGAGGTAGACACAGTTAATACGAATTACGGTTAATAAAATGGGCGTTATTTGAGAAATGGGCGTGGCAATATTAGAAAAAGGGTTTATCTCGAATAATATTGATACTATGGTACTGCAATTTGGTATAGGGATTGGCATTATTAGTACAAATTACGGTAAATAAAGTGGGCTGTAGGCGACTACTGGGCGTGGCAATATTAGAAAAACAGAGTGTCTTGAATAGTATTGACACTAGGGAACTGGAATTTATTGTAGTACAGGGGTAGGCAGAATTATTAAAAACTACGGTCAATAAAGTAGACGTCATTCGATAAATGGGAGTGGCAATACTAGATAAACACTATCTCAGTTAATATTGACGCTGGGGTACTAAAATTAAGTACAGGGGTAGGCCCAGTTATTACAAATAACGCTCAAGAAAGTGGACATTTATTTAACAAAGGGGCGTGGCAATATTAGAAAATGGGTATAATTATTTCAAGACACGTCACATCTAATTTAAGTTTAAGAGACAGATATTGAATCAACCAACACACTTTTAGAATTAAATAGAACAAGTTTTTTAAGAACAATTGTATGTATGTAGTTAATACGCTTTTTTCGAAAATTTATCTAATCTCTAAAAAGGAAGAAACTAAAACTTTAAAAAAAAAAACAACCGATTGCAAAATCCCTACAAAGTACAAAATAATTTTAAAATTACTTATCCTTTAAATTTCTTGGTCATATTTGATAATTTATTTAAACATATTATTACATATGAAATCTTACTATTATAATTTCTTTCTTATTTGTTTTATTATCATAAATATATTAATTTCTTCATGAAAACGAATGCTTTGAAGTAGGCGCTTCTGATTAAAAGTCTGATTATATTAACACCGACCTTAAAAGCTTTTGTATTCATACATATGATATTTGGGTTAATATTTTTTGTATTTGTATTTTTTTGTATTTTAGAAAAAAGTATTTTTCTTACCAAATTTCTACATGCAACATTTAGAAACATGAAAACTAAACGTATTGTAGTGCACTCCACAGTATACATTTATATTAACTTTATTTAATATTAAATATTAATAAACAATTAGTACTGAAACTAAAATTATCTATATAAGGCACGTAAACATTTATTTATTATTATTTAAAAACGAATATTGAACTAATTCATGTTGTTGCACTCACGCACTTATTTATTCAAAACGTACATTGGACTCATTTACATTATTGCAGTTTTGTTATTGCATTCACGCACTTATTTATTATTATTTAAAATGAACACTGAACATATTTATGTTGTTGCACACACACACTTGATAATTATGTCGCACACTATGTAAATTATGAACACTTTTTTTTTATTTATATTTATTTTGCTCTTAGAATTTTTCATATAAGTATTAAATAATTGTTATTTAAATATTAAGAATGAAAATTCCTGTTAGCTAACTATAAAAGTAGAACATTTTTTGAAAATAAAGACACTAAGTTTTGAGCTTCCAAACTTGCTCCTTTTATTTAATAAACTTTTGCTGCCAACCAATTTTGGGAAACGGCACCGCAAAAGTTTTTTTTTTTCTTAACAGGCCAATAGCGTTTTTAAGCGATGGCACAACATCTTTTCGCGCACTAAATAAAAATTTAAAGAAAGTATATTTTTTCCGCGAAAATTAAATCTCGTCTACGCCCGAAAACCCACCACATGGCGATCCTGCCAAATACGGACAAGCTACGAAAATTAATGAAAGATAAGCAAACAATTTGACCGACGGCAACTAAGGAGGAGTACGTGCCTGCTGTTGATGACGGCCAGGAGCCGGAATATAATCCAGCGCGCATCGGACCACAGCCCATTACTTTGGAACAGTATAAACTTTGGCAAGAAACAGCCAAGGAGAAACAACTGACAGCGATACCTTCGACAGAGGTTAAACCGAAGCACCGGCGAGGAGGTAAGCTAGTGAAATTGCGGAGGAGGGTGGCGATGCTTAAAGGCATCGTCAACTCCGAAAAGCCACCAGATTTCCAGACGGCTGGGTACGTCTGGAAAGAAATAGCCGAGCTGGAGAACCAGCTAAAAAGCAGGAAGCAGAAGAGTCGGCAGCATTTTTTTTTTTAAATTATTTTCGATTGATTGCTTCAACAAAAAAAAACTTATCACTTTGTTTTTTTATTTTACGCACTTATTTTTCACACACGCGAATAATAATTTTCATTTTCGAACACGCGACCGGCAAATTTTAATGAAATTATAAAACGTCATTTAGTTCTTTATTTTCTTTTGTTTACTTTTATTTCGTCTGTATGATGTTCTAAGGTTGGCAATGCCACAGGGTGTTCCACACTAATTAAAAATAAAAAGTATCAATCTATTACAAACATTTATATGGAAACACTAAAACGCGGTATTATAATTTTTGTAAAATTTAAATTAAACATAAAAAATAATAAAAATAGAACATATTGTAACGAATACGTCAATAGTAAATTAAAATTTTTTAAAAGCATAAAATCGAAAGTAGAAGAAATAGAAAATACGGAAAATTGTAGGATCCTAAAAGAAAAATTCTACAACACCTATTAAGAGATTAAAGAATTAATTGGCACATTAGTCATAAAGACAAATACAACAAGTTTTAAGGATATTGTTTTAGAAGATTTTGATACATCGAACCTTTGGGAGGAAAAAGATAGTTTGCCAAAAATGTCAAACTTTGATATAAATGTAGTAGGTAAAAACCTACAGGTTTTTAAAGGAAACTATAGTACTTTGGAGAATTTTATTGTACAAGCAGAATTGTTGCATGAATTAGTAAAAGATGAAAATAAAGACATTTTTGTGAAATATACTTATATCTTTAAATTAACTTCCCAAGTACGCATTATACTTGGACGTTCAAACCAGCCTACAACATTATTAGACTTAAAAAACTTATTAGAAAAATCGTACCCGAATCCGAAAAATTTACAACAAATATTAAACGAATTCAGTTCACTCAAGCATAATAGTATGTCCATAACAGTGTTTAGTGAAAAAATTGTAGAACTTTCAGAACAACTAAGTATTTTTGAAATAAAAGCTTAAAATAATCCAAGTAAAGACGCGAAAGATGGATATATTAAGTGAATGAAAGCATGGCGCTAAATATTTTTTCAAAAGGCGTAGGTCCAGAATAAAAATCTATATTACTGGCAAATTCACCAAAAACTTTCAATGAATATGTCGAGAGATGCATGGCATTCGAAGAACATTTAGTAACCAACAGAAATAGTAGTTTCCAGATTCAGAATAAATATAATTTTAGAAACCAAAGAAAACAGGCCGCAATATACAACAATAATTTTAGAAATAACAACATTCAAAGTAATGGTTACAGAGATTACCAAAATAATAATTCAAAAAGATCTTACAGGTACAACAACAATAGTTTTAACAACAATTCTAGAAAAAATAGTAATCATTCAAATCAAGGCTTTAATAGAAACAGCAACTTGCCAAATAATAATAATTTTCAAATAATCACAACTTTAGATACAACAACAACATAAACCACAATTTTAGAGCAAATAATAGTAATTCTAACTTTAATACGCAGGGAAACGGCAAAGGCCGGGTGACGGGAACTGTTACCCGCAGAGGCCAAAATTAATTTTGCAACTATCAAAAAATTTATCAAATTATATAATATTGAAATGTAAAAATTCAAATAAACAACTGAAATTTCTTATAGATACTGGGGTTGATATTTCTGTTTGCAAAGTCGAAAATACTAACGATTTAAGCACAAGATATATTTCAAAAATAACAGGTAAAACGAATGAAACTATAGAGTGCATTGGCACATCAAATTTAAAATTTTGTATTGAAAGTGAGGAATTTGAATATTATTTTCCGATAGTCGAGAATGATTTCCCGATATCAATGGATGGAATAATAGGGCGAGACATGCTTAGGAGATATATGTCAAAAATAGATTATGAGACATGTACAGTTACATTTATAATTACTGAAAAAGAAATAATATTACCGATAATTTTAAAAGATTTCCAATAAATTCCAATAAATTTGTTCCAATAAATATCAATGTTAGAGAAGATAGCATAATCCTTAATGAAGAGATAACTGAGGGAGTATTTTTAGGAAATAGTATTATACCCGCGGAAGGAGTAGCACACGTCAAGTTGTTGAACACAGTAAATAAAGACATAGATATAAAAAAACTTGAAATTCAAAACTGAACCATTAAATAATTATAATATTTCTCAATGCAAGTTAGATAAACAATTTAACAAAGATAGGCTCAACAAACTTATAAACAATTTGGATATTGGATGCATTGGACCAGAGGTCATAAAGTCAATAATAGACATCATCACAGAATATCAAGATATTTTTCACCTAGCTGGAGAACATCTAAATGTAAACAATTTTTATACACAACAATTACAAACTACAGATTCAACACCTATTTACATAAAAAATTACCGACTACCACATACACAAATGATAGAAATAAACGAATAGGTAGACAAACTTTTACAAGATAACATCATAGAACATTCAGTTAGTCATAATTCACCGCTTCTCGTAGTACCAAAAAAAATCATCAGACGACAAAAAGAAATCGACTGGTCTTCGATTTTGGAAAGTTGAATGAGAAAACCGTGAGTGATAAATTTCCTCTGACCAAAATAGAAGACGTCCTTGACAGACTGGGAAGAGATAAGTACTTTTCGACATTGAACATGACCAGCTCGTTCCAAATAGAACTAGACGAAGACTCGCGACCACTTACCGCATTTTCAACTGGAAACGGACATTTTCAATTTACACGCTTACCGTTTGTTGACGATAGCATTGACAGGACTAGATGCAGAAGCGTTCTTATACGTGGACGATATAATTGTGCTTGGGTGCAGCTTACAGCACCATAACGAAAATTCGGCAAAAATATTCAAGAGAATGAGAAAGTTTAATCTTAAATTAAATCCAGATAAATGCTCATTTTTGAAACCAGAAGTTGTCTATCTTGGCCATTTAATTACAAATGATGGTATAAGAACTGACCCAGCTAAGAATAAAGTCATTAAAAACTACCCAGTCCCCAAAAACTCGGGTGAAATAAGGAGATCTGTTGCCTTTGCCAATTATTATAGGCGCTTTATACCAAAATTCGCTGATAAAGCTAAAAATGTAAATGCTTTGTTAAAAAAAAATACACAATTTAATTGGAATGACTCATGTCAACAAGCATTTGAAACTTTAAAATCAAAATTACTGAATCCCCCAATACGTCAATACCCTGACTTCGATGAACCATTCGTGCTAACTGCTGACGCCTCAAATTATGCTCTTGGCGCAGTATTGTCGCAAGGTGAGATCGGATCAGATTTACCCATTTCATACGCGAGCAAATCACTAGGAAAGCACGATCTAAACAAACCAATTTTAGAAAAAGAACTATTGGCCATACATTGGGCGATAAATTTTTTAGGCCTTATCTTTATGATCGCAGATTTTCAGATGTCACAGACCATTGGTGTCTCTTTTATGGCATAAAAACCCATCGTCGAAAATGGCACGTATCAGGTTAGACCTATGCGACTATGATTTTGAGATTAGGTACAAAACAGGCAAAACTAATACCAATGCAGACACATTGTCAAGGGTTATTATAAATAGCGACTCCCTGAGAGCTATGATTCCAACTAACTTAGAAAATGAAGACACAAAAATACTAGCCAAGATACAATACTAAAATACTATAAATACTAGCCAAAAATACAACAAGAAGTATGGATATGAAAAAACGCATAGAAAATCAAAATAATAAAGATTGTATTCCAGGCAGGAAGACTGATCACCTTTTTGTGTGGGAATGCACATCACTAACGGACGTAAACAAAATAAGAAAACTTAAGTTTATAACAGAAAAAGATTTTAAGAGTACACAAATAGATACAGAAGACAATCAGGTTATTGTTCGATGCAGTGATAGTCCGATGTTCACACAGATGACTTTGGAGAAACTGATATCGATGATGGAAAAAATGGAGATTGAATAGTTAGCATTGAATATTAATGATAATATATTTAAAACCATTTCCATGGCAGATTTTAAAAGAATTTATAATAATTTGAAAAATAGTAATAACAAATTGAAAATACTTATTTATAAAGACCCAGAAAGAATACTAGGGATAGAAAATAAGAATAAATGGGAATTATGGGAATTAGAAAAACGGTTTTAAAAATAAAGCAGAAGTGCATATGGAAGAATATATGTAGAATGATTAAAAAGAAAAAATGACAAAAGAATAACCAATTTTGACAAACACACCAGGAACAATTTTTGAAGTAGTCTCAATAGATACGGTAGGTCCTCTACGTTTAACAAATAATATCCGCTACATACTAACCATGCAGCGCGAACTGACAAAATATGTTATAGCATATCCTATGGAAACGAAAGACGCTAAAACAGTAGCCAAAACATTGATAGAAAACCTAATTTTGATTTATGGTCATTTTAAAACATTAAAGTCGGATAGGCGTACAGAGTTTACTAATGAGTTGATGACCGAAATACGTAGCCACGTAAACATAAAACAAGTGTTTAGCACACCATATCATCACGAAACTCTAGGTTCTATAGAAAGGAACCACAGAGTGTTAAATGAATTTTTACTAAATTTTGGCCGGCATGACGAATGGGACCATTGGATCCCATACTTCACTTTTGCGTACAATACGACACCCCTTATTGATAACAATTATAGTCCTTTTAAACTCCTTTTGAATTTTGGCAAATTGGCAAACCTACCAAATGAAAGATTGGAATCATTTAAAAATTACAATACTGAAAATTACGCGCAAGAACTAAAAACTAGATTAGCATACTCTTTACAAAAGGCACATGAATTGATAAACATAGCTAAGGAAAAGCGAAAGAAAGATAATGAAATTTCATACCCATTAAATATAAATATTGGTGATAAAATAATTGTTAAGAGAATGAATAGAAAAAATATCAATCACCATATTATGGTCCATATTACGGTACGGTTGTAAATTTAAATGGAGTAAATACAATAATAAATGTAAATGGAAAATTAAAAGAATACCACAATAATTTGTTGAAAAAATGGATTTAATATTTAATAAAATATTGGTTTAAAATTGTAAAATATTTCCATTGTTTATTTTAATAAATTAATCTAAAACATTTGAATTGTATAATTTAGAACTAAATTATTCTTTTAAAATCAAATAATCTTATCTTAAGAAAAGGGGTGTAGTGCACTCCACAGTATACATTTATATTAACTTTATTTAATATTAAATATTAATATACAATTAGTACTGAAACTAAAATTATCTATATAAGGACGTAAACATTTATTTATTATTATTTAAAAACGAACATTGAACTTATTCATGTTATTGCACTCACGCACTTATTTATTTAAAACGCACATTGAACTCATTTACATTATTGCAGTTTTGTTATTGCATTCACGCACTTATTTATTATTATTATTTAAAACGAACACTGAACATATTTATGTTGTTGCACACACACACTTGATAATTATGTCGCGCACTATATGTAAATTATGAACATATATTTTTTTTATTTATATTTATTTTGCTCTTAGAATTTTTCATATAAGTATTAAATAATTGTTATTTAAATATTAAGCATGAAAAATCCTGGTAGCTAACTATAAAAGTAGAACATTTTTTGAAAATAAAGACACTAAGTTTTGAGCTTCCAAACTTGGTCCTTTTATTTAATAAACTTTTGCTGCCAACCAATTTTGCGAAACGGCACCGCAAAAGTTTTTTTTTTTTCTTAACCGGCCAACAGTGTTTTTAAGCGCTGGCACAAAATTTTTTCGCGCACTAAATAAAAATTTAAAGAAAGTATATTTTTTTTCCGCGAAAATTAAATCTCGTCTACGCCCGAAAATCCACCACAGTGTTTGTAGAAAAAACACACAATCGTGTTGGAACTAAGAAGACGCATGCAGTGTTTTAGGTTTTTAGATTTTCTGCACGAAATTTTAGAAAATCATTATCTACATGCCCGTAGAGAAAAATTGCATGAAATGTGCAACTTTCAGCTGGTGTTAAGAATAGTACGATGTTCACATCTCGCAAATTAGAATCCCAAGGCTACACGAAATGTGTAAGTTTTTTGCACAAAATTAAAAAAAAATCATAAACTACATGCCCGTGTTGTAAAGTTGCACGAAATATGAAGCTTTATATTGTGTACAAATTAAGCTGTTTGACTGTACATATGTTTGTGTGCCTGCTGTTCACATTGCTTCAATTCAAAACTTTAATTCACATTTGGTTTCCCACCAATTCTTCGATCCAAAACCAACCATTGGTTGTATAAGGCGCAGACGGTTCATGGATCTATACATAATTATTAATGATAATGGTACAGGATAATCAATTTGCATTAATTTTTTAAATATTTTTGGTCCGGTATGGATCTGCAACGTTAGTGTAGAAAAGCCCTAATTTAACATCATCATATAAGAAACCTAAATGCCACGTATAAATCGACTCTTTCTAAATGTACGTGCAGTAAAGCTAAACGTAGATATGGAAACCCTAATTCAACATCCGCATATAAAAACTTAAATGCCGCGTCTAAAACTTCATTTTCTCAACGTACGTGTAGAGGTTGCTCAAACGTGATGGGTGCAAAATCCCGGTCAAATGTAAGAAAAAATGCATGTACGTGTTACTTTTCCTGATTTTGTATTTTTTATGAAAACATGTTGCCACACCCTCTACAAATATCAACAAAAAATGCTGCATATAAGACGATTTTGATCCTATAAGACTAATATTTGGTAATTTGATTCATATGGTTACCGTCGTTAACTTTACAAAAAGTGCGCGTGTCTCACTATACTTACGTCCACGCGGGATTCGCGGGATAAGCGCGAAGTGAAGCGAATTGCGTCGGGAATAAGCTAGATTATAAATATCTCCAAAAGTTGTATGTACTGCAATTGTACTGCAATTATTAATTAAGAAAATTGAAAAAATTATATGAAAATTATATTAATCAAATTAGAAACATACTTTTTATTTTGCTTGCACTTCCTTTGCCAACTTGAATGTAACTTTTTTTTAATGTTGACAACAACTGTCACTTTTCATTGCAAAATAAATGGTCTATTCACTTAAATTGTCGTGAAAAAAATGTTGAGACACATGTTGCGGAATATAGCACCAGATTGTCCGCAGCGAAACATAGTACTACTTTGTCGAAAATGTGAAATTTTCACGCTTGTTTCACAGCTGTCAAATTTTATATGGAGATTTGCGTGGAATTTCACGTGAAACTGAACAGAGTACTATGCTTTAGATTATGACCAAAGACAAAACATCGTTACGGCAAAGACACAAAGATTGTGAGATTCCTAAAAACAATATACTTTGAATCAAAACCTTAAATTCTTGTGGCAAAGACGTACGTCTTTAAAAAAAGCATCAAAAGTCGTAAAAGTAAAGAAAATGTATTTTTTCACAAAGACTTTTATTCGTTACGGCATAGACGCAGAATGTTAGATCCTTGATTATAAGTACATGGCATCATAAAATTAATGGCTTCTCTCGGCATCTCTTTGCTGCTTGCATTTATTATGACAAGAACATTAAATTGAATTAAATTAAATATCAAATTAAAAATCTTACCTTCGCCTACCGTGGGGATTCAAACCCACACCCACCGATACCACCGATCGAAAAGTTACTACACTACGCATCGAGCCAAACTCCTTCGTTACGCAGAGTGATTGGTTAAATATTAATTACAACTGAAGCTAACATATGCAATAATCTATTAATATATTGCAGTTGTATAGCATCTGTTAATACAGCATCTGTTAACATAGCTGGAGTTATGTCAGCAAACAGTAGCAGGGGTGTTTGTATCAGTGGGTAAAGCGATGGACTGGCACCCAAAAATTTCAAATTCAATTTCGCACGGCGGGCAAAGACATTTCTTTTTCTTTTTTTCTTTTCTTTTTGTTGATAATATGTAATAAAATTTACTGGTGTGAATATTAACGTGTGTTATTTCCAATTACAATTCAATGTTGGCACTCCCACGTGATTTTCTTATTCTTCGTATACAGATATGATTTTGAAGAAAACATTCTTTAAAGTAACAGACTTTGTCGTTGAAACAATGAAGCTTACTCTCAAAAATAAACAAAGAAAAGTTGTTGATTTTACATACTTTTTCAATTCCTTGTTAACAAAGAATTAAATCGTTATAGTAAATATTTTATCTTCACGGCAAATATTGCTTCATTGATTTAGCTTCAAAGAACTTCAATCTTTTGTTTCAATGATGCAGCACTTGCATAGTGATAAAGATATTTCGGTTACAGTTTTGAGAGAACTTTTTTTCTTTGATTTTCTCCGTGTAGATAACACTTTGTGATCTATTGCATTAATAAGGTTTAATCCACTTAACAAGTTTTGTGGGTTTATGATTAACAACGTCAAAAACTTTGCTAAAATCCGTGTAAATAACACCAGTTTGTAGCCCCTTTCCAAAATTCTCTATTGTCTTAGATGAAGATTCCACATGGTTTGTAACCGTCGATTTTCCAGCTAAGAATCCATGTGGGAGAGGATATATTAAAGATATAACGCTATGAGATAATTGTAAAGTTACAATTGCCTCAAAAAGTTTAGGTTAAGTACTTTATTTTGCAATTTCCCTATTTGTGCAACGGGAAAACTATATGAGGATTTCCAGGCAGCTAAAAAATAACAACATATTAATGAGGTCGTAAAAAGCAAAGTGATTGGAACTGCAAGCTCTTCACAACAATATTTTATTTTACATGAAGAAATGTTATCAGGACAACTTTTGTTAGATGACTTTAGATTTTTTAAGTAAATAGATTTCACCTGGCTGCACTGTTATTGGATAGCTTAGGTCATCATACGAAACTGATGAATAAGTAGACTTAAAAAAGTCAGCAAAAAAGTTACATATTGAAAAATCGTTATCAGATTCAAATGATTTGTGTGAAAGATTTCCTGAAAGATTTTGCATCAGACTTGATGTTCGATTTAACTTTCGTTAAGTATATGTTATAGGACTGCTTTCATAACAGTGGGTAATCGTATTTAATTGAAATATAATTAGCAAAGTCACGAACAGTTGATTTTACGTTTCTTAATTTCCTTATTTCGTTGGTATACCAAACCAGACCATATGAAATAGAAGCTTTTTTTGTGGGACAAATAATTGAAAGTACTAATTGAATGTAAAGTTAAAACCATTGGCCGCATTATCAAGGTTCAGTTAAAACGAACATATATTATTTGCATTCAGAATGGATGACCAGTTGATGTTTGACAAATTGTGTTTTAAAATGACACAATTAGTTTTTTAAAATTAAACTCAATAGGAGTTTCAATAACAGGGTTTTGTGTATATGGTTTTGGAAAATTGAGAGTAATTTCTAAAATAGGATGATGTGAATCTTCAGGGATCACTAATGGATCAGACCTAGAAACTGAAATAAGATCAAGCAAGCGATTATTCTAATTATATTGACAATAGTCCTTGACATGAAAGTTAATTTCAAAAACGGTTATCAGATGAACATTCTGAGAAGGTTGCAGGGTTATCAGTGCAGCGATTCCAAAGGATATTTGGAAAATTGAAACCATCAGTTATTAAAATGTTGTCATGAGTCTGAAGTAGTAAGCATACTTTATTAATAGAAACTAAATGCTTGTTCTAAACTTCAGTGTTTGAGCTTGGTGGAATATATGAGCAGGTAACGTAAAGACTTAAAGAACCATATTTCACATGAACACAACAAAATTCAATGTCTAAAGATTCAGGAATTATTATTTCATATGAGTAGTGTAATGACCTGATGGCAATTAAAACACCACCGCCATTACAATTTCCAGCAATAGAGTTTCTGTCTTTGCGGTAAATATCAAATTTGTTAGACAGAAAATCAGTAATAAGGATATGAAGTTTAAGCCAGGTCTTACTGAAAACAATTATGTCAAAATCAAGATTATGACTTAAAATGCATTAATCTTTTAACTTAGTATTTAAGCCTCGAACATTTTGGTAACCGATATGGAACGGACGGCAGCAATCTAGTTTTTTTGGTGGATATTTGTTGTAGGTAAGGTAGCTATAGCATGTGGTTTGGGTTTTGATCGAAAACCAAATTCCCGCAACATTGCATTACTTGGTCAAAAACTTTCATCCAATACTTTTTCAAAAGATACCCAGATAACAATAATTTTTCAGAAAGATACCCAAGATCCAAAATAAGAGATTACTTTTGAGTTTATATGGTGTAAAACATCTTCTTCTGACTTATCCGGGCCAATTCGAGATACAAAAATGGATTTAGCTGGTTGAACAACCACCAGTTCTCTATTAATGGGGCGATTGTTGCTGCTTTTTAGTACTTGCTTAGGTTTAGCTCTAGTTTTAGTCGAAGTATATGTAGAATTAGAACTAGCGTAGAATTAGCATCAAGTAAAACATGAAGGTTAGGAGAAATCGGTTCAACATACGGTTCAGGGGCAATATTTTTAGGCGGTTAGGCAGTTTTTGCTGAAGACTAAGCGTTGCTTCAAAGGTTTTTGTGTAAACGTTTTCGTTTTGAAGAGATAAATGCTTCATCCATAACCTTAAAAGTTTTAAACAATTTCTCGAACTCCGCCAATCTAGCCTGGGCCGTACAAAGATCCTTAGATACTTCCATAAAACCTCTGCTGGATTACTTTATTGACCTTAAAATATCTATGATATGATATATTTCAGACGATTTTGGTCGTACATGACTGAAATTTGGTAATTAATTAATTAACCGTCCGCAACTGAACTAAAAATGGACGTGGTGGCACTATAATTACGCCCAATTTTAAGAAATCATTAAGACTCCAAAACTTCTGGGCCGATTGCGCTGAAATTTTGGTAGTAGATTGTTTTCGAGCACGAGCTGGTTTACAGGAAAAAATTATTGCCACACCTTCTTTCAGCGCCCACAAATAAAAAAGTAGCAAAACCGCGGACAACTGGGTCCTGCTAGTCTTTAGTACATATAATTTATATTTTCAAAAGTCACGTTTAAATAAACTATAAAAAGATAAAAAACTCAAAAAAAGAAAACAGGTAATTAACATGATTAACTCTGTCCAAGTTAATAGAAGCAGCCAAAACCTCTCCAACGATATCTTAAAAACTAAGATAGCATAAAAAATAATGATGTTATTTGAATTTTAGTGAAAATAACAAAAAATATCAAAAAAAGTTCGTGAAATCAGCATTATCTTTGGGTAAACAGCAAATATTTGAAATGTTATATTTTGCAGTTAGAATTTTTTTTTTTAAATTAGAAAATATTTAAGCAGAAAAATGCTGAAATGCATGCTTAATGCTTGAATGCAATACTTGTATGGTTCTTAATAAAAACAGATTAATGTAAGAGGAGCACTGGAGTGTAGCTACTCTGCAACTCTGTTTATATAATTTACAAGAAATGAGAAAACGATAACTCGCTCTCTCACACTTGATGCCAAAACCTGTTTGTGGTACACAACAAAACAAAAGAAAACAAAGCAAGTATGTATAGTAACGCAAAATTAAATTATTATTGTTGAAAAGGATAAAACAATTGATGACAAGCTTCCAATAATAATTCCAGCGATGATCCAAAAAATAATGTGTAGTTTTAATTTTAAATAATAATTGAATTTATTTCTAAATAAAAAAAATAGAAATACAAATACAAATAAAACCTTGTAAAAAAAGGCTCGCAAAAATACGTCCGAAAGTAGAACAGTAGAACGATTACCCGACATAATGATTACATCAATGATATAGTTAAAATTTCACAATACTGCAATATTCACTAGTACGCTGATGACGTCCAATTGTATCGAAACCCTCGGATAGCGAAGAGGGCATTGCTAAGCTCTGTCTGGACTTGAACAATATGCTCAGTTGGGCATCGAAAAATGGACTGTGCCTTAGTCCAGCTAAGTCAAAGAGTATTGCTATTGTTATGGTTTCCTTAATACTTCCTCCTTCGATGGCTATTTCCGCGACTGTTACGTTAATACATAACATAGAAGCTTAGTCTTGAAGGAAAATGTCATCATCTTTCTTTCAGAATATTAAAAAAACCTTAAGGATTTTTTGTCTGACTCGAAGTAAGTAATAGGCTAGGACTCGTCGGCTTTGGGGGTGGGGGCTTGCTTTCTTACAACGAAAATCCTTGTACAAAAAACTACGTGCAAGTGCAAGAGACAAAAAAAAAAAATAATAAAGTGGACCCGAAAACGAAAATAGAAAAAGACATACGTTTGTTTAAAAAAAATCAATTGAAACTACCTAATAACCCGCTGATCTAGGATCTGATGTTCTGATCCTCTTTTCTTTGCCCTCCCAACCATGGTTCCCAACAATAACCTTTTGAAAACCCAAATAACTTTAGACGCCCGGTTTAAGGTCTACTATTTTTAATTTATGTTTGTTTCAAATTATTTATATTTATTAAAGTTAGAACGCATCGTTTTAATGTTACAGTATTCAAATAAAAATCCAAAGTTTATTTATATTACACTAATATCTAAGGTTTTAGAATCAATTAAAATTCATAAAGTTAATCATAAATTTATTTTTCATATTTTTCATATATATAATATATACAAAAAAAAATCCCAAAATAAATCTTTTAAATTAAATTAAGCTCTTACAATGCAGCCATAAGTAATGTAATTATCAAGATATGCTAATAGTTGTAACAGGAAGTAGTTACAATGTTGAAAAAAATTAAAAAAAAAAATATGTCTCAAGAGATACTTTTGTATATATAATTTACCCAAGTGTGTGTGTGTGTGGTTTGTTTGTTTGTTTGACTTTTAAACTTAAAACGTGTATACTTGCATTCTAGATTAGGTTTTTGTATACTTAGCTCTTACCACACCCCCTTTTACCGCCCAAAAATCAATAAAAATGCAATGATTCAGACTGTTTCGATTGTATGAGACAAAAATTTGATAATCTTGTTGGTATGGCTACTTTCGGCAGTTGTGCCCAAACTGGGTTTCCACACCCACTTTTACCGCCCACAAATCAATGAAAATGATATATTTCAGAGGGTTTTGGTCGTATAAGACTGAAATTTGGTAATTAAGGGTGTATGCTCACCGTCGGCAACTGAACTAAAAATGGGCGTGGTGGCACTATAATCAAGTCCAATTTTAAGAAATCATTAAGACTCCAAAACTTCTGGGCCGACTGCGCTGAAATTTTGGCAGTAGATTGTTTTCGAGCACGAGATGATTTACGGGAAAAAAATTATTGCCACACCTTCTTTCAGCGCCGACAAATAAAAAAGTATGGTTGCTGGAATGTCCGTGGCAAAACCGCGGACTACAACTGGGTCCTGCTAGTCTTTAATAAATATAATTTATATTTTCAAGTCACTTTTAATTAAATTATTAAGAGATAAAAACTCATAAAAAACAGGTGATTAATATGATAAATTCTGTCCAGGAGTTAACCCTTAAGTAAATATTGGGGTCTGGCCAGACTCTTTTAGGTTTTATTTCAGTTTAAATTCTAGCCATATTCGCTACCCTGTGTCCAGCCAGACCCTATATAATTTGAAGGAATATATTTTGAAATTTGCCTTTTTGTTTCTTTGTTGCTTTATGCTACATGGTTTCAAGAAGTGTTGCCATATATGTGTTGCCATATATCGGAGAGGTATTGCCAGATATCGAAAACTATCTGATATTTGCCCATAACTCTTCAAAATGTAACGATTTCATAAAAAATAAATTCGATCGAAATTCACATAAATTTTTTCATATGTATGTATATGCACGGCTGCCACGCCGTGGTGCAGTGTGTAGAGTGCATGGCCCGCCCATACGACAGAGGACTCTGGTTCAATTCCCACCTGACATAGAACATTTTTTCAATTGAATTAATTTTTGTGTTCGTCCGTCACCGCTCTGCAGACAATGGCAAACTTCAGATAGTAAAAACGACTTGTGATGTAGTTATAATAAAAAAATTACCATTTGCATAAAATTTTCTTTATATGTATATATATAAAGGGTCCGCCAAATAACTTTTTTTTTTTTTGAAAATGCAAAAAAAAAAAACTACTGAATATTTTCTCAAATTTCTTTTTTTATTTGAATGTACAATCCTTCGGTTAATAATGGAAAATGATTTCATTCCAATGGCTGCCTCCGCTGGCCATGCAGTAGCCTACATGATCGGTTCAATTTTTAAGCAGATTATCGATTGTGTGCAGCTGTATTTCACCAATGGCTTCACGAATATTGTCCTTTAAAGCGTCAATTGTCTCTGGCTTGTCGGCGTAACACTTATCTTTGAGGGCACCCCTCAAATAATAGTCCAACGGTGTCAAATCGCAGCTCCGAGGTGGCCAAACGACATCAGCTCTGCGGCTGATAATGCGATCTTCAAAAACAGGGCGCAAAACATCGAGTGTAGCTTCGGCTGTGTGGCACGTAGCGCCGTCCTGTTGAAACCAAATGTTTCCAATATCCTCTTCTTCAATTTTTGTGAACAAAAATTCTTTCAACATGGCCCGATAACGATGGCCATTGACTGTAACGGCCACTCCTTGCTCATTTTCGAAGAAAAATGGCCCAATTATGTCTCTGGACCAAAATCCGCACCAAACAGTGACTCTTTTTGGGTGCATCGGATTTTCAATGTATGCGTGCGGGTTTTCTGTGCCCCAAATGCGACAATTTTGCTTGTTTACATACCCGCCAAGATCAAAATGAACTTCATCTAAAAGATGATTTTTTTGGCAAAATCGGCATCTTCTGTAAGTCGATCGCAGGCCCACTCAGCGAAGCGAAAACGCATTGGATGGTCAGTTGGCTTCAACTCCTGAACCAATTGGACTTTGTATGGCGTCATACCAAGGTCTTTATGCAAAATTCGCCTCAATGATGTCTCCGAAATGTTCTATTGTTGAGAACGACGGTGAATTGATGTTGATGCCGCTTCACGCACACTTTCTGCCACAGCAGCAATATTCTCGGGTGTACGCACTGTTTTTGGCTTTTCACGCTTTGGTTTATCGATTAGGATGCCAGTTTCTTTCTTTTTTTACAAGATAATGAACATACCGAGCTAACGGTGCTTCTGTTCTTCCAAAATCCGTACGCAATTTTCGCACACATTCTGCAACATTATAATGATTTTCAGAGTAATGTCGCAATATTTCCCAGCATTGTTCAAGCGTATACACAACCATATTCGTTCAGCGGAAGTATAAAACTAATTATCTGTCAAATCAGACATGTGTCAAGTGTTACCATTCACTAAATAAGCACTAGTTGAAAAAAAAAAACTTTAGATGGCGGACCCTTTATATCTTCATTCATTTATTCATTTATACATTTATACATGGAACTATATTTTTCTAATTAAGTGTAAGATACAACTGAAATTTTCTACGATGTTGGTTTTCAGAATTTCACAAATCCGACGACAACTAGAGGAGCTAAGTGCAAAATTTACAATATCAACATTTTTCTAAACTGCAGCGGGGTTTTCCTTTTTTTGTATTCATTTCTTTGTGTAATTTATTCGACTACGAAATACAGGATGTGTTTCAAAGTGACGATGAAGATGAGGAAGAGCTGCTACCAGAAGTCTGCTCGTAGTGTTTTTTTTGTGGAAAAGACGGCACACAATGGAGTACAGTGCCACCACAAATGGGAAGAATTAGAACCCATAATATAATGCGTTTCAAAGGAGGCCCAATTCTGAATGATTCTGTTTTAATTGAAGGGTTTAAAAAAATGTTTACACCAAATATAGTTTTTATAATTTTAAAAGAAACAAAAATTGAGCTACTGACTCAATTAACGAATGGAACGCAAAGAATCTAAATAAAAAGCAGAAAACCTGGATAAAACTCACAGTGGTGGAGTTAAATGCTTTTATAGGAATACTGTTAGCAGCTGGTGTCAACCGAAGTAATATGCAGGGTGCATCGGTCCTTTGGAAACCTAAAAATCTTCCAATTTTTATAGCTAAAATGGCATATACGCGATTTTTGTCAATATTACGTTTTATACGTTTTGACGAGAGCCGCACCCGTCTATTTCGTGCTCAAACCGATAAGACTGCTACTATAAGTGATATTAAGAATATGTTTAACGAGAATTTAAAAAAAAAAATACCAGCCTCATAAAGATATCGCAATAGATGAGCAACTGTTTCCATTCCGTGGCAGAACAAAATTTACGCAATATATTCCATCGAAGCCCGCACGGTATGGAATCAAGGTTTGGTGGGCATGCGATGGAAAAACGCACTATCCTTTGCATGGAAATATATACACTGGTAAAAATGCAAGCGGGGAGCGAGCTGCAAACCAAGGAGAGAATGAAATGATGCGTTTGGCTTCTAAATATGCAAACTCTGGCCGGACAATAGTTGCAGACAACTTTTTTTCATCATTGGAAGGATGCAAGCGATTAATGAATATAGGATTGACATTTGTAGGAACATTGCGAAGTAATAAAAGATATATTCCACCTGAAATGAAAAAAACATCCTTCTAGACCAGTTTTGTCTTCAGAGTTTGGATTTTATGAAAACTGTTTAAACCCGCGTTTGGAGTTATTTTAGTTTGGTTATAGACCCAAGCACATAAATTTGGACTATGGTTTTAAGTTTCTTGTCACAAACAGCACTTGAACTGTTTGTGGAGCTGGAAAGTTTTGATTATAAGAAACACTCGGTTTGATTGTAAAACACGTACTCACCTTTTATTAAAGTCTTTTCGCCCTTTTATAGGCGAAAATCAATACAATATACAGTAAATATTAACAAATAAAATCGATGAAATATGTAAAAATACATAAACAAAATTGACTTAAAATATAAGTGCATATTTCTGTATGCACAAAAAACATCCTTGGCCATGAGTTGAGTCGTCAGCATATTTGACGAGCATACGAAAATAAGCAAAACAAAAGAGTCATATTTCTATGCTCTGCTTGAACTGTTTTTTGTTCTTACTTTATTACGTTGAGTTTACTCGCGTTCAAGACCAAGGTTGTTTTTTCGATGGAAATGTACTGATTCAAAACCTTGAAATGCACGATTCTCTGACCATGAAAATTGACTCTTCATAGCCAGGAAAACGTGCGAGTTCAGTGGCCCTGAACCCGTACATTCTCCCCCTGGTGAGATCTAAAGTTATAAAGATCTCACTTAGTTGAATTATGTCACGGTGACCACAAAATCTGATGTTGTTGATCTCTGGCGTGGTAATGGTTGGGGACATCGTGTTTCTGTCAACTGGAGTTGGTGGTTTTTTGATTTCTCCTTCCAAATAATATAACTTGTGATTATAATGGACAAAACCAATGCTGTATATCCAATTGCTGAATAATGGTAGTTGAATTTCTGAAATTGTGCTGGTAGATCAAGATATTTTTGGTGCGCTAATAAGCTCTGGAGTTCGGTTAGGTTTTGCAGCTGCGTATAGTATTGCTCAGTTTTCTTGCTAAGAGCATCAGGTTCCTTGGGTTTTATGACATCTATCAAATTACCTAGGCCTGGTGTACGATACTTGTCGACTGCTGAAATATGTTTTTTGACCTTGTATTGTGATTGAGTTTTGCTTAATAACACACTGGGGCTTCAGAGATAGTATGCCGGATCCCTTCAAAGTGAGTTGTTCACTTTGGCCTTCACATACAGAAGTTATTCGTGTGGGAGCGCTTACCGCATACATCCATTGGTTGTTGTTTGTCATTTGAATCCATGTTGAATTTGTCTTTAAGAGTTCTACGTTGCACTCTGGTTGGGTGTCGTTGTTGAACAGCTGTATTTCACAGGAACATATTTCAGAACCCTTGTTGTATTTTGCCTGTATATTGGTACATACGTATGATTCTGATTTTACGAGAATACAGGTATTCAGTTGGGATTTACTAATGGGGAGATATTGATCTCTATGTGCGTTAACGGCAATAATGTCATCGCAGGGCTTGATTGCAGTTAAGCTGTTGTTGACAGTTGACATAGTGGGCACTGGAAACATTTTGTAGAGTTCGAATGTTTCTTGATCGCACAGAGGTATTGAAATTTTAAAAATGACGTGGCTTTCTGTTAATTGTCCTTCCACAGTCATGAGTTTATAGAGTTGTATGCGCTCCTCATGATCGACAGGTAGTCGCAGTGTTGGTGTCAAATAGTTCCGAATTGTTACCAATTCCTCTTGTAATTGGTTTGGTGTAAGTAACATTGGACTGATTTTTCCGTGGTGGGTATCTGTTAGAACGTCTATGATGGATGTCTGGATCCGTTGCAGATTTGCTGCTGTGACTGTAAGTTGTGTGGCTAAAGAAATGAAGATTTGGAACATTTTGAATTGATAGTCCATGTCTTAAAGATCGTACACTTGTGGCCAAATCTCGTTAACCCTTGTGTCGATGTTGTCGAATTTCTTTTTAATCTCCGATTGATCTTGTTTGATGATGTTAATGGTTGCATCAAGAATCGAGGTTTGATTTTTGAGTAAGATTTGAAGATGTCCTTCATTTTCTTTGACCTTTCCGATAGTATTGATCACTTCCTCAGCATATTCGGAATCTTAAACTCCAAATAATGAATTAGCGATATTTCCTACGATGTTTAAAGCACCTCTTTTATTTCTGTTGACTTTGAATCCATTGGTGTCTGCAGTGTTAAGTGCACTTCTTATAGATCGGTTTATGGTAAGAAGATTATTGTCCTGTTTGAGTACGTTTTCAAGATTGTCAAAAGTTTGTACAATGGATGTGCATACACTTTTTTGAGAGTGTACGAGTTTCGGTTCTTGACAAAAGTGCCGCAAGGCTGCTGTTCCATTCGTCAAAAACTCAGTTTCTTTCCAATAAGGGTTTAAATCATAATACACAATAAGTTGCCATTGTGTTCTAGAGGTTTTCATTGATGCAATTCCCTCGAAGTGGATGCCTAGGTTGGAGTCAAATTCATAGTTCTTGACTTCGGTTGCCAATATAAGAGGTAGCATGATTACCGCAATTAATAATACCGATGCTAAGGTGGGTGATGATGATCTTCGTCTCTTACGTGCTACTTCAGTGTCGTTGTCGTCGTGATGACTAGGTGCCTTGTGATAGGTAGACCCAGAAGTAACAGGAACCTCTGCTTGGTTGTCTTCTATTGGTAGGGGAGCTAATCGATGGATTGGCCGTCTAAATATTCCTGAATCTGTTTTGATATCCACTACACGTACAATGTCATCTTCTCCCTTATAAGTTTTCGTGATCCGTCCAAGTGGCCATTGAAGAACCGGGGAGTTGTCTTCCTTGATGATTACCACGGTACCTTCCCTAATGTTATTAGCCTGTTCCCTCCATTTGTGCCTATATTGAAGTTCGTTAAGATAGTCACGAGACCATCTTTGCCAAAAGTCGTGTTTGATTTGTGACACGGCTTTCCATCTGGTTCCTAAGGATGACTTCGTCTCCACTGCTCTTGCATCGACTTGTGCTGTAAGAGGTTCGCCGATCAAAAAATGTCCAGGAGTAAGTGCACTTAAATCATTAGGATCGTTTGACATGGGGCTGATTGGTCTCGAGTTTAGTATTGCCTCGATCTCCACTACAATGGTTTCGAGTTCTTCGTATGTGAGAGATGCCGATGCGACACTTCTTTGGAGCAGATTTTTTGCTGATTTTACGGCTGCTTCCCACAGTCCTCCAAAGTGAGGAGCCCTGGGAGGAATGTAGTGAAAATGTATTCCTTTTCTATTGCACGTGTTCATTATCTTTTCTTGCGCGTTGGCTGAATGAATTGCTAGTGATAATTCAGCAAGTTGGTTTTTTGCTCCAACAAAGTTGGTTGCGTTGTCACTGTAGAGGTTTTGATAGTGCCCCCTTCGAGCGATGAACCTTTTAAGGGCTCCGATAAATGCGTCAGTTGACAGGTCGCTTACAATTTCCAAATGAACTGCTTTTGTGGCGAAGCAGCAGAATATAGCCAAATATGCTTTTGTTGGTCTCTTCCCGCGTAGTTTGTAGTGCACCCAAAGTGGTCCACAATAATCTACACCAGCGTTGATAAATGCCCGTGCTGGCGTAACTCTCGTTGCTGGTAAGTTTCCCATGATTTGCTGTACCAGTTGTGGCCGCGTCCTGTAACATCGGACACAGTGGTGAACTATTGATCTTGCCATACTTGCTGCTTTCACAGGCCAAAACCGTTGTTTAGTATGCGCCACTAATGCGGTTGGACCACAATGCATGTGATCTTCGTGTATAGATTGCATTATTAACTTTGTTATCGGATCATTATACGGTAGAAACATTTGGTGTTTAGTTTCGTATGGTAATGTGGATGCATTTAGTCGGCCGCCGACTCTCAAAATGCCGTCGTCGTCTAAAAATGGCTTAAGGCTGTGTATTGCACTGTTTTTATTCACGACACCATATTTCTTTAAAGCTAGCATTTCTGTACTAAAATCGGCCGCTTGCACAGTTCGTATAATCACCTTCAGTGACTTATCCAATTCTAAAGGTGTTAGTACCCATGAGGCTTGGTGGGATGGCATTGTGCCTCGTGCACGCTCTCCAAAGCGAATCAAGCCTACAACTTGCTGAAGTTTCTTAAATGAGTTACCATGATTGATTAAATAGATCATGTTTTCTGCGTCATTTCTGGCTGTAATTAAAGCCTTTGGTGCTTTTCTTTTGCCTTCTTCTGTTATTTTTGGACTATTATTGCAGAATGGTTGTGGCCAAATTGATTCGTTTCCATGTAGTAAAAATGGCCCATAAAACCATAGGTTGCATTGCATAAAGTTTCTTGGATGACAACCCCTTGACAACACATCTGCTGGATTTTGTTTCGAAGTTATGTGCCGCCATTGTTGTGCTATGGAACAGTCCTGAATTTTTGCTATACGATTTGCTACGAAAACTTCGTATGATGAGGCTTCCGCATTTATCTAAGATAATACAACCTCAGAATCAGTCCAAAAATATATGGATTCGCTACAATCTTTAATGTCTAGTTGAATTCTTGTTGCAAGTTGCGCACCCAGTAGGGCAGCGCATAATTCCAATCGAGCAATTGTCTGATGCTGCTGATTTATGGGTGCGACTCTGGATTTGGCACACAGCAGTCTTGCAGCTACCCTACCGTCCTTACTGACTGAACGTAGGTATGCCACAGCCCCGTAAGCCTTCTCCGAAGCATCGGTAAAAATGTGCAACTGACTTGATTCTGGAAACTGATGATTAAATACGTGACGAGGAATTTGTTTTTCATTTAACTCTTGGAGCTGATCTCGAAATGATATCCATTTGCTGTGTAGTTCCACAGGCAGCGCCTCATCCCACGAAAGTTTTAGTTTCCATAGTTCTTGCATGAATATTTTAGCGTTGATGATAACTGGAGCCATTATTCCCAATGGATCAAATATTCTTGCCAACTCTGAACTCACACTTCTTTTTGTGACTCTTGTGTTGCTGCTAAAGATGGTTTTCGTCTTGATGCAAAATGTATCATCCTTCGGCAGCCATGTTAATCCTAGGGTCTTAACACTGTCACGTGATTCTTCGTCAAAATCGAGATTTATTTCTTGATGATCTGCTGGAATCCCTTGCAGCTATTGCGGATGGTTAGCACACCATTTTCGCAACTCAAATCCTGCGGTACTTAAAATTGTTGTCAGTTCCCTTTGAGCCGTGATGGCGGTGGTTAGACTATCACTTCCGAGTAAGCCATCGTCCACATAAAAATTGTTCTGCAACGCCGAGGCTCCCAGGGGGTATTTTGTGCGATTTTCTTTGGATAACTCTAACAAACATTTGATGGCAAGATATGGTGCTGCTTTGGTCCCGTAAGTCACTGTGTTTAGCTGATAATATTTAATCTCTTCTTCGGGATTTTTCCTCCATATGATAACTTGATGCATCCGATCATGGGGGTTGATTAAGATCTGCCTATACATTTTCTGAATATCTGTAGTGAAAACGTATCTTGGAATTCGAAAGCGTAGTAAGACGGTAAACAAATCATTTTGGATGATCGGCCCTGTGTGCATTATGTCATTTAATGATAATCCTGATGATGTCTTCGCGGAAGCGTCAAAAACTACCCGTAACTTGGTACTGCTACTATCAGGTTTGCTAATACAATGGTGTGGAATAACGTAATGTGGTCTGCGCCAAATGCCTGTGCTTGATACTTCAGTCATGTGTCCCAAACTCTTATATTCTTCCATAAAGTTAGTGTAAGAAATCTTCAGTTCAGGGTTTTTTCCTAGCCGCCTTTCTATTGCCAAGAAATGATTAAGAGCCATTTGTTTTGAATCTCCTAATGCTGCTGGATTATCCGTGAAAGGAATTTTTACCACAAATCGTCCATCGGAGTTTCTTCGAGTGTTATGAGAAAAATGCAATTCACATCGTTTTTCTGTAGCTGTGAATTGGGATTTGTGGTTTTCAACTTCTTCCAATTTCCAGAACCTTTCGATTAGTGCACTTGTATCTTCATCAGCTTCACTAAAAATGCCACATGTAGCAGAAGTAACTTTGGTTTCTTCTACCTTGCCAGACACTACCCATCCAAATATAGTATTTTGTAAACTTGGGAGATTGTTGCTTAATTTGATTTGACCAGTTGATAGTACTTGTAAGAAAAATTCTGCACCGAGCAGCACATCTATGTTGCCAGGCTGAAAGAATGTTGGATCAGCGAGTGGTATATTGGGTGGAATATTCCATGACGACACATCTATAAATTTTGACGGCTGAGCGCTTACAATTTTTGGCAACACAAGCGCTTCCAGCCGTGCTTCGAATCCATTTATTGTGGACCGCATTGTTACGCTTATTCGTGATTTACAATCCTTCTTGTTGGCTCCAATCCCTTCTATACTGAATGAAGCGTGTTTTTGTTGGAGTCCCAGCTTCTTAACAAGTCTCTCTGTACCAAGATTTACTTGAGAGCCAGAATCCAACACTGCTCTGCATTTAAGCTCTCGACCACTGTTTGTTATTAGTTGTATACAAACAGTGCTGAGCATAACGTATTTGTTGCAGCTAGCCTTATCTGCTGCGGATAAGCTGACTGGAATGGATCCCGTCTTGTTAGATGACGATGTGGGCGCATTTCCTGTCTTTAATAACATTGATCCTTGATTGTTGGATGTTGATAATGATGAACTGGTTGGCTTTGTTGACATAGCCTTTTCTGCTTGCATGATGATGATGAACGGACTGGTCTTGTTGACATAGGTTGTAGGATGTTTGATGAATACGACGGAGTCCTCATGTCATCTTGGTTGTCGAGATGAAGTAACGTGTTGTGTGTTTTGTTACATCTTGTGCATTTTCTCGATTCGCAGTTGTTTGCAAAATGTCCCTCTTTTAAACTATTTACGCATCGCTTGTTGGTTTTTACTATCTGAAGCCGCTCTGCTGGCTTCATGAGTAAAAAGGTCTTGCAGACAAATAATGGATGAGTTCCAGACTTGCATACATTGCACTCATATTGAGAGTATTGATTTGTCGAAATTGCTGACACACATGATCTTGCTGAACCTTGTCTGTCCTTGTGATTTACTGCTTCTAGTGATTGAAATTGGGCTTCGAAAAAGGTAAAAAAATCCTTAATTGTTGGCAACTCCTTTGGATTTTTTAGGAATTGCTCATATCTGATGTGTGTTGATCTATCAAGCTCTTTACAAGTAAGTGGAGAAGCAGTAGATCCCAGGACGAAGTTGTTATTCCGAGGCCTTCCAGTGACATCAGGCACTCCTGCGTAGTGTCATGTAAATTTTTTATAGAAACAACCGATGAGGCGTTGAATTCTTGCCCCAACATCCTTTGTATTAGCGTGGAGCACAGTACTCTTTTGTTGTTATGTCTTTCTCGTAACATACCCCAAGCCAAGTCGTAATTATCTTGGGTGAGTGACAGATGCCTGATTAATTTTTCAGCTTCCCCTGATAGGTTTGTTTTGAGATACCACATTTTGTGGATTTTCGGCAATGCTTGTTGGTCCACTATTTGAGAAAAAAGTTCGTAAAATTGTTGCCACTTGAGGATATCCCCATCAAATTGTGGAATGGTGACTCTTGGTAGTCTTAGTGGCTCTTCATTTGCAACGTTTTCTGGTCGTGGTACGTCAGCTGGGCGTGCAAATTGTATCCGACTAGCATATACTCGAGTTTCGCATGCCACATATTGTTCATAATTGTAGCCAATTTCGCTTGGTTGGTCACAGTTTTCACACAAGCTGTAATTTAAAGTTTCTATTTCCAACCAAAGTCTGTTTATTTGTTGAAGATTCGCCTCATGACATCTTGACTGGTCATCTGGATACTTCGCCAAGCCATCCAATAAACGGTTGAGTGAATTCAGCAAGGCTTGTTGTCGCCTGATCATCTTGGTAAGGTTTGTTGCTGCCGATGAATCGAATGATGGACGACTGTCAGGAGCAGCGGCTGAATCAGATCGTTGCTCTGTTGCTGAGGTGGAAAAGCCTACTTCTTTCCCTGTAGAATCCTTGCTTAATGTTTCTAAGCGATGGACTTCTTCTTGAAAAATATTGATATAGCTGGTTGCTAAATTGTTGATTTTCTCATAGTATCCTGTGGTGAAATAGTCATGCTCCATGGGCTGATTAGTAAGTGTTCGAAGCTCACTGTCGTGTTCTTCCAACTCTTCCCAATATTTTGTGAGACGCTGCAGTCGCTCATTGAAATAACTTGTGGTCATTTTCCTTTATGGTGAATCCTTTTTGAAGTTTTTGATCAGATTTTGTATTTCTTCTCCAACTCCCTTTTGCACTTCCAAGGTATGTTGGAAAGTAGCCATTTTTGAAGAAACCCAGCAGGAGTTTGTTTATTTGTTGAATAGAAGACAGTAGTTTGATTACAGTTGATTTGGTGGCGTGTGAGTCCACCCGGGGGCGCCAATGTTTAAACCCGCGTTTGGAGTTATTTTAGTTTGGTTATAGACCCAAGCACATAAACTTGGACTATGGTTTTAAGTTTGTTGTCACAAACAGCACTTGAACTGTTTGTGGAGCTGGAAAGTTTTGATTATAAGAAACACTCGGTTTGATTGTAAAACACGTACTCACCTTTTATTAAAGTCTTTTCGCCCTTTTATAGGCGAAAATCAATACAATATACAGTAAATATTAACAAATAAAATCGATGAAATATGTAAAAATACATAAACAAAATTGACTTAAAATATAAGTGCATATTTCTGTATGCACAAAAAACAACCTTGGCCATGAGTTGAGTCGTCAGCATATTTGACGAGCATACGAAAGAAAATAAGCAAAACAAAAGAGTCATATTTCTATGCTCTGGTTGAACTGTTTTTTGTTCTTACTTTATTACGTTGAGTTTACTCGCGTTCAAGACCAAGGTTGTTTTTTCGATGGAAATGTACTGATTCAAAACCTTGAAATGCACGATTCTCTGACCATGAAAATTGACTCTTCATAGCCAGGAAAACGTGCGAGTTCAGTGGCCCTGAACCCGTACAAAAACAATATTGCTATTTGCTCTTAGGCCCCCAAAAGAAATAAAGCTGTAATTCTTTTTTCAACTGTTCATTACGACAAAACGACTATAGGTGATTAAAAAAAACCTGAAGCAATCATGTATTACAACAAAGCTAAAGGTAGCGTTGACGCAATGGACCAAATGTTAGGCCATTATAGTACAAAACGTCGGTCAAAACGCTGGACCTTAGCTTTTTTTATAATATGGTTGACGTCATGGCATTAGCAAGCTATATAATTTACAAGGAAATAGACAACTTTAAGGGAAAGAACGCTCGAAGAATATTTTTAACTGACCTATCGGAATCTTTGGTTCGGTCACAAATAGAAATCCGCAGTAATGAGACACATACTTTAAAACGACTTGCAAGCCGATTAGCTATAGAAGCATTGCTTGGCAGACCAATTTCGGTAATGATTCAGATATGTATCTATTATTGATATTAATGAAATTTTTTTGTTTTTTTCTGACAACAACGGACCAAATGTGTTCCAGTGGACCCAGCGTTTTGGAAAAAAAACGTGATTGCCGGTTATGCCATATCAATGACAAGGCCCGGCGTAAAACTCGTTTCTACTGCGAAATATGTTTGGACCCTGTTTACCAGCAGCATTCCTATTGCTCTTACAAATGTTTTCAATGTACTCGTATAAGCGAGTAAAACAATTAAATTAATACTTTTTCATTAAAATTATTCATAACACTTCCATATAGTAATATTCGTATGCCCCAGAAAATGTGAATTTTATATGTTTTTAATAAAAGTATCAACAATATCCTGAAATTTGTCATTGAAACTCATAAAAATATGTATGGGTCTGGCTAGACCCTTGCATTGTTAATGAGACAATTAAAGTGGTCAACACACGAGGGTTAATAGAAGCAGCCAAAACCTCACCAACGATATCTTCAAAACTAGGATAGCATAAAAAAGAATGACATTATTTGAATTTTAGTGAAAATAACAAAAACGTTCGTGAAAATCAGCATTATCTTTGGTTAAACGGCAAATATTTGAAATGTTTTGATGCATTTTGGAAGAAATTTTTCATAGCTTTTATTTCTGAACATTTGTTTTTTTTTTTAACTCACACCAGCCGAAATTTTTACGAAAAACATGATTTTTGGAGGCTATCATGACTGGCAAAACATTTTGGGAAGCTAATTAAAGTAAATAAATATCTATTATGCTGTCCTCATAATTATGGAAATTTAAATATTAATACATGCTTTTGTTTGCTTGTAACAAACAATATAAGTAATAATTTAATCTATATATATATATAAAATTGTAAAAACAAAAATCTGTATATTAAATATTTTTTTGAAATTCTTTTTGTGATGGACGTTTTCGATGACGCTGAGTCCGAAAATCGCATTTTTAAAATTTTTGTCGGTCTGTCTGTCTGTCTGTCTGTCTGTCTGTCTGTCTGTTAAAGCATCACGTGAAAACCACTGGATGAATTTAAATGAAACTTGGAATCTAGGTTCCTTATGTACCCGGTCATAACATAGGCTACTTTTTATCCAGTAAAAAAGGTTGGACCCTGTAGGGGGCGCTGCGATCGGGTTCCAGGCATTCTTTTTTTAAGCTTATCTCCGAAACCGTTCATCCGATTTACATGAAAACTTTTACGTAGAAGTTCTCGGATACGCTGAGTTTTTTTGACTTATCTACTCTGTTCTATCTCGAACACCAGAGAGCGCTGCAGTACAAAGATTTTGAAAAACCTCGAAAATCTCCTAAACCGTGCATCCGTTTTGTATGAAAATTGGTATATAGATGTTTTCGGATACGGTGAACTTTCATGACTTATCTACACTGTTCTATCTTGAACACCAGAAGGCGCTGTAGTACAAATATTTGAAAAAACGTCAGAAAACTCCTAAGTCTTGCATGAAAGTTCGTATATAGAAGTTTTCTGAAACGGTGAGTTTTTATGTCTAATAACTAGGTTCTATCTTGAACACCAGAGGGTGCTGGAGTACAAATATTTTAAAAAAGTCGAAAAAATCCAAAACCATTCATCCGATTTGCATGAAATTTTGTATGTAGAGGTTCTCGGATACGCTGAGTTTTTTTGGCTTATCTACTCTTTTCTCTCTCGAACACCAGAGGGCGCTGTAGTACAAATTTTTTGAAAAACCTCGAAAAACTAAGCCGAGCATCCGAATTGCATGAAAATTGGAAAATATGGGTTTTCTGATACGGTGAGTGTTTTGGACTTATCTTTTTTGTGCAATCTTGAATAGTAGAGGGCGCTTTAGTACAAATCTTAGGAAATCGTGAAAAACTCCAAAACTGCTCATCCGATTTGGATGAAAATTTGTAGATAGCGAATTTCGAGTACGGCAAGAGTTCTGGTGCTATCTTTTTTGCTCTTCCTCGAAACTAGCGGGCGCTGTTGCACAATTTGTACGTGTGCATGTTATTAAACTGTTCCTAAACGGCTGCACCGATTTTCATGAAATTCTTTGTGTGTGTTTAGGATCCCTGGATGGTTCAGATTCGCAATTGGACCCGGTAGGTGGCGCTGTGATCGGGTTCCACGAATTTTGTTATTATCGTTTATCTCCGAAAATTTGTACTTAGGGGTTTTCGGGTACGGTTGTTTTTATGACTTATCTATTTTGTTCTATATTGAACATCAGAGGGCATTGCGGTACAAATGGTTAAAAAATCTCAAAAACCTCCTAGATGTACATTCAATTTGCGTGAAAATTTTGATACCGGTGGGTATCTTGGACTTTTCTCTGCGCTATCGTAAACACCAGATGGTGCTGTAGTACAAATCACTTAAGAAATCTTAAAACATTCATAGACCGCTCATCCGATTTAGATAAAAATTTATATATCGGATATATAGGATTTCATTATCGAGTATGGAAAGGGCTTTGGCGTTATATTTTTATTCTATCTCGAAAAACAAAAAACTCAAAACAACTTATCCGATTAGTATGATTTTTATAAGTGGTTTTCGATTGCGGTGAGTCTTTTGGCACTATGTATTTTGCTATATTTTGAACCCCAGAGGACGCTGTACTACGAAATACAGTAAGGCGTAGCAAAGCGCGAAGGGTGATAAATATCTTCTTTATGTATGTTTATATTCCACTACCTTTTTTCGCAAATCAGGACAGCTGATGCCGAATTCTGTGGTATTTGAGTCCGTATCAACACATGCGCAAGTTGCGTCGTAAGTTGGCGTTGTTTTGACATTTTAATATCTATTTTCAATGCTTATTTAATTTTCATCCAGTGTCCTCGCAAATTGCCAAAAATTCGTTTTGCTGATTTTTTTCAAAAATGTGCAATCTATCGAATACAATATAAGACTGGAAAATATATTTTTGCAAGCGATCGGCAGCACGCACACACAAATCACGATTTCCCCAACTTTCTCATAATTTTTAGATGTCGTAGCTACATTTTGTTCATTTCGCCGAAGTTACCGGTTTGAAAGATGCACACAAAATTCCTTTTAAAGTTTGTGAAAAGTTTTTTCAAATTGACGAATGAAATCGAAAATTATTTATATCAACTCCCGAGTTAAGCCGGGTATTCAGCTAGTTAATAATAATTTGGAACTGTTCGACACTTAGTGATGTTTATATTAAATAAGCAAACTCGCTACGTATTGTTATCCAATTATTTCTTTAATCCGGTTGCTTAATATAAATTTAATTTTATAATAAATAGATCGAATATATGAAATAATTCAGTTTTTAACTTAATTATGCTTATACTTTATTTGTTATTAATAATAAATGTGTAAGCATTCAGAAAAAAATCAAATTTGTACATGCGTACCCGGTAGAAAGAACAAGTTAATCGAAAATGACGAACATGACATTTTTCTCATCAAGTTAAAACATAGTGACAACTTCATTCGATTCGAGTCGAATATTTTAGCTTACAGAAACACTTAGGCTATCGAATCTCTAGGAGAATAGAATTCGTGACGAGTCACCGATTTATCTCATTTTATTACAGGAACAGTCGAAGTGAGAATATCGTCATAATGACATCAAAATGAGAAAATCTGGTGAGAAATACGGTGAGAAAAGTTACGGAACCGAGTTACTGGACCTGCAAGCTCTATGCCGACTCCTAACTGGTTATGTTCTCAAGAAGCTTTACATGGCAGTTTTTACTCTCTGAGGTTTGCCATTGTCTGTAAAGAGCTTACGACCGAACAGAAAAATTGATTCAGTTGAAAAAACATTCTGTGTCAGATGAGATTCGAACATGGTTTTTATCGTATAACAGCCACGCACCTTAACCAGTATGCCACGGCCGCCACTTAGTATATTATAGAAAAATTTGTGTAGTTCTCGAAAAATTTTTTTGGGTTTGTTGCAGATAATAATCCTGGGTTGCTATGAGTTTCACATTTTGAGACATAAGAGTAAGGATAATTCTAATAAATTACTCGTACGCTGAAGCGGTTATTTTAAATTATATGAAAAAATAATTAGTTTTTTATTCACACTTAATCATGTGTCACAAACAGAGACGGGGTACTGCACTAAATTTTCAGATTCAGCTAACATGTACTGATAGTGCAAAATTATTCACTACTTCTTTTGGTGTTTACTGAAGAGTTGACAAATATAAGTCTCACTATACATTAGTAATAGTGTTAGTGAAAAAATTTTTACTAAAATTTATATACGAATAGTGGGAAAATAATTTCCTATAGCTTAGTGCAACTTTTTTCCACTCAAGTTATTATTATTTTTTGTTTTATTTAGGTGGTCGTAACAACCCGTGTCCGGGTTTCAGCCGACCTCATCAGCTCTCGCGAGGCGCCTCTGCTTTGAGCGCGCCTTCTCCAATTTGATACACCAAGTGCGGTTAGGGCTTCCTCAGCCTGGTCCATCCATCGGAGGCATGGTCTCCCTCGTCGTCGTTGACCAGCGACCCTCGCCTCGAGCACCTTTTTCGCTGGAGCTTCGTCGTCCATACGATGGACACGACCCAGCCAGCGTAGTCGCTGCGCAATTATACGCCGAACTACGTCAATGTCATCGTAGAGCTCATACAGCTCGTGGTTCATTCGGATGCGATAGTCATCGCCGACTCGAGCAGGACCGAAGATTTTGTGAAGAAATTTTCTCTCGAACACCCCCAGAGCGGCTGCGTCAGTTTTCGGAACTACCCATGCCTCAGCGCCATAAAGCAGCACAGGTAGAACGAGCGTCTTGTAGAGTGTTAGTTAGAGGGCTCTGGAACTAATTTGCTTACTGAGCCCGTAGTAGCACCTATTAGCAATTATTGTTCTTCGCTTTATATCAAGGCTGATTTCGTTGTTGGTATTAATGGCGGTGCCAAGGTATACAAACTCCTTGACTACGTCAAAGTTATAGCTGCCGGATGAAACGTGGGAGTCTAGACACCGCGCTCCCTTGTTTGTTGACAGCATATACTTTTTTTTACCCTCCTTTATCGTCAAACCCACTTTGGCTGATTCCTTTCCGATAGCGGTGAAGCAGCGGTAACATCTATCTTGGTTCTGCCGACAACATAAATATCATCAGCGTACGCAAGGAGTTGGACACCTTTGTAGAAAAAGGTGCCATTTTAATGCACACCGGCTTTTCGTACGATCCCCTCCATGATGATGTTGAAGAGATCGCAAGACAGTGGATCGCCTTGCCTGAAACCTCTTTCGGTATTGAAGGTTTCGGAGAAGTCATTTCCTACCATGACGGAGCTGCGTGTGTTGCTCAACGTCATTCTGCAAAGTCTAATCAACTTTGCAGGCATTCCGAAATCAGACATTGTTGCGTATTGGCAATCCCTTCTTGGGCTATCGAACGCAGCTTTAAAATCTACAATGAGATGGTGTGTGTCAATTTGATTCTTGTGGGTTTTCACCAGGATTTGACGTAGCTTGAAAAGCTGGTCTATGGTGGACTTACCAGGTCGAAAGCCACACTGATAAGGTCCAATCAATGTTTTTGTAATCGGCTTTAATCTTTCACACAGTACGCTTGAGAGAACCTTATATGCGATGGAAATAAGACTGATACCTCTATAACTGGCGCAGATTGTTGGGTCTCCTTTCTTAAGTATAGGGCACAGTACGCTGAGGTTCCAATCGTCGGGCATGCTTTCTTCTAGCCATGTTTTGCTGATGAGCTGATGCATGCGCCTTATCAATTCATCGCCGCCGGTTTTAAACAATTCAGCTGACAGGCCGTCAGCACCCGCTGCTTTATTGTTTTTGAGTAGTTGGATAGCAACTCGAACCTCTTCATGGCTAGGTGGTGGTACTTCCACTCCATCATCGTTGATTGGTGGCTCTGAACTGCGTTCTTCATGGGCGGCATTGGTGGAATCGTCGCCAGTAAGTAAATTGGAGAAGTGCTGTCTCCACAATCTCAGCACAGACTGTGTATCCGTATTCACGTCTCCATTTTCGTCTCTACAAGTGGATGCTCCGGGCTTGAAACCTTGGGTTAGACGCTAAAACTGTTGACAGAATTTTCGTGCATCCTTCTTGCCCTGGTATACCTCTAGTTCCTCACGTTCACGCTTTTCCTGCTCTCTTTTCTTGCGTCTGAAAGGGAGCCTCTCTTCCTTCCTCTTTTCGCGGTAGTTTTCTCGCATGGCTCGCGTTGCAGCTGACTGCAGCGTTTTTCTGTATGCGGCTTTTTTTTCTGCTGTCGCGATGCGACACTCCTGATCGCACCATTGGTTCCGAGGTTGCGGGCGCCGGAAACCAATGACTTCTTCAGCGGCAGCGCGCGTGAAGTCGATATTGATATTGATATTGATTGAATATTGATCCCCCGAAATGTACGCACATCTAGAACACTATAGGCATGCCTTCCGTCGATAACAACATGATGATCAATTTGGTTTCGCGTTTTTTGATCCTGGGACAGCCAGGTGGCCTTGTGGATTGCCTTGTGGAAGCCTTGAGGTGCTTAAATCTGGTGCTACTAACTACCATGTTTCGCGCCGCAGCGAAGTCGATCAGTCTTAGACCGTTGTTCGTGGAGGTCTCATGAAGACTGAACTGACCGACAGTGGGGCCAAAGATGCCTTCCCTTCCGACTTTCGCATTGAAATCGCCCAGGACTATTTTCACGTCATGGACCGGAAGGTGGTCGTACTAGCGTAGAAGGCGTCTTTAACGGCTTCGTCCTTTTCCTCCGTCGGGGCGTGCGCGCAAATAAGGCTGATGGAGAAAAATTTTGCCTTGATGCGGATCGTGGCCGATCTTTCGTTCACAGGTGTGAACCGGGAAACAAGGTGGCGTAGTTTCCGGCTAACAACGAATCCACATCCGAATTAGCGCCTCTCCGCATGGCAGCTGTAGTTGATATCACAGTGTGCTTGTTTAGAGCATCCTTGCCCTTTCCTTCGCATTTCCTGGATGGCGGTGATGTCAGCCTTTATTCTTTTGAGGGCTTCCGTCAGTTGGATAATGGCACCTTCCCTATAAAGGGTCCGGACATTCCAGGTGCATATCCGTAAATCATTGTCCGTTTTTCGTTTGCGGTGGTCGCCAACGTAATTGGGGTTCTTATCCGAGGCAAGTTTAGTTTTCATTGGGCAGTAGTAATGTGGCGGGACCCAAACCCTACGCACATTCCATGTTTAAGGTCTATGGAGCAACCCGCTTCTCAAATTAGCCGTCAAACTGAAGGATGCCAGGTTGCCGCTGCCCAGGGAACACCACGTGGAGGTTTGAGTCGACTTGAGACGATTTCGACATGGATAATGCTGGCCTCGCCAGGTTGAGGCGGTCGGACACGTTGCCATGTGAAAGTTCGTATGTTTAATAACATACACACGTAAAAATTGTACAACAGCGTTCTTATTTCGAGAAAGAGCAAAAAAGATAGCACCAGAACCCTTGCCGCACTCGAAAATCGCTATTTACAAATTTTCATCTCAATAGGATGAGCAATTTTAGAGTTCTTTTATGATTTCCTAAGATTTGTACTAAGCCGCCCTCTGGTGTTTCAGAAAGCACAAAAAAGTTAATCCAAAACACGCGCCGTATCAGAAAACCCCTATGTTTAAATTTTCATGCAATTCGGATGCACGGCTTAGGAGTTTTTCGAGGTTTTTCAAAGTATTTGTACTACAGCGCCCTCTGGTGTTTGAGAGAGAAAAGAGTAGATTAGTCAAAAAAACTCAACGTGTCCGAGAACTTCTACATACAAAATTTTATGCAAATCGGATGAACGGTTATGGACTCATTCGACTTATTTAAAATATTTGTACTACAGCGCCCTTTGGTGTTCAAGATAGAACCTAGTGTATAAGTCATAAAAACTAACTGTTTCCGAAAACCTCTATATACCAACTTTCATGAAAATCGGATAAGCATCTAAGAAGTTTTTTACGTTTTTTAAAATCTTTGTACTACAGCGCCCTCTGGCGTTCAAGATAGAACAGAGTAGAAAGTCATGAAAACTCTCCGTATCAGAAAACCCCTATATTTCAATTTTCATGCAAATAGGATTTACGGTTTAGGAGTTTTCGAAGTTTTTCAAAATATTTGTACTACAGCGCCCTCTGGTGTTCAAGATAGAACAGAAAAGATAAGTTATAAAAACTCTGCGTACCCGAAAACCTCTACATACAAATTTTCATACAAATCGGATGAACGGTTTCGGATTTATAAAATTGTAAAAAAAAAAATCTGTACATGCAATATTTTTTTGAAATTCCTTTTGCGATGGACATTTTGAATGACGCTGAGTCCGAAAATCGCATTTTTAAAATTTTTGTCTGTCTGTCTGTCTGTTAAAGCATCACGCAAAAACCACTGGATGGATTTAAATGAAACATGGCATCTAGGTTCCTTATATCCCCGGTCATAACATACGCTACTTTTTATCCAGTAAAAAAGGTTGGACCTTGTAGGCGGCGCTGCAATCGGGTTCCAGGGTTTTTTAGCTTATCTCCGAAACCATTCATCTGATTTGCATGAAAATTTGTAGGTAGAGTTTTTCGGATACGATGAGTTTTTTGACTTATCTACTCTGTTCTATCTCGAACACCAGAGGGCGCTGTAGTACAAAGATTTTGGAAAACCTCGAAAATCTCCTTAGGCGCTTATCCAATTTGCATGAAAATTGGTAAATAGGGGCTTTTTGATACTGTGAGTGTTTTAGACTTATCTTTTTTGTGCTATTGAACACCAGAGGGCACTTTAGTGTAAATCTTAGGAAATCGTGAAAAACTCCAAAACCGCTCACCCGATTTGGATCAAAATTTGTAAATAGCGATTTTCGAGTATGGCAAGGTTTCTGATGCTATCTTTTTTGCTCTTTCTCGAAACTAGAGGGCGCTGTTGTACAATTTGTACGTGTGTATGTTATTAAACTGTTCCTTAACGGCTGCACTGATTTTAATGAAATTTTTTTGAGTGTGTTTGAGTGGATCCCTGGATGGTTTAGAATCACAATTGCACCCGGTAGGTGGCGCTGCGATCGTGTTTAAGGCATTTTATTTTTAAAGTTTATCTCCGAAACCGTTCATTTGATTTGCATGAAAATTTGTATATAGAATTTTTTGGATACGGTGAGTTTTATGACATATACTCTGTTCTATATCGAACACCAGAGGGCGCTGAAGTACAAATCTCTTAAGAAATCGTGAAAAAGTAGAAAGCCGCTCATCCGATTTGGATGACAAATTTTATTAAAGGATTTTCGTGTACGCCAACTTTTTTGGCGTTATCTCTTTAGCTCTGTCTTGAAAAGTAGAGGGCGCTGTTGTACAATTTGTGGGTCTGTATGTTATTAAACTGTTCCTAAACGGCTTATGCTTAAGTGGATCCCTGGATGGTTCAGATTTGCAATTGGACCCGGCAGGTGGCTCTGCGATCGTGTTCCACGAATTTTGTAATTATTGTTTGTCTCCGAAACCATTTTTGGGTACGGTCATTTTTATGACTTATCTATTTTGTTCTATATTGAACACCAGAGGGCAATGCAGTACAAATTTTTTAAAAATATCGAAAACCTTCTAGCTGTACATTCGATTTGCGTGAACATTTGTACATAGTAGTTTTCAGATACGGTGGGTATCTTGGAATTTTTTCTGTGCTATCTTAAGCACCTGTACTACCTGGTGCTGTAGTACAAATCTCTTAAGAAATCGTAATACACTCAAAAACCGCTCATCCGATTTAGATAAAAATTTGTATATCGGAAATATAAACTTTGATTGTCGAGTATGGAAAGGGCTTTGGCGTTATTTTTTTATTCTATCTCGAAAACCAGAGAGAGCGCTGTTGTACAAATACCGCAAAAACTCAAAACAACTCATCCGATAAGTATGATTTTTTTAAGTGGTTTTCGGGTTGGGTGAGTCTTTTGGCGCTATGTATTTTGCTACATCTTGAACCCCAGAGGGCGCTGTACTACAAAATACAGTAAGGCGTAGCAAAGCGCGATGGGTGCTAAATGGGTGAATTTTGTTCTTTATGTGTATTTTTATTCCACTTTCTTTTTTTGTAAATCAGGACAGCTGATGCCGAATTCTGTGGTGTTTGAGTACGCATCAATACATGCGCAAGTCAGTTGTGTCGTTAGTTGGCGTTGTTTTGACATTTCAATTTTTGTAAAAGCTTCCCTAACTTTTTCTCATAATTTTCAGATGTTGAAGCTACATTTTGCTCATTTCACCGAAGTTACCGGTTTGAAAGATGCTCACAAAATTCCTTCTAAAGTTTGTTAAAAGTTTTTTCAAATCGACGAATGAAATCGAAAATTATTTATATCAACTCCCGAGTTAAACCGGGTATTCAGCTAGTATATATATAAAATTGTAAAAAAAAAATCTGTACATGAAATATTATTTTGAAATTCCTTTTGCGATGGACATTTTGAATGACGCTGAGTTCAAAAATCGCATATTTAAAATTTTGGTCTTTCTGTCTGTCTGTCTGTCTTTCTATCTGTCTGTCTGTCTGTTAAAGCATCACGCGAAAACCACTAGATGGATTTAAATGAAACTTGACATCTAGGTTCCTTATATCCCCGGTCAACATAAAGGCTACTTTTTATCCAGTAAAAAAGGTTGGACCCGGTAGAGGGCGCTGCGATCGGGTTCCAGGCATTCTTTTTTTTAGCTTATCTCCGAAACCGTTCAACCGATTTGTATGAAAATTTGTATGCAGAGGTTTTCGGGTACGGAGAGTTTTTATAACTTATCTACTCTGTTCTATCTTGAACACCAGAGGGCGCTGTAATACAAATATTTTGAAAAACTTCGAAAACTCCTAAACCGTGCATCCGATTTGGGGTCCGATATGGGGTCTTTTGATATGGTGAGATTTTTGGACTTATCTTTTTTGTGCTATTTTGAACACTAGAGGGCGCTGTGGTGCAAATATTTTAAAAATCGTCCAAAAAACTCCAAAGTCGCTTATCCGATTTGCTTGAAGGTTGGTATTTTCAGAAACGGTGAGTTTTCATGACCTATAAACTAGGTTTTATCTTGAACACCAGAGGGAGCTGTAATACAAATATTTTAAAAAAAGTCGAACAAGTCCAAAACCATTCATCCGATTTGCATGAAAATTTGTACGCAAAGGTTGTCGAACACGCTGAGTTTTTTTTTACTTATCTACTCTGTTCTATCTCATACACCAGGTGACGCTATCTTAAACACCAGATGGTGCTGTCGTACAAATCACTTAAGAAATCGTGAAACATTCAAAAACTGCTCATCCGATTTAGATAAAAATTTGTATATTGGATATATGGGATTTGATATCGAGTATGGAAAGGGCTTTGCGTTATTTTTTTATCCTACCTCGAAAACCAGACGACGATGTTGCATAAATACCGCAAAAAACTCAAAACAACTTATCCGATAAGTATGGTAATGGATATGGGATATGGAAAGTATGGATAAGGGTTTTCGGGTGCGGTGAGTCTTTTGGCGCTATGTATTTTGTTATATCTTGAACCCCAGAGGGTGCTGTACTACAAAATACATTAAGGCGTAGCAAAGCGCGAAGGGTGATAAATATCTTTTTTCTTCTTTTGTGTATTTATATTCCACTTTCTTTTTTCGCAAATCAGGACAGCTGATGCCGACTTCTGTGGTATTTGAGTACGCATCAACACATGCTCAAGTCAGTTGCTTCGTAAGTTGGCGTGTTTTTGACATTGCAATTTCTATTTTCAATGCTTATTTAATTTTTGTCCAGTTTCCAGAGCAAAATTCGTTTTTGCTCTGATTTTTTTTCAAAAATGTGCAATCTATCGAATACAATATAAAACTGGAAAATATATTTTTGCAAGCGATCGGCGGCACGCACACACAAATCACGAATTCTCTAACTTTTTCTCATAATTTTCAGATGTTGAAGCTACATCTTGCTCATTTCGCCGAAGTTACCGGTTTGAAAGATGCACACAAAATTCCTTCTAAAGTTTATGAAAAGTTTTTCAAATCGACGAATGAAATCGAAAATGATTTATATACGTTAGGAACTGCGAAAAATATTGCAAGTTATGATTTTTTTTTTTACTCTATCATAATTATTCTTCGAATTGGAGTAACCGGCCTATAAAAAGTAAAAACTAAACAGTGACTTGTAAAACACAACCCTTCTTACAATAACTGCCATATAAACAGAGTATATAAAAACTTTCCAAGAATAATTTACTTGGTAAATTATAGGCCTTTCAGAGCCTATGAGGGGCCCGTGGCATGAGCTTTTTGGGGCCCCCTCCCCCGTTAAAAATAAATTACTTGATGTATAAATATTTTTATTCATACCTTTTATTACTATATAAATTATAATATTATATAAATTAAAATTTATTATTATTTTATTTAATTGTATTATATAAATTATATAATATATATGTAGCTTTTTGTTGTGAAAACGCGTCAATTTTTTCTGAAAAGTTTAATTTTCTTGCTATGTCTGAATAAATGTTCAACATAGAAAGGCCATTTAATCGATTTTGTCCCATGGTCGACCGACAATAATTCTTGTCAATAATAGCAATATCACAAAATTGTAAAACTGGTTCGTCGGATTTTTCGTTGTTTACCTCAATGCAACGCTCGTCTAGCTAACAAGCCTTTTTATGAACATTGTTGTCTGGATCTGTAGAGTACTCTGTTCTTTGTTGCTGTTCATCTAATTCGCAAAGAAAATTTTCAGCTAGATTTGCTGCCACTGGACTACCACCATCTCCTTCATCTTTAGTCGACGTTGTTGTGAAAATTGTTGTTATTGATTGCAAGGAACCGCTTTGTTCAAATATTTTGTTCTTGCGTCTCTTGGACGCTCCACTTGGGTAGCTTCTCTTCATTGCCTATTAAAAATTACAAAAATATTAAAAAATATCAACATTAAAAGTAAAGAGAAAAGTCGCTTACCTTTTGCAAATTGTTTGAATTAAATAGCTAAACTGTTAAATTAAAAACAGGAATAAATTTTTAGCATTTGACGTTTTCTTGCAATTTAACTTGTGAGTGTGCTTTTTTGTTTGCTTTATTTTGTCACCGCCTACTAGATTAAATTTGAATTTTCATCTTGCTTTGTAGTTTTGCTAATACTCGTTGTTCTTATTGTTCTTATTTGTTCTTATTTGTTCTTATTTGGTATTGTATTCTGAATTTGGGGGCCCCTTCGGATGCGGGCCCGGGTCTCGAGCCCTGGTCCCCCTCTGATAGGGCCTGGCCTTGCAAACTTCAGGAACTATCAACGAAAGTGATGATTTGGAAATTCGTGACAAAAACATTAATCTTACGTATGAGTGTCATGTTGCTGAACATCTCAAAGTAACTGCAAGCTTTTGTCTTAAAGTTATGGCATCTCTATAATTTGTGTCTTGCTTTGTTTTACAAATCTGGTCACAAGCCCTCAAGCTCGAAATTGTGAATGGATTTTTTTCTTCTAAAATCACCAAACATGCCTTATTTTCAAGGGCCTGAAGTGTTGTAAGGCCTTTAATGATAAACGCGGCTAGATTTAGAAATATCTACAAATATTCGCTTGAGCGAAAGTTGAATTCGTCTTGTTCTTTATTTAATAAAATTAACATTTTAAACGTCGTAAACAAAACATTTCGGTTAATTTAAGTGGATGTTGCCGACTGACGGCTCTATATTAGCATAGATATTGCACTGAATTCCTTCGTGGCTATAGTGCTCAAAATCAACGTCACGTTATCTAATTTTTGTTTAAGGCATTGCTGCGGAACCATAGATGAAGTGTTTACTGTTATTCCAGCACAGAATATCCATTGCATTACTTCCTCCCATTTAAGAATACATAAATGCATAATTTTTAATTCTCATGGTATATTGCTTTGTTGGGTTTTTGACTCAATTTACATACGTGAAGAAACAAGTTGAATGGAAAGACAACTTCAGACCGAAAATATCTGTAGCGGGTGTTTCTTTAATACGATTGACTCCTTTTTGATTTTTTATGACACCCTCGAGTGCGCTGCCTGTCGATTTAGATGTTCTATTTTTTTGTTTGCCATATTTTATGCAGGCGGGATGAACTAGCAAGTTTCCCTGTGTATGTGTGCTTCCTTAGCGCATCTATTTATATGTTAATTTGAATGTCTTGTAACGACGTCAAATTAAAGGAACTTATTTCTAAAAAATATTAAGCTGTAGAAGAATATTTAACGGATAGCAATTCAAAAGGCCACAGGTTCTTGCATAAGATTATTAAATTTATAATGATCGATATAAAATATGTTCCTAGGACTAGAACTAATATAAGAATTCTTACACCGCTTATGATGGTATTTGCGAAGCAATACTAGCCTTACTCGGTATAGTCAGTCACAGCGGCGCACAGTGTCGCTGGTGGGGACAAAAGTCGAAAAATATTTTTTGTCACAAGCCCTTTATTCACTAAAAAAACTGAGTATTCACTATTACAGACAAGAGTCTTATTATTTAAGGTCTTAAAGGATTTCACTATACCTTTCAGTTGCAAGCATACCATGCCCATTATGTGGCTCTAAAATGTCATGCAATTTAATTTTTCAGAGTGTAGTACTCTAGATCTCAAAACTCAACGTAAATTTCAGTATTATGAATATGCAGTATTATTTTGCATATATTTCACTTTAAACTCACCTGGCCTTATAAATAGGTTTTCATGATTTTCATGAAACAAAATGGAATCGACGCAGAATTGTCACCATTCTCGGGTGAACCTCGACCATAATTTTAAAAAATTTTTTACTATTTTTTTTTTACACTAAACTACAAAAAAAAACCCGAAATTGAAATTTTTTTTTTGAATGGCCGCCATTTTGTCAAAAAAAAATCACAAAATTTAGTTTGAGGTTCACCCGAGAATTACATCTATACTGATTATAACCCCGTTTTTTTTTCATTTCAGACGCTCCGGAGACCCGGAATCGTGGCCGCCGTGACGACACCTTTTTTTTTCACTACCAACTTTGAAGTCTCAATACTTTTTGAACAGCCCACGTATCGAGGCAAAAAAAAATTTTTTATTTACTTTGAACCTTTTGTAATACAATAAATAAAAAAGTTTTCAATTATTCTTTGCGTTTTCAAAAAAGAATTTTTTTAAAAAGGGTCCAAAAAACGGGTTTTGGATGAGAAGACCGCCTTAAGGAGGTATTCCTGGTTGGCAAAAATTTTTGTTCGATTTTTTTTTTGCAACTTTTACAGCTTGTATACTTGAGAATTTCTGCCGAAATGGGTTTTTTGCAATTCGAAATACTTTAGGAGATATGGCCTTTGTTGTCCAGCAATGTTTTCGCCAAAATGTGATTTGATTAATTTGGCTACTTTTTGAATACAACGGTTTGAAGCAACCACCGAATTTCGTTCAACGCGTTCTTTAGTAGGTAATAACTTGTTTGTATACGCATTTTAAAAATAAATTAATACCCATTCTAGAGCTTAGGTATTCGAATGTTGGCATAGTTTAGTTTACTTTGAATTGAGTTATAAACCGGACGCGCGCGCGCATACAGTTTTGAAAAATACAGTTATGATAAAAATTTTTGTTTGTGCTAAAGACAATCGATAGAAAAAGTAATAGAAACAAAATAAAAGAAGCACTGGTAGCAATCGAAAAACTCGTCCCTTGAAACGCCAGTTTCGTGGTAACCAGCACAAAAGAGATGAGGACACGCACTATTGAGATTGCCAATTATATTGCAACTGTCATATTTAACGAAGGTTTTTTGCCAATACTTCAAATAATGAACCTAGTGGGCAACTACAAAAAAGAAAAGACCCAAAATAGGTTATTCATTTTTTAATGAACGCCGTTTTGGAAAAAATAATCGAAAAATTATAATTGAAGTAGGGACTAGTATTACATCTGTACTGAATCTAACGCCGTTTACTTTTTCCATTTCGATGATCCAAAGTCGAGTTATCAGGGCCGCAAGCAGCGTACCTTTTTTTCGACGCCCAACTTTGTAACTTTGAAGGCCGACAACTTTTTGAACAGCCTTCGTACAAAGAAAAAAAAAACTTTGTATTTAATTGAATATGTTCTTAATACAATAAAAAAACAGAATTTAAATAACTCTTTGAGTTTTCAAATGAGAAGTTTTTCAAAAAGAGTCCAAAAACAGCCTTCCAACCAGGAATACTCCCTTAATGTGAGTTGAATTGTTAAGCTTTTACATGGATATGTAGACAGTCCATATTTATTGAGAAAAAAATTTACTTTGATGTTCCTCTTCGTTCTAGAAGATCTTTTGAGCTTTTGTGATGACTTTAATTTTGTTTTAGATGTAATTTCCTTAAATGAATCCATGTACTCAATTAAACATAATATTCTAGATTATCTCCAGTACCGCAGCTGATGTGAATCATTCTCTCCCAAGGGATTTAATTTTTTTTTCAGGCGATGTTTTGCAATACAATACTTTGGCAGCTGAATCAAATTAAACATGATTATCCAGAGTCGGAACGAGATCCCGTCCGACACGCCTTGCATATGTGAGCTTTACTTTAATCATTGCTTACAGAAATCTACACACAACAGAATAGAACTTGATTATCCAGAGCAAGACCTCGTCCGTTTTATCTGGCATGAGGGAGCTCGACCACGCCCGCCTAGCCTTTCATATGTGAGCACGGCTCTAATTAATCGATCTATTAACTATCAAGATGACATCCGGAATATACATACAACCTTAAACATTCTAGCCTGGCAATTTGTTTTTATTAATTTAATACTAAGTAAACTAAGTTAAATAATAATTGTTATATGAAAATAATGCTATAAATTAATGTTTATAATGCTATTATGATTTGTAATTATGTGTGCGAATAATGAGTTGTTGAAGTTTTAAAATGCTTAAAGCCTTAGGGCTTAGTATAAATTAAAAATAAACAAATTTCCTCGTTTATGCACTTTCCAAGTGCATTTTTTTTTTTTTTTTTTTGTAATCATTTGGGTGTAGTTAACTTAAGAGTCAACAACATCGATTTCGACATCGACAGGGGCATTTTCCATTACTATTCAATTTACATTACCACTATCCACCTAGTGGTTATTTGCATTAACATTGCTATGCAATGGTAATGGGGGAAAATAACATTACCATTAATATGTAATGGTAATGGAAAACACAATTGCATTACCATGAATATATACATAATGGTAACTGAACGAAAAATGTTAATAATAATGGAAAAGATTTGCATTTCCACTAAATTTTAATGGCAATGGAATTTTTGTTTTCATTATCATAAATATTTAGTGGTATACCATTAAAATTTAGTGGTAATAAATACTTTTAATTGTAATATTTATTTTTTTCATAACCATTAAAAATTTAGTGGTAATGCAAATTTATTCCATTACCATAAAAATTTAGTGGTAATGCAAATTTTTCCATTACCATTAAAATTTTTCATTACTACACCAACAAGTGGCGACACATTATAACTTGAAAGCTCAGCAATTGTGGAAATTGTTGTTTGTTTTAGTTTTTTATATTATTTAAAAGATATTCGCTTTTAACGTGAAGTTATAACAGCTAGGCTGTCTTCTTAAACATCAGTTTCACTGTAGTATTGCGCTTTCACAATTGTTTTGATAGCATCAAGCAACTCTGTCTTCATACTTTGCATCAGTTAATCTGGCAGCATTGTTTTGTTTAAGAATGTGAATTTTATTTAAAATGAATTGTACAACCAAAAAGTTGGTTTTAAAAGTAGTTACAGAGATTGAAAGTGAAAATATACATAGTAATTAGAGAATAAATTCGCAAACAGTTAATAATAGAAAACAGAAACGTTCCGTCTTTTCCATGAAAATAAAATACATGAAGATTTTGAGAACAGTTCCAAAATGCACAACATTTTTTGAGACTGTTGCCAAATGCCGAACGACGTATATCACAGCTATTTCAGAATGAATATAAGATCCTTCGAGGTGAATATCCAATATTCCCAATATTTTGTTCAAACTAAATGATACGTCTTATTTTATAGAAATTATGTGAAATAATAAAGCCAGTTTGACTTCAATGAAAGCGGGGCGGACAAGTATTCGATTGGAATCTGGATCTGAGCACTTCTTATAACAATTTGGAGGTTGGTGAACCAAAACAGCTTTAGAGAACTAAGCAACAGATTCAATGTGGGCCGAGGTGCACTTTACGGCCTTTTCCTGAAAACTATAAAAGTAATTTCAAGCCTGAAATCGAAACAAGTAAAGTTCGCCACTACAGAACAGTAGCGAAGAGTTTAATGGCAGTTTTCGTATATCTTAAACCACAACATTTTCCGTTTGTGCTAGGAGCCATAGACGGCACCCACATCCGTATTTCGCAACAACCCGAAGATGGCATTAGTTTTTATAACCGCAAGGTACATTTTCCGTAACAGCCTAAGTAAGTGCACATTTGTTAATTCTGCAACTGCTGAAATTAAGATAATAAAAAATTATGGTAAATTTTAGGCTGTCGTCGACAGTAATCTACGGTTCATTAATGTTTTTGTTGGTTATCCTGGCAAATGCCACGATTCTCTTATGAGCAAATGAAATTCAACTATATTTTCAGCTCCACAAGAGTATGCGTCGAACATGCCTTTGGATTTTTAAAGAAACCATTCCGCTTCATAAATTACGTGGATGTTAAAAATATAAATCTAGTCAAGCTAAACAGATTAGCCTGTCCCAGTGAAATTGGTTCACTTTGAGGTGGTTGGAAATGAGCTGCAATAGGTGCAGCTGCTATTAATTCGAGTCAATCTAAATTTACAGGTAAAATATTGTGCAATAAGTGCCCAAGAATTTACTCGCAAAGAGTTAAAAAGTAAAGGAAAAAGAGCACCAGCAAGTATTATTCAGTGCAGTATGGAATTTATTAAAATATTTTTACTTTAATTCCAACTCTTCAATAAGTGATGCGAAGAAAAAAAATGGTTGATTTGGTACGAAAATTTCACCTGCGCTTAAGAAAACCATATTAATACTTTTCGCAATTAATTAGTGATTGAGCAAGAAGGAGGCAAAGCTCATCGGATAATCCAATCGAGCGGCTCGTAAAAGGATCGGTACTGGAATATTCTCATCTAGCATTTGGAAGATTGATGACGAGCGCGATCATTTCGCGATTTTTTTTTTAATCGTTCTGAAGTAGAACTTTATTTTGCTCTTCCAAACGATGCTAATGCGAGTCGTTGTGATGATTGTTGGACGAGTGAATCGTCGTTCACGCATTTTGGCGATTATTTAAAGATTGCTAGTTGCCAAAGATCGCATATGACTCTTGAAAATGGTATTTATGCGACTCATTTTCATGATTCATTGACGAGTATTTTTTTTATTTATTCTCTACAATCGTCGATTTTTTTATTACACCACAATCGTATTTTAAGCTTGTAAATAATGTATTTGCGAATCTTTTTGACGATTTTTTCGCGAGTAAATGAAATCAGTGTATTTTGTGCTAATCTAAAATTGCCGCTTAAACATTCTCGCGATCCTTTGGCGAACTTAACCGTTATGTTTAGAAAAGTTTACAAAAGACAATTGATTTTTGCTTTTTTTCAACAACTGATTTTTTGCTTGATTTCAACTCAGTTGTTAGCTAGTGAACACGTGCCGAGACTGGAAATTACAAAAAGTGTGCTTTATTGTTTATTTAAAACTTAAAACTATTTAAAACTAACTTACTCTGACGATATCAAAACCAATTTATTGCCGCCATTACCTGTAAAAACTCTACAACAGTTAAAAGAGTTGGATCAACAAATACAAGAGAACGAGGATATTTTTTTCCAATTGGTATATCTATCAGGCCCGTAGGCAAGGGGGGAATTTTAGGTGTTCAAACCCCCTTAGGGTCAAGAATGTGTAAAGAAAAAACATAAATGAGACTATTAAATTCAAAATTTTATTTTTTGAATACTATCAGATATTATCAGATAAACTGTGATAATGATGTTAATTTTCTTGAAAACTTCGCTTAATTATTGAAAAATTTTTTTGGCCAAGTGAATGATTAATTTTGCTTATAAGAGTCATAATCATTATATTGGAATTCATCTCCAAGGAGATTGTATATTAAAAATCAGTTTCAATGCTCAAAAAGTCCCTGATATCCAGTAAAATATATATATGAAATTATGCCTAGAACGAATATAATTTTGTAAATTGAAGAAAATTAGCTTGACATTTTTTATGCCATATCTACCCAGCACACCATAGTTGAGGATAGTTAACATTTGCGTTAGGACTCGTTACGAAATCGTTACGATATTTCGTTACGAAGTTGTGTCAACCCATACGATTCGATTGATTCATACGATTTTCTTTACGATTTCGCAATATTTTTAACGAAAAATATTTTTAACGAAATCGTAACAAACAATTCGCAATCTCTCCGATTTCGTTACGAAATCGTAAGGAATATCGTATGACACGACTTCGTAACGAAATGTTGTAACGATTTCGTAACGAGTCTTAACGAAAACGTTACGAAGAAGTTACGATTTCGTTCAGACAGTTCAAAAGAAAGGAAAGTTTGCATTTCATTATGTTTTACAATCAGTCGCATAACAAAACTCTTTATAAAATCGTTTAAGAAGTGAAACTGTTCCGATATTTGCAGACAGCTCAATATAGTTATGAATTCGTCGGAATTTCGAAAAAGTCGTGGTTGAAAAACTATGGTTTGCTGGGTAAGCTTATTGGACACACAACTGTTGAAAAAGCATTCATTTGAATGGGGGTTTTTTCATTTTTAAGAGAGTAAAAAATAAATGAACCACAAAATTTAACACATTATGGGGTATTCACGTAAAGCGAATGACTAAAAAGTTTGACTATTTTATTTTGTTGTTTTCTTGGTATATAAAACATCTAAAATTTCCAACTTGGCACAAAAATTTAGCCCTGTGCGAAGCATTTTCAAAATAACAGGTTTCGGAAAATCACGTTAAATCTAAATATGCTTTTTTTCGAAAAAAAAATTTTCAATAGAAAAAGTTTTTGTAAAACATTTCATACAGTCCAATTCTATAGTTATTTGATGAATTTTTAATCATGTTACCAAATTTACATAAAAAAATTAACAATTGCAGTTTTTTAAGCTCTTTTATTTAAGTTTTTTTTAAATTTAAGTTTTTTTAAAATTAATTTTATTGTTTTAAAAAATTACACAACAATTTGGAAGTTCAAAAAATTTTGTTTTTAGTATTTTCAATTTGCAAATAATTTAAATATAAGTCCACGACCGATTAAATACTTAAATATCCAAAAAAAGTTACTGTTTCATTCTTTTTATAAAAATTTATCTACCTTAGTAATTATTTTAATATTAATATGAACTTATTTTCATGTGATATCTTATATAATAAATTGGGTATAAGATACCGGTGCTGTGCAAAAACCAGTTTTCGAATTAAGGTTTTTGAAAAATAGTCTGAAATTTCAATATGACTTTATCGGAGTCGATTCCTCTGCTCAAAAAATTTTATTAAAAAAAAATATATATATAGTAATTGTTATTGGAATTCAATCATGAGAAAATGAAACTCTTAAATTTTTAAAGATCTTAAAATATATTCTTTTTAATTTATTTAAATTGTCGAAATCGTTTTCAAGAACAGTAATATTTTAGCCCTTAACGATAACTCGAGCTAGGGTTCACACAGGCTCAAATAGTTGTACACAAGCTGGGGATCAATAAAAGCGTAAGATAGCCAAAAAGACACCAAATCTAGACTAAATTTTTTTTTTTCTCGCGTTTATATGAAATGTCCATAAAAGTTGTGAATACAGCTTCACCAGCTGAACTTATTACAAAATGTTTGCATTTTTCATAGCTGATTTTAATTTTGATTTTAATAAACTGCAAGAAATCTAACCTATTTTTACCGTTCACATTAATATTGTTGAATTAGTAAAATTTTGTCCCACACATTTTTACTTTTTATGCTAATTTTCGGTTATGCTAATGCTTTTTTCGAATATGCTAATTAAAAAATACTTTTTTAAAGAAATTCAAAGTTCTCAATTTGGACCATTTTTCAACAAGCCATAGGCAAAAATCAAAAAAGTTAGTACTCAAAATTGATTTGTAAAAAAAATTGCTAAAAAAAAATTTCATCTCTCTTATGGTAATTTGAAAACAGGCATATTCACAAATAGTCTTAAAAGAAAACGGATTTGCTTTCAAATTTTCATATCCTTTCTTTCAGTTATTACTGGTATCTACTTATAGATTTTTTTATCAAAACCCCCCCCCCTACGGTAAATCCTGGCTACGGGCCTCTTTCTATATCTATTTATATCTTTTTTTAGAAATATATCCTTGGTAAAGTGGGTAGCGATGGCATCAACTCGTTTGTGAGGAATTCAATAAAAAAAATTGGGCTGGCGTGGAACAAATATTATGACCAGTATCCAGGACTTTAGTATTCCGATAATTATAAGGAGTAAATACATTTTATTTCATGCTCTTACTGTTTTCTTATTTGTTTTTTTTTTAAGACGTCTGTCATTCAAAATTCAAAGCTGTCGGTGCAAGAATTAATAAAGTGCTGCAACAACATTTTTTTAGTGCTGGTGACCGGCTCAGGAAGGGTTTCGGACCAAGAAGGATGATGAAACAAAGAAAGGGGATTTGGCTCCCAAATAATTTGTTTTTTTATATTTTTTTTTTTAATTTAATAATTGAATTAATTTTATTTTATACATACTACCTTTATTATTACTTATTACTTATAATATTACAATAACAAAATTAACAATACGGAGTAATCCTTTTATTTTAAAGGATCAATTAGGATCAATTAAAGATCGTCTAGGCAATAGTTTCAAGACTCTTCAGCGATTTTTTTTTTTTTGGCGCATCGTAGACGACTCATGTGGGCGATTGTTTCAAGGATCGATTGAAGTAGGATTAAAAGCGCCTTACACGATTCTTTTTTGCTTATCGTACACGACCCATTTAGGCGATTGTTTCAAGGCTCGTTTGAAGTAGGAATGAAAGCGTCTTACACTATTCTTTTCTGCGCTTCGTAGACGACTAAAATTGAAGTGTCGCCGGCTTGACACAGTTTCTTCAGTTGTACTGAACTTCTGCGATAGAAATAAGACATCGTCGATGTTTTATTTAATCGCCTGGTCCGATCGCGGAAGAGCCGTCTACGATTGAAAATGCTAGCTGGGTTGATACTCGAATGAGTCGATTAGTAAGTATGTATAAGCTATGTTTTAACTAATCTATTACATTCTTCTCCTTTAAGGTGTGATGTAAACACAATCATATAATTTTTTCCAGCATGGCATTTCATAACAATAATAAGTTGTGAAGGTCATGTTGTTTTCAAAAATGAATTTACCGAAGTCCAGCGCGACTAAACAAAAGAGTCTGTTAACAGTCAAAGTATTACAGAAAGACAGGAGGCTCAATCAAAACGTGAATAGATAACAAATTTTCTGTCGGCTTAAAATTGCAGGTTTTGAACGATATCAGTCAGAAAAGAGCAAAATCTGTATATTTAGGGCCGTATTGTTCAGCTCTGGATATCTTTAACCAGCGAATAAAGTACTAGATTTTCAGTAGTTTTAGATACCAGCAAACAAGAAAATATCCACTGGTTAAAGATATCCAGAGGTGAACAATACGGCTATTAATGTGTTAAAAATATTGAATTTGGAAATTAATATTTCTTAACGCATACTTATTTAAATAACTGACTTTATTTAAATAAATATGTAGTTCTCTAAAGCAAAATAATTAATTTTTAAGTACTAATATTTTTAAGGTCACTTACACATTAAATTAACAAAAATTCTCCTGCAATATTCATGCATTTAAGGCGACTCTCTCGGGTTGAGGCGTGTTTTTAAAGGCTGAATTAAAAAAAAAAACTTATTCAAGAATACAAAAAAATTTATTTATTTTTAAATTCATGTACATGTAAACCCACAGGTAGCATTGCAAATTGACGTCTAAAAAAAATTACTTTTCCGGTGGGACAAATAAATCCTTACAGGGTCATCTGAAAACAAAGGTTTATGGTTAATTAAAAACCTAACTCTTGGGATCGCCGTGTCCCGATTTTTAAATATTTGATTTTAAAAAAAAAAATTTTGTTAAAGCCCGAAAATTGATAACATTTTATTATCAAAATCATTGATTTTTTTCCTTGTGAATGAACAAATCAAAATCGGGCTACTGCGATCCCAAGAGTTAGGTCTTTAAATTAACCACAAAACTTTTTTTACATGACCCAGTATGGATTTATTTTTCCCACCGTAATTTTTGGAAGCCAATTTGCAACGCCATCTGTGGGCTTGCATGTACATGAATTTTTAAAAAAATATTTATTTTTCTATTCTTGAATACTTGATTAAAATAATAAAAACAGTTTTTATGAATATCCGCAGCAGTTTTTTTTTTTAATCAGCCTTTAAAAATCGCATTTGAAAACTCGCCTAAGCCCGGAACAGTCGCCTTAATGCACTAAATGAACACATAAAAATCATTATTAATTGGAATTTATTTTCATCAAAACTTCTCGCAGCTTTTTCATTTCGTCCACCTTTTCTTTTTCCACATTAATTCGCTACTTTTTTATTTCTAAAAATATCTCCATAAACTTTTACTCAGATGCGCGCTCATTCCTAAGCAGTTTAAAATTTCACATTTTGAGCGTTTGGGTGGAGGAGGCGGAGAAGACTCCTGCAAGGAATTTTTGTTCGTCAACACATTTCCAGCTGCTCGTTCAAGCTTCGTAATCGTCGAAATATTCCCAGGTGATGGCTGCTTCTCCGGATGTGTTATTCCTTTTCTTTATTCTTCGATATGTTACCAGCATATTAAGGAATTTTCGTGTGATGTCGTCCCGGCTGAAATGGATGTCGCTATCTACTACATTTATATCGCGCAGCACCTTTTCCCATAACTAGGCTTTTTGCCGCTTAGCGCAGAAATCCGGCTCGATTTTGAATCTTATTTCAATTAGCAATTTAGTTGTTTTGTGCGTCCATCTTTTATCACTGAAAATGTTAATAAAACTTAGTACATTATGCAAATTGAGAATAAATTTGCGCAACTTACTTTTCAATCAAATCACAATCACAAATATTTATGATGCATTGTTTGTCCATTTAATAACAATCTGATGCAGTTCCAATTACTTTTGAAATATACGGAGTTACCGTACTGTTGCAGTAATAATTTACGATCATGATGCATTTTACTGCGGCAAAACAACATGAATTTAAGAAGACAGCCCTATTTTCAATGACTGCTTTAAAGTAAGAATTCACAGTTCAGCAAAAAACTGTTTTTGAAGCTGCTACACTTCTTGAAAGTGTTTTAAATGCATTTCAAGCATTTGCTCGAATAAATCATAATTTGAGCTATCTCTTTCGGTTTGAGATCAGTTCGTTTTATTACACTCAAAAAACTAATTGATTTGATTTTAATTTGTAAAAAACAAAAATATTTCATACTAGCTTATACTCGGCGCACTTCGCTTTGCTCCGCGCTTATCCCCTGAAAAAGCTACCGACAGTAACCATATGAACTAAATTACCAAATTGAAGTCTAATAGGATCAAAACCGTCTGATATATAGCATTTTTATTGATATGTGGGCGGTAACAGGGGGTATGGCAACATGTTTTCCATAAATATACTCAAAGAATATTAAATCAGGAAAAGCTACACGTTTTCTACATATATGTAGCTTTTCTACACGTTTTGACCGCAATTCGTACTTATGGGAAACCATATGTGAATTAGAGTTTCGAATTGACACACATACACATATACAGTCAATCAGCTAAATTTCTATACAACATAAAGCTTCATATTTAATGGAACTTTTCTTTTCTAGAATAAGCTCCTACTTTGTTTTTTAAATAAAATACATAAAAATCAATGTAATGATGCAAACCTTTATTTGGAATGATAGTTCGTTTACTACAACTCAATGTTTAAGAATTATTTCCTTCAAATGTTGCCTACGACTAGCTCTTAAATGGTAACTACCTCTTTCGAGCATATCGGCCGGTATTCCTTAAATAACACGAGTTTTGTTGGTTTCCAAAGTTCAATAGTTTCGGGTTTGTCGACAGAAACAAGTGATTTAACATATCCTCAAAGAAAGTAATCCAATGGCGTCAAATCACATGATATTGGTGGCCAATTAACACACGCAGAGAAATTTTTCGTTTAGAGCAACTGAAAAATTAGCCAATTATACTTCGTTTGCGAGCTGCAGTAGCTGCAAACGAATATTGTAACTAATGAAAAAATAGCGAAAAATATCAAAAATAAAGAATAGCAACGTAATTGCAATATCATTTTTATTGAGTTTTAATATTCAAATTTTTATTTTATTATAAACATTTTTCCTAACACATAAATTCAATATGATTTCAAATAATTGATATTTATCTTACTTCAATCATTGGAATTCGAACCCGGACTCGTCGATGTCTGGTTTACTGCGTGTTCTGCTTAACGTGTTGCACCACCGTCAATTGAATTTTCAGTCGGCTAATATTCGCCTAGTGCTGCTGCTTGGAGTTCAATTGTATTGAAGTAAAGTTACACAATTTTTTTTCGCTTATGCCAAAAGTTAAACGTTGGTCAAGGACAGAGGCTCGATAGAAGCCCGACAAAAATTAAAACTTTCCACCAAATTTTTGTGGTGGCCGTGGCATTGTGGTTAAGGTGCTTGATGTGTATGCGAAGCAGCCGCTGACACAAATTTGTTTTTCGTTTTTTGTTTTTGGTTTTATTAGAAATTGAATGGAATTGAATTGAAATAGAAAATGAAATTGAATAAAAGTAGAAATGCAACAAACAAATTCTTTATTTGCTGCTATTAAAAAATTGCACGCGCTTATAACAAACGAAATTCTTTTCCTGCATCTAAATAACCCGTTTTCTGCAACTTTTTCCGTTTCTCGTAACTGTTGAAACGTTTAAAAAAAACGTTTCCAAGCACGATAAACGAAGTTCGTTTTACTGCAAATTGGTGATAAACGTTTTTTTTATCTGCGTGCAGGACCATTCTTGAGATGATGTATTCATCGAACGTTTCCCTTAATAAAGCATTTGTTTTTCCAGCTGTATGGCATTTTGCGCCATTCTGTTGAAACCAGAGGTCGGCTCCACCAATATCCTGAATTTTTGCAACAAAAATTCATTGATCATTGCGCTGTAGCGAGCACCATTGACCGTAACACGGGCTCCATCCGCATTTTTGAAGAAATACGGTATGATGATGCCTCCTGCCCATAAACCACACCAAACAGTACATTCATCGGGATACATTGCTTTTGGTTGTTCATCGGCCCAAATACGGCAATTTTGTTAACGTAGCCGCTCAACCAGAAATGAGCTTCGTCGCTAAACACAATTACTCGATAAAATAGTGGATCAATTTGAAGTTGTTTTAAGGCCCATAAGCCGAAATCAAAAAGCTCACCAAGATCAGCCGGCATCAATTCTTGTACGAGCTGTATTTTATATGTCTTCAGACCAAGATCACGCATCAAAATACGCCACAATTATCCATAAGAGATGCCCAAAGCCTGAGATCAGCAAAGAATCGATTGTTCACGGTATTCAGGAACACAATATTCTCTGCAGCAATATTCTCAAAATTACGGGTTTTATGCACTCCGGTTGAATGATGAATGTCCAATAGTGTAAAATTGGTTCGAAATTTGGTGATGGTGTTACGAATAGTGCACTCAGTTAGACGCTCATAACGATCAAAATGATGTAAAAGAACTCTACATATAACATTCTCTAACTGATGACTGATTTTGATAGCAAGCTTCCACAATTAACAAACGTTATTTAGGAGTAAGTCTATTCATGATTGAGTCGTAATAAATACTGAACACAAACGTCATATGGACAAGCCATTTGACACATAACAGCTGTCAAAACAACCCAGTTCAAAAAGGGACATAGTTTTGGATCACCCTTTAGCTTATAATTTTCTTAAATTTCGTACAGAAAATCTAAAATTCCGTATAGGTTTGGGATTTTCATACAACAGATATGTGAGTCAGATATGAGTTTCAACTCAGCAAGCAACTTCATAGTTCCAACGCGATTGAGACGTTTTTTTGTAATTATGTAACATTTAGCTTTCTTATTTCTACATTTCTCACGTAGAAATTTGGTGATTCATCATAAGTAGCAACTGTAAAGGTTTATTTAAGACAATTTGATGATATATAAATTTATTGCACAATATCATCTTAATAAGGCGGCATTTAATTTGGTTTAATTAATTTAATTCGGCATTTAATTTGGTTGGTTGCCTTGTGATCTATGATTCCCACAATTATTCAACTGATCACAAATTTACGGTTCCTGGCCGAAGGAGGCTATCAGCGTTTAGTGAGGGAAATGATGCAAACATATATTTATGAAGAATACAGTTTCGAAATTGGTCCCAAACGTGTTAAACCATAAGGAACGCCTCCTATGCCCAAAACGGACTAAGCTTGCCATGTCTGGATGCTCCTCCATGAACTAAAGCATCGTGGAGTTTTGGGCAGTATTCTTGTGTTGTCTCCGATTCCGATCAATATCGGATTTCAGAACAGTGCTGATAGATAGCTACTAACTGGTGTGCTGTGCTATGCCTTGGTGGCAATTATTTGCAGCTTTTGTTGTGTGTATGTGTGCTCGTTTTTCGTGTATCACGTTTTTGAGGAATTTGTAATATAGCGTCCTCTGATGTTTGAGATATAGAAAAATAGATAGCACAAAAAACATTTTCCGTACTCGAAAAATTCCAACATACAAATTTGCATGGAACAAAATTATCGGTATAGGAGTTTTCCTCAATTTTTTTAGAATTTTTACTATAGCGCTCTCTGGAGTTCGAGATAGATGAAAATAAATAAATCCAAAATACTCACCATGTTAATTTATCAATCAAATTTAAATACCCAGTACTTGAACTGGTATTTAATTACGAGAATGATTAAATTATTGTTGAGCTTCTAGTACATGAACTAGAAACTCCCGCTGAAATAAAACAATCTTGGTTCTTGTAGTCTGAATATTACTTTGCAATTAATTTTATTGAATACTAGCTGAATACCCGGCTTAGCTCGGGAGTTGATATAAATAATTTTCGATTTCATTCGTCGATTTGAAAAAAAAACTTTTCACAAACTTTAGAAGGAATTTTGTGTGCATCTTTCAAAACGGTAACTTCGGCGAAATGAGCAAAATGTAGCTTCAACATCTGAAAGTTATAAGAAAAAGTTAGAAAAATCGTGATTTGTGTGTGCGTGCCGCCGACCGCTTGCAAAAATATATTTTCAAGTTTTATTTTGTATTCGATAAATTGCACATTTTTGAAAAAAATTAGAGCAAAATTGAATTTTTGGCAATTTGCGAGGACACTGGACGAAAATTAAATAAGCATTGAAAATAGAAATTGAAATGTCAAAACACCGTCAACGTATGACGAAACTGACTTGCGCATGTGTTGATGCGAACTCAAATATCACAGGATTCAGCATCAGCTGTCCTGATTTGCAAAAAAAAAAACGAAAGTTGAATATAAATACACATAAAGAAGAAAAGAAGATATTTACAACCCTTTGCGCTTTGCTACGCCTTACTGTTTTTATATTTTGCCTGTCTGAAAAATTTAAATATTTATAGACAATAAACGAAAATAAACTAAACTGTATTTTGTAGTACAGCGCCCTCTGTTGTTCAGGATATAGCAAAATACATAGCGCCAAAAAACTCACCGCACCCGAAAACCACTTATAAAAATCATACTTATGGGATGAGTTGTTTTGAGTTTTTTGCGGTATTTGTACAACAGCGCCCTCTGGTTTTTGAGATAGAATAAAAAAATAACGCCAAAGCCCTTTTCATACTTGATATCAAATCCAATATATCCGATATACAAATTTTTATCTTAATTGGATGAGCGGTTTTTGTTGAGTATTTCACGATTTCTTAAGTGATTTGTACTACAGCACCATCTGGTGTTTAAGATAGCGCAGAAAAAAAAGTTCAAAATACCCACCGTATCCGAAAATTCCTATGTACAAATGTTCACACAAATCAGATGTACAGCTAGGATTTTTTCGAGATTTTTAAAACATTTGTACTACAGTGCCCTCTGGTGTTCAATATAGAACAAAATAGATAAGTCATAAAAACTACCGTACCCGAAAACCCCTAAATACAAATTTTCATGTAAATCGGATGAATGGTTTCGAAGACAAACTATAATAACAAAATTCGTGGAACCCGATCGCAGCGCCACCTACCAGGTCCTATTGCGAATCTGAACTATCCAGGGATCCACTAAAGCACACACAAAAATGTTCATCAAAATCGGTGCAGCCGTTTAGGAACAGTTTAATAACACACACACGTATAAATTGTATAACAGCGCCCACTACTTTTCGAGACAGAGCAAAAGAGATAACGACAAAACAGTTGCCGTACACGAAAATCCTTCAATAAAATTTTTCATCCAAATCGGATGAGCGTCTTTCTACTTTTTCACGAGTTCTTAAGAGATTTGTAATATAGCACCCTCTTGTAATCGATATAGTACAAAAAAGTAAGTCCAAACCAGTCACCATATTAGAAAACCCCTATAAACCAAATTTCATGAAAATCGGATAAGCACCTTAGAAGTTTTTTAAAATATTTGTACACAGCGCCCTCTCGTGTTCAAGATAGAACAGAGTAGATAAGTCATAAAATCTCACCATATCCGAAAACCTCTATTTACAAATTTTCATGCAAATCGGATGAACGGGCAAATCGGAGTTTTTCACGATTTCCTAATATTTGTACTAAAGCGCCCTCTGGTGTTCAAGAGAGAACAGAGTAGATAAGTGAAAAAAAACTCAGCGTGTCCGAGAACTTCTAAATACAAAATTTCATGCAAATCGGATGAACGGTTTTGGATTTTTTCGACTTTTTTAAAATATTTCTACTACAGCGCCCTCTGGTGTTCAAGGTAGAACCTAGTTTATAAGTCATAAAAACTCACCGTTTCCGAAAACCTCTATGTACGAACCTTAATGCAAATCGTATAAGCGACTTAGGAGTTTTTTGACGTTTTTCAAAATATTTGTACTACAGCGCCCTCTGGTTTTCAAGATAGAACAGAGTATATAAGTCATAAAAATTCACTGTATCCAAAAACCTCTATATACCAATTTTCATATAAATCGGATGCACGGTTTAGGAGATTTTCGAGGTTTTTCGAAATCTTTGTACCACAGCGCCCTCTGGTGTTCGAGATTGAACAGAGTAGATAAGTCAAAAAACTCAGCGTGTCCGAGAACTTCTCGATACAAATTTTCATGCAAATCGGATGAACGGTTTCGGAGATAAGCTGAAAAAACGAATGCCTGGATTTCTATCGCAGCGCCCCCTACCGGGTCCAAACTTTTTTACTGGATAAAAAGTAGCCTATGTTATGACCGGGTAAATAAGGAACCTAGATTCCAAGTTTCATTTAAATCCATCCAGTGCTTTTCGCGTGATGCTTTAACAGACAGACAGACAGACAAAAATTTTAAAAATGCGATTTTCGGGCTCAGCGTCTTTCAAAACGTCCATCGCTAAAAGAATTTCAAAAAAATATTTCATGTACAGATTTTTTTTTTTATAATTTTATGTATATATAGATAAGAATTTAATATTTATACAAAATTAACATAAATATATCAATAATATAAACAAGCAAATTACTTAAGTATAAGAATCTCAATAATAAAAAAAAGCAATAATAAGCAAAAATATATGTAAATATTTGTATCAAATAAACAAGTGTAATTAATGTTAAATGCATTAATACAGTTTTTTGTGAAGCATTAAGGCAGCGGACAGAAATTCGCTAGCAGAAGTTTTGATTTACTATTCCGCTTATCGTGTACAAAAAAATGTTCATAGAAGTGGTTGAAATCTTTTATTTGAACAAAATAAGTGCAGTGAACCTTTGTTTTAGAGAGACCAAGAGAGATGTTACCGCTGCTTTCGCCGCTATCGAAAAGGAATCAGCCAAAGTGGGTTTGACGATAAATGAGGGCAAAACAAAGTATATGCTGTCTACATACAAAGGAGCGCGACGTTTAGACTCCCACGTTTCATCCGGCAGCTATAACTTTGAAGTAGTCAAGGAGTTCGTTTACCTTCGCACCGCCATTAATACCAAAAACGAAATCAGCCTGGAGTTAAAGCGAAGAACAATAATTGCTAATAGGTGCTACGACGGGCTCAGTAAGCAAATAAGTTCCAGAGCCCTCTCTCGATCGACAAAACTAACACTCTACAAGACGCTCGTTCTACCTGTGCTGCTTTATGGCGCTGAGGCATAGGTAGTTTCGCAAACTGACGCAGCCGCTCTGGGGGTGTTCGAGAGAAAAGTTCTTCGCAAAATCTTCGGTCCTGTTCGAGTCGGCGATGACTATCGCATCAGAATGAACCACGAGCTGTATGAGCTATACGATGACATTGACGTAGTTCGGCGTATAACTGTGCAGCGACTACGCTGGCTGGGTCATGTCCATCGTATGAACGCCGAAGCTCCAGCGAAAAAGGTGCTCGAGGCGAGGGTCGCTGATCAACGACGACGTGGGAGACCATGCCTCCGATGGATGGACCAGGCTGAGGAAGCCCTAACCGCACTTGGTGTATCCGATTGGAGAAGGCGCGCGCAAAGCAGAGGCGCCTGGCGAGAGCTGATGAGGTCGGCTGAAACCCGGACACGGGTTGTTACGACCACCTAAGTAAGTAAGTAAGAACCTTTGTTTTTTATTATATGCACAAAACTAATAAAACTTGTGCGTGCAGCAACACACCTCACCCAAAACTTCTAAAGGGTGGTTAAATTTTAGGGGCTGATGTTGATTTTGAATGAAACACAAATTGTTCAGGAAATTATTGTCATTTATTTTATTGATTTAATAATATCGGTAGGGTTCAATTAGGTATGGAACAAAATATCGGCCAAATGGCAGACGAGACCTCGACTGCACACCTCCATCCGATGGTCCAAATTTTCGATGACGCTGAGGCATAAGTGAGGTTCTATGCCGTTAATGTGCCGAGTAATCTCATCCTTTAGCTCATGAGTTGTTGCTGGCTTATCGATATATACCTTTTCTTTCAAATAACCCCAAAGAAAGAAGTCCAACGGTGTCAAATCAAATGACCTTTGCGGCCAATTGACATCGCCACCACGTGAGATAACACGGCCATTATATTTATCGCGCAAAAGAGCCATTGTTTCGTTAGCTGTGTGGCAAGTGGCACCGTCCTGTTGAAACCACATGTCGTCCACATCCATATCTTGCAATTCGGGCCATAAAAAGTTCGTTATCATCTCACGATAGCGAGCACCATTCACAGTTAATGCCTGACCGGCCTCATTTTGGAAAAAATACGGCCCGATGATGCCGCCAGCCCATAAACTGTAGTACGACCTGTTCGAGCATGCACTGGTGTTTTCACATCTCTAACAGACCCGGTTTGCTCAAATTTTTGCACGATTTTTCCGATTGTACGCACATTTGGACGATTAAATTGACCGAAAAAATCACGAAGTGTACGATATGCATTTTGATTTAAACACCCATATTCATAATAAGCCTGAATAACTTTAATGCGTTGCTAGATTGTGTATCTCTCCATAATTCGAATTGAGTTAGTCTGAAATTGAGAAATATCAAATGAAATGCGGAAAGAAACTTGACGTTTAGGTGTGGTTCACATTCAACATCGGCCCTTAAAATTTAACCACCCATTATTTACAAATTTCACCCAAATAAGATGAGCGAACCTTTGTGTCAGTGAAAGCAATAAGCTGACAAAGTTTTATCGCGATCGGATGAACGGTGCAGAAATGCATTCAGGCCATACAAACAAACGTGCATTAATCTTCTCTATATATGTCTATATATTAATACGCGAACAAAAAAGTTTGTGATCCCTTTTTATCTGCGTTAACTTCAACATATTCACATAAAACTTATATCGATGGAAAGGTATTTTCGAGTAGATGCGCACAATATAATTTTTATTCGAATACATTGTCATTAAGATAGGTAAAACATAGCAAATGTGAAAACCTTTTTTTCCTAATGGGGCAATGAGAAACCACCAACATACACGAGCAAGAGTAAAATGAGAGAATTAATTTCTCTCTCAACAAAATAAATTTGCCACCGCTTCAGAGTCAAAAAAGCTGTTAAACCTCTGCTTGCTTCATATAACACATGCAAAGACATTTATAATTGTTTATTTATAAACAATTATACAAAACAACAATACTTCTGTTCAGGCTATGGGTTGGTGAGTTTAGCAAAAAAACAAAAGAAAAACAGATTTTGATATGGCCTAGTAAATAGTAAAAATGTATGTTAGTTACGAAAAGCTCAAGAACGGCTGAGAGGATTTTAATTATTTTTTTGCTAATCAAATGCTATGATACCCGATTAAAAAATAGACTATACAATTTTTACCATACCCCTTTTTACCACCCACAAATCAATAAAATTGCTTTATTTCAGACGGTTTGGTTGTATTAGACTAAAACTTGGTAATTTATTTCAAATAATTACTGTCGGCAACTGTAATGATAATGGGAGTGGTCGCACTACATCTAAGCCCAATTTTGTGAAGCCATTAAGACTCCAAAACTAATAGGTCGAATGAGTTAAAATTTTAGCAGGAATTTGTTTCTGAGTACGAAATGGCTTCGTCGTACTTATCTTATCTAGGCTTACTTTTCATAAATCTTTATCACTTCTGAGTTGGACATGGTTTGATACTTAAATCTCTCCGTAACAGCCAAACCGATCAGACGTTCAATTAAATAGTTCCGCAAGCTTTCCGCATTCAAAATATATAAATTTTTTTCTTGTTCTATTAATAACGCAAAAGAAACAACAACAAAAAAAAAAAAACAATATTAAAAAAACCTCAATTTCAAGCTGAAATATTGTAAAATCAACTCTTTAATATTTTCTGTGACACGAATTAAATTCATTGAACTTCTCGCGCCGCAATATTGGTAAAAAAGAAAAGTAACAAAAAAAAAAGAATAAATACAGCCAGTGTAAGTGTCGATTCTTAACCTTGTGACAACAATTTATAACACATAAGAATAAAAAAAAAAGAAAAAAAAAAAAACAATAACTTCCAATTTTGCAAAATCATCACATTACATTTTTCCTGAGACATGCTTAAAATTCAATAACTGTTCACTCCGCTATACTGACCCAATTTAAAGTAAAAGAAACAAAAACACTTTAATCTAAATAAAAAAAATACACTTAAAAAACAATCGAAAATAAAGAAAAAAAAAAGAGAAAATGGAAAAAGAAATGTGATTCATCTTTCTGCACCGTGGAAGACCAGAATGCACTTAAAGTGGCATGTAAGGGCCTTTGTGGCAAATCTTTCTATGCCTCTTGTATAGGCTTACCTAAGAGAGGCCTTGCATATTTAAAGGACTATCTCGCGAACTTCCATTTTTACTGTGATGAATGCAAAGGCATTTCACTCTCACAGATAATACTAGCGGTGAAGTGCCTTAGTGATACAATGAATTCCGTGCAGTCAGAAAGTAAATTATGCGCAAAAAAAATTGCTGATCAAGTTACAAAGCTTGATGAGGTCATCAAAACTGCAAAAGATCTCAACAGCGTCATTGAATCAACAAAAAGAGACTTAGATGCAAAAATTTCGAAAAATGTAATTAAAGTAACAGACTTTACAACCGAAGTCAAAAGTAATATGAACTTTTTTGAAACCGCGATAAATAGCATCAAACACACTATTACGGAGAAAAATAAATTATCGGATTCAGAATCAATAAAAAAAATTCAAGAAAATATCACGCTTTTAAAAAACGATATCGAAGCTATGTTGCAGTCCACCTCAAAAAATAGTTTGCCGCAACTTCAACAGCCAGACCCACTGATAGAAGTTCTGTACCATAAAGTTAATGAAATCAGTGGTGATCTAGGTATATTTCGTGCGTCACTTGCGTGCAAATTCAGTACGCGACAGACTCTCCCCACCAAAACGCTTCTTCTATCTTTGAAGAAATACTGGAAGTCACCATTCCGTCTCCGTCGGCTTATCCATTGCTACCACCTCAGGCCTCCCCCACTGAGAAAGCAAAAGATCAAGCAATAAATCCTATCGCTGCACCACGAAAATTGTTCCAGCAGTTTGGAACATCATGGACAATATCCAAATGGGACAAGAGGATTAATAAGCTGGAGAGAGTGGGAACAAAATTGAAAAAACGGCTATGTTCATTAAGGGCACATCAGCGAAAACAAGTGTAGCTTGGATGCGAAACTATTTTCGTAAGAAATTCGGCATCTCAATCTCAAATTGCATGAAGATGTCTAGCAAAGCAAAAAAGTTTTGCAGTTTTAAGCTGGACATTCCAACTCAATAGGCGTAGATGTTTTTTAACGTCTCTGATGACTGTGTGACGCATGGGAATTGGTCTATTGCCGAACGAATAGATAAGCCGAGATGGAAAACGAAGACACCAAGCATCAGCAGCAACAATAATATACTTCCAAATTCTAAGTATCACTCTAATACTAATTCCAATTCTAACTCTTATTGTAATTATAATTCTAGTTTTAATTTTAATTCTAATTCTCATTCTAATTCAAACTCTAAATCTTATTTTAAATTAAATTCCAATTTTAGTTCTAATTCGAATTACAATCATACAAATAAAATTAAGAGAAAGCCAAAGTATAATGCTAATTCTATTTTTAGTTCTATTCCTTATTTTAATTCTAATCAAAACTCAAGTAGAATAAGAAGTATGAGTAAGAATAATAATGTTAAAATTAATGTACCTAAAAAGCCTTTGCCAGGTTCTAATTGAACTTGCAAAACAAGTATTTTCCCTAATTTCTCTTCTCTTTTAAAACAGCCTCTAATTTCTTCATCCTCTTATTACACTTATGGTTCCCAACATCCATCTAAGCCTTAAAATCTTAAACAGAATCGAGTTTCATTTAACCTTACGCCGAAAACCACTCCTCCTCCAAGCCCTACCGCTACTAAAAGAGTATCTGCGCCTATGACCAACTACCCCAATTTCATACACTCCTGTACCCTAAACCCATCACCCCCTTCCGGAAGTGTTTTACCAAAAAGTGCTCTTAACATAACTGCACCAGCTTTCACTCCAAACAGAGTGCTAAATACCACTCATACTCAAGCAAATACACCCTTAGTAGACACGACTACCAGAACACCAACTTCCCCTACATTTCTTGATCCTCTTCTTCCGCCTTCAGCAAAATTAACAAAAAACCTAGCGGAGATAAGCACTGATGGCCGATTTGTTATGGCTCGTCTAAGAGACCGAAGGTTATAAGAAAATGTACGCCTGTATCTTATCTATATCTATATTATCTATATTATTTTACATATCTATATCTACACGATAAGTCTGATTCGATATGCATTGATGGTTCGACAAGAACAAGCGTTATAGCAGCAATACAGCAAGAAGGTCTTCCGACTAATCCAACTGAACTAAAGAAAATATTCGTTCATTTTCACGAAAGCTTCAATAACTCACCAGCTAATGTCGAGAAGGATTTGCCAGCATTTGCGTCACATACCGCATCAAAGCGTCTTTGGCATTTGAATAAATCTCGTGCAAATTTCAAAAACTACTATTGCTCCTAACAACATCCTTCAAGTAATAGCCAAAGATTCACGGCAATCGGCTTCCTCAACTAATTCACAAAACATTTTTGGCACCCATAAATATTACGATGTAACGCCAAGCTCAAATATTACTCCTCACCCTAGCACAACCCCTATCTCTCAAAACCGACCTAACCCAGTCAACATGACTGGCAACACTGTTTCCTTAGTTGTATTTTTTATTCGTGCTCTTGAAATAAATTACAATTTGTTAATTTTCGTGAAATTATTAAGCAAAAAATAATTCGAGTCGGTTTGCTAAACATTGCTGAGGATCTTCATCTTTATTGTTCCTGTTTTTCATCGCTTAAAAAGCTGAAAAATCCTTTTTAAAATATTTGCTTTAATACTATATATAAATATATATATTTCTTATTATTTCAGTTTGTTTATTATCTAGCAACAACAACTTTATGTTTAGCATGTTGATGCGAGAGCGAAACTTGGTTTTTAATTTCAGTTGCACTTTGACGCTAGCTCACTATTTTGTCGCTGGTGCTTCTCAAACTGTTTTGATAAACATTTTGTTTAGTTCTCAAACTGTCACTGAAATAGAGTTGCAAAAGTTTTATTGCACTTTTTATTACACTTTCATAAATTATATTTCTTTCATTAAAAATGTACTGCAATTTTCGCAACTGCACTGTAAAAGGTGAATCTGACCATCTGGTTAATTGCTGGTTGTGTGGTGCTTTTTTTCATGTAAAAAGTGTGCAGCATTGAATGCGAGAATTTTTGATGCACTCAATGAAAGTAAACGACTTCGTTGGTCTTGTACAGACTGCAGATCTACTGATGTAGATATTTTAAAGCTTATAAGGCAATCTAGAAGAGGCTTTTTAGAGGTGTCTAAGGACTTGGTGGTGGCTCAAGCCAGATTGGCTGATTTTGAAGATTTGTTCAAAAAATTTAAAATCATGAATGAAGCTTCTGTTTCCCATGCTAAATCTGCTATAGCCTGCTACAGCCTGGTGCTATATCCATGCCTTCGTCTGTTAATAATAATAATAATTTAATTTCACCTGTTTTGAACTCTCCTTCCAAAGCGCAATCAACTGAGTATGTAAATAAAGATCAAAATGCTGAATATATTGCCCCTACTAACGAGGCTGCATCAGCTGATCTGAATTTACATCCGGTTGAGTCTTCTGAAGTACTACCAACTATAGTCGTAAGTGATGATTCTCCGGGTAATTCTGGTAAGAAAAAAACTTATGCTGAAGCCTGTACTGCTACTAATAATATTCCTTCAACTTCCGTTTTAAGCTCGGTTGTAACTGGTGCTATACCAAAACAAATATTGAAAAAAAGCATTATTCTGCCATCTTGTAAAGAACTTGTGGTTGTCCAGCCTTCTAGATCTATATTTGTGTCTTGTTTTGCTCTTGATACATCCGAAGAAGATGTTTTACATCATATAAACTCTAAATTGAATCTTGTTAACAACAATATTTCGGTTTACAAATTCAAGTTTTCATATCAGCGTAGTGTATATTCTTTTAAAATAAATTTGCCTGGGGATCTCTTTAATACGGTATTAGATCAAGGTTTTTGGCCTGAAAATACGGTGATCCACGAATATATTCGTAGATCACAACCTTAAACTTCACTGGCTACTTTACCTGTTCGTACTACTAAACAAATAAACTAGATTGTTGCCTTTGTAACGTACGATCTCATTTTTTTAAAAAAACATTTTTGATTTCCTTACAAAGTAGTTGAACAACCGAAGTTGTTCGCTTCTACCAACTTTAGTTGGTAAGACTTCACTTAGTGCGGTTAAATTTAATCAATATTAACTGCTTGATCAACTTTTGACAGATTTGTCGAAGTTCGAAAAATCACTGCACATTTGAATCAAGATCCGCTATTGAAAAGAACCTTCTCTTCCTGTTTAAAAAACTTTTTCTTTTTCGATTTGAGGCCTCAACGTGACCATTCACGAATTTTTCTCACGCTTGGCTTAACGCCGTTTTACAAAAATGCATATAAGCAGCGCAAAATTGCATTAAATCGAGCGTCACTTCGCTCTCAAAGCATTTGCTAAGATTTCTATCTAGACAGCAAACTGAATGGTATTGAATTTTAAATGCTATTCAAGGAATATTGCTAAATCGGGCCATAAGTTCTTCTTAAAACCTAACTTATATCCCAAAATATAACAAACAAAAATAGATACGAAAACAGGATAAAGGTATTTTAATACTATAGTCAAAGGACAACTAATTACATTTCTAACGAAAATAATTGCTTTAATTGCTTCAGTTTGCCCAACTATAAAAGAAAAAATCATGGAAATCTTTGGTGAGCGTGGAGTTAACGTTTAAGCTCTTCAAACTCCGCTCACCACCAACAATTTGGGAACCAGTCACACAACTTTTGTAAGCCCAGCTTAGAATAGTGCGCGACACGAAATTGGAATTAAGGGCAGTCACTCGGCAAAGCAAAAATCACCACGGGAACTCATCGGAACTTGGTTTGGTTGAATTTTATAAAAGTGCTTTAAAAAATTAAAGTACAACTAAATGTCGAACAAAAATTAATTAAAAATACTTAAAAACTTAGAGGAAACAATCGAACAAAATCTTAGTTATATTAAAGTTAGTTCTCATCCAGTTTAAAAGCTATATTCAATTAAAAGTGGTAACAAAATAATTTTAGAGAAAAAAAAGTGATTAATTTTAAAGTTAGTTAAAAAGTGAAAATTTCCTAAAGAGATTAAAATGCTTAAACTTGCTAAAAAATGGCTAAAATGATTTCACTTATACCAACAACAAAAAAAAATGACGTAAAGAATGCATTTGGAGCAAGTAAAGTTAAATATTATTGAATATATAGTTTCACTCATTATTTGGCTCCAATACAAAATAATTAAAACAAGATAAAATTAATATAGTGTTTAAAGGTAATATATGCCATATATTGCTAAGACAAATATATTCATGCGAATGAATTTTTTATGAAAAGATTTCAAGCTTAATTAAATATTTAATTTAAAGTTAAAATTAGCTAAAGAAAGGGGAAAAAATGTTAAAGAATAATAGCGGATAAGAACAGCAATATAAACACTAATCATGTAACTCTCTTTCCAACATCATGCTCATCATCAAGTTCCTGGAAGGCCTTTCACCGATCTTGGCAGAATTTATGTGAGTACGTTTGTATTTTCCTTTTCTTTACATTATGCTTTTCTTGATTCAAGTATTAAAAATCCACTCATTTAAAGAGATGAACTCATTTTAAAATCTCTCTTCAAATGATTGGAAAGTTTAAGCTCACGCTCGCTTGAAATAGTTTTTCCTTCCAAATATATCTTTTGTTTTTATTTGCATTAATGAGACAAATGGCAATGCTTTTGCTATCTTTTTTTTCTCATTCTCGTCACTCTCGGTGTTAACACATTATTGTTATAAAATTGTTGTTTTATTTCAACTAAAGCATAAGAAAAGAACAATTATTTTTGTTGTAGTTCAAAATATAGTCTTAGAAATGTATTAATAAGCATTTATTGGATTAGTTTAACATTTTATTCCAACGATCTATCGTTTTTGTTGTCTAATCATAATTGCTTTAAGAGTAGCAAAAAAAAAAAAAAAAAAAAGAACGAATGATGGTCAAAATAAATCCTTACAGAATTAATTTCAGTTTAACTAATTTTTGAAAATTATTTATTTAATATTAAGTGGAATCTAAAGTATTCTAAAATTTATTTGATAATTAGCACACTTAAAGTAAAAATATCAAGCATAGATATTTTTATGCTTAAATTTATGAATTGTTAATCGAGGCATATGAAAATTAATTATGCAATATAGTTCAACATAAATTATATTGAATACTTTTATGTCTTTTAGTTATAATACGTAATATAATATGGATTGAATAAAAGACCTGATAATATTTTCTAATGTCGAAATAATTCACTCTTTTTTCCTTTGGTGATGTGCACTCAGAAGAAAACTGCAATGTAAAATTAACGTTTTGTAATGCTATTTCCAATGTAAATCAAAAAAGGTTGATTTTACGTTAAAAAATGTTAAGTTGACATGTATTATGTTAAAGTGATAAGAAAATATCAAATTGCTAATGTAATGTTTTACGTTGCAATATCAATTGTTAATGTTAAAATTATATTTAAAATGTTTTTTAGTTTACCAGTGTTTTACTATAAAATTGATAGTATTTCATATATATTTCACATTATAAATGTTGATATCAATATATGATCCCTTTTACATTGTTCAAGAATAGAATACAGTTCAAATACGTTTATTACAGCAATTAAAAGCAAGAAAATATTGTTAATTAAAACTAAACTAAATCCCAGAGAATGTCTAAAATGAAAATTGTTCGCCGAACGTTCGAAGATTGATTGATGAGCAGGATGTCTGCAAAAGGAGCCGCACTTCATCATCAGCGAGTTTTGGAGTTAAGTGTTTATTTTTTATACCCCAAAGCGTTCTGCGTAAGAATAGAAAAGTATATATATTTTTGTATAGTATATATGTATATATATATATATGTATGTATATATATATATATATATATAAGTATATGTATATGCCCCAACGCGGTGGTGATCCCCCTGTTTATTTCCGTGTGTCCGTCTGTCCGTCCGTCTGTGATCACGATTACAGCCGCAAAATAGAATTGTTAATTTTGATGAGCACTATCAGTCGTATACCATAGGTTCTAAATTTGAATTTTTTGAAATAATGGACATTAAAGTTTTTACGGGTCCTCCAGTTCATTTATATTATATTCCTGATGGAAGTTCTTTAATTAGAAATAAATTATTTTAAGTTATTTTAAATAAACTATGTACAATTTAAAGAAAAATTTGAATGAATAAAAATAAATCAAAAGAAAATTTTCAGTGTTTGATTTAACTTTTTCCTCACTAAATTCAACATTAAAACAGGTGAAATCAACATGATCATATCAGAATTGCATTTATAAAATATTAATTTTTACATTTTTTCATATCAATTACACATTTTAAATGTATTTACTACATTAATGTTATAACATTTTGTGAAATTTTCAATGTTAAAATAACATTATCTTATCAGTTATACATTTTTTAACGTAAGTTTCGTAATGTAAAAAGTACATTACGAAGTACATGCCGGCTACCCGACATCCATGTTTAAAGGAAATGTCACTTCTTCCATCCCTCAGAACATCTGTAATCTTTTTGCAGATCATTTTAAAGAGGTTTTCTGTTCGCCTTCAAACCAAAATCAAACTCCATCATCGATTCTCAACATATAACCATTGGTTAGCACAATCAATATAACACATGGTGACATAATCAATTCTATTAAGGAATGCTCAGACCAGTTAGTTTTAAACAAATCCTTGCAAACAGGTATTTTTCCTTCTTTCTGCAAATTATCTCATCTTACGCCAATTTATAAGAACGGTGACAAAAGAGATATTGAAAATTATAGGGGCATTGCAATATTATCGGCTATTCCCAAACTATTCGAAAAAATTGTTTGTACCAAACTTACAGACCTAATTAATCCACGTTTAAATGTTCAACAACATGGATTCCGTAAAGGTAGATCAACCACTACAAATCTTACATCCATGACCTCGGAAGTTCTTATTAAAATGGAAAAAGGACATCAAATAAGTATAAGTACAATATACTTATATATATATGATATATTTATACATTATATTTTATTATATATTATATATAAAAATGTAAAATTGTCAGGATTTCAGGTATATACAGTTGCAATCCGGTTAGCTTCTTTGTAGTAAATAGAATGAATTGATTAGAGCGGTGCTCTCATATGCCAGGCTAGACGAACGAGGTCGAGCTTATACATGTGCTAGGAAGACAGACGAGGTCTTGCTCTGGATAATCAAAATATATCTATAGCGTGTATATCTATATAAATATGGATTAGAGCACAGCTCACACATGCAAAGCTAGTCGTACGGCGTCAAACCGGCATATGCCAGGCGAGACGGACGTGGTCTCGCTCTGGATAATCATATTAAACTACATAGCTAGATTGTATAAGTTGTTACCAAACATCACAGGAAAATATTAAGTATCCTTGGAAGCATGATCCAGATTAGTGGCGTTACTGTAGATAATCTAAAATATTAAATTTAATTGAGTAAACGGATTCATTTATAGAAATTGCATCTGAAACAAAATTAAAGTCCCCACAAGCGCTTCTAAGTGGTTCGTTTTGCAAGTAATTAGTTCTACAAAAGTTCATGTAAAGTAACTCAAAGATCTTCTAGGTCGGAGAGGAATATTAAAGTAAAAATTGCTTTATTGAATATTAAAGTACAAAAGTTTGAAAATCCAAGTAGCATTTAGCATAATTCTCCGATTATTTAAAGTAGGAAGATTTAAAAGTTGCATACGATATTCATAAAGTGGTAGGTGATAATTGAAATTGCAGTAAAGATGGCTTAAGCAGTACAAAAGAAACTTTTTCTGAACTGATTCTATGTCATCAATGTAACAACTGTATCGAGGCACCAAACAATTGAAGCATACTCTAAAATAGGTCGCACTAGAGAGGTGAATAAGGTTTTTGTTAAATAGGGATCATTAAACTCTTTTGCGTTTAATAAAACATTAAGTACTATTTGCTCGATTTATAATTTTATTAATATGAATATGAAAGCGAAGTTTAGTATCCATAGTTACTCCAAGATCATGACATCAAGACATCAAGACATCTAAAGACTCTAATGTATGGTCACAAATTTTATAAATACATATGATAGGAGATTTTCGACTGAAAGTCATGTGCTTGCATTTCTTTATGTTAAGATTCATACGATTCACGTTGCACCAGCTATAAAAATGGTCTATGTCAGCTTGCAAGAGAACGGCATCATCAGCATTTTTGAAAGGAAGAAATAGTTTCACGTCGTCTGCGTACATTAAAATACTTGAATGCTTTATGCCAGATGTCAAATCATTTATAAACAGTAAAAAAAGAAGTGGCCCGAGGTGGCTTCCTTGAGGTACACCAGAAGTGACAGGAAGCTCATGAGATTTCACAAGTTTAAAAAGAACACGTTGTGTTCTATTGCATAAATAAGATTCAATCCATCTTACAAGTGTTGTGGGAAATCCAGCAAGAGATAGCTTTAAGACTAAGAGCTTATGATTAACAACATCAAAAGCTTTACTAAAATCTGTGTATCATCAGTCTGTAACATCAGTCTGTAAACCTTTTCCAAAATTCTCAATGGTTTTGGAAGTAAATTCAAGTAGGTTTGTAACCGTAGATTTACCTGAAACGAATCCATGTTGGAGTGGAGACAATAAAGATTTAACACTATGTGATAATTGTGAAGTAATGATTGCCTCGAAAAGCTTCGGCAAAGCGCTTAATTTTGCAATTCCACGATAGTTATCGATTAAAGACCTGTTACCAGACTTGTGCAACGGAATAATAAAAGACGACTTCCAGGCAACTGGAAAATAGCTAGATTTTAATGAAGAAGAAAAAAGCAAAGTGATTGGAGTTGTTAATTCATCACAGCAATATTTTAGTATACATGACGGTATATTGTCGGGACCACTTTTATATGACGTTTTAAGAGCTTTTAAGTATGATAAAACCGTGTTAGTATCAATTATTGGGAGACAAATATCCCCAGATTGAACACTAAATGGATAGCTTAGATTATCATAGGATGAAGATGAGTAGGTCGCTTTGAAAAAGTCAGCGAAAAGATTGCAAATGATATTCTCGCTATCTGATTCAACAGTTTTATATTTCATAAAAGAAGGATAGGAATCAATCTTGCGTTTTGTGTTGACAAAGTTCCAGAATGATTTAGCATCAGATTTGATGTTTAATTTTACTTTTATTAAATAATAAAATAATTGTATTAATAATAATAATAAAATAATTGACGATACTTGTACTTAATAGAGGTATAAGAACCAAAATCTGTAATGCTATGAGTTTTTTTAAATTTTTTATAATGCATGGATTTTAAGTATCTTCATTTTCTCAGTTCTTCAGTAAACCATACAGGACTAGATGTTAAAGGGGTTTTTCTCTGTTGTACTGATGATAGAAAACAATCATTGAGAGTTCTATTAAAAGCAGAGACAGCCGAATCAAGGTTTTCTGGCGATGTTTGTGTATTAACGATATTTAGAACGCTTGTCCAGTTAATATTAGATATATTGTTTTTTAACAAAACATAAGTGGTTCTTTTAAAATTTAACTCAGCAGGAGGTTGGGCAATACGATTCTTTACAGATTGTTTAAGAAAATTAAGAGCAATTTCTAAAAATGGATGGTATAGATCTTCAGGGAGCACGAGTGGGTCTGTCCTTGAAACTGAAATAATATTGCTGTCGTTAAAATATACAAGATTTAACAAACGGCTATTCTTGTTAAAGTGGCTGTTTAATTGAAAAAGTCCTTGACTTGAAACCTCATTTAAAAATGAATTAGCAGATGAGCATTCAGACGAAGGCAATAATATTGCAGGGTTTTCGGTGCAGCAGTTCCAAGCGACACTTGGAAGATTAGAGTCACCCGTTATTAGAATGTGATCATGAGGCTGAAGTTTTAAACACACTTGATTTATCAAAACCAAATGTTTCAAATATACATCTACCTTGGAAACAGGAAGAATATATGAACATGTTACATAAAGATTTAACGAACCATACCTTACAAGAACACAACAAAATTCAATATCAGATGCCTTAGGAATTATTATTTCTTGTGAGAAATAAGAAGATTTAACGGCAAACTCTCGCTTTAAAACCCGCCCAACCATGATCTTTGAAAGCGAATGTTATTAAAAGATCCCAAAAGATAATTTATCCTAACACACTCAGAAAAAAAAGTACATTAAACAACCGTAAAACTAACATTTTTAGTTGACAAAAGTCGTCCGACATTAGAAAATGTTAAAATTGATATTATGCAAATGTACTTTTTACATTACGAAACTTACGTTAAAAAATGTATAACTGATAAGATAATAATGTTATTTTAACATTGAAAATATCACAAAATGTTATAACATTAATGTAGTAAATACATTTAAAATGTGTAATTGATATGAAAAAATGTAAAAATTAATATTTTATAAATGCAATTCTGATATGATCATGTTGATTTCACCTGTTTTAATGTTGAATTTAGTGAGGAAAAAGTTAAATAAAACACTGAAAATTTTCTTTTGATTTATTTTTATTCATTCAAATTTTTCTTTAAATTGTACATAGTTTATTTAAAATAACTTAAAATAATTTATTTCTAATTAAAGAACTTCCATCAGGAATATAATATAAATGAACTGGAGGACCCGTAAAAACTTTAAGGTCCATTATTTCAAAAAATTCAAATTTAGAACCTATGGTATACGACTGATAGTGCTCATCAAAATTAACAATTCTATTTTGCGGCTGTAATCGTGATCACAGACGGACGGACAGATGGACACACGGAAATAAACAGGTGGATCACCACCGCGTTGGGGCATATACATATACTTATATATATATATATATATATATACATACATATATATATATATACATATATACTATACAAAAATATATATACTTTTCTATTCTTACGCAGAACGCTTTGGGGTATAAAAAATAAACACTTAACTCCAAAACTCGCTGATGATGAAGTGCGGCTCCTTTTGCAGACATCCTGCTCATCAATCAATCTTCGAACGTTCGGCGAACAATTTTCATTTTAGACATTCTCTGGGATTTAGTTTAGTTTTAATTAACAATATTTTCTTGCTTTTAATTGCTGTAATAAACGTATTTGAACTGTATTCTATTCTTGAACAATGTAAAAGGGATCATATATTGATTCAACATTTATAATGTGAAATATATATGAAATACTATCAATTTTATAGTAAAACACTGGTAAACTAAAAAACATTTTAAATATAATTTTAACATTAACAATTGATATTGCAACGTAAAACATTACATTAGCAATTTGATATTTTCTTATCACTTTAACATAATACATGTCAACTTAACATTTTTTAACGTAAAATCAACCTTTTTTGATTTACATTGGAAATAGCATTACAAAACGTTAATTTTACATTGCAGTTTTTTTCTGAGTGCACATCACCAAAGGAAAAAAGAGTGAATTATTTCGACATTAGAAAATATTATCAGGTCTTTTATTCAATCCATATTATATTACGTATTATAACTAAAAGACATAAAAGTATTCAATATAATTTATGTTGAACTATATTGCATAATTAATTTTCATATGCCTCGATTAACAATTCATAAATTTAAGCATAAAAATACCTATGCTTTATATTTTTACTTTAAGTGTGCTAATTATCAAATAAATTTTAGAATACTTTAGATTCCACTTAATATTAAATAAATAATTTTCAAAAATTAGTTAAACTGAAATTAATTCTGTAAGGATTTATTTTGACCATCATTCGTTTTTATTTTTTTTTTTTTGCTACTCTTAAAGCAATTATGATTAGACAACAAAAACGATAGATCGTTGGAATAAAATGTTAAGCTAATCCAATAAATGCGTATTAATACATTTCTAAGACTATATTTTGAACTACAACAAAAATAATTGTTCTTTTCTTATGCTTTAGTTGAAATAAAACAACAATTTTATAACAATAATGTGTTAACACCGAGAGTGACGAGAATGAGAAAAAAAAGATAGCAAAAGCATTGCCATTTGTCTCATTAATGCAAATAAAAACAAAAGATATATTTGGAAGGAAAAACTATTTCAAGCGAGCGTGAGCTTAAACTTTCCAATCATTTGAAGAGAGATTTTAAAATGAGTTCATCTCTTTAAATGAGTGGAGTTTTAATACTTGAATCAAGAAAAGCATAATGTAAAGAAAAGGAAAATACAAACGTACTCACATAAATTCTGCCAAGATCGGTGAAAGGCCTTCCAGGAACTTGATGATGAGCATGATGTTGGAAAGAGAGTTACATGATTAGTGTTTATATTGCTGTTCTTATCCGCTATTATTCTTTAACATTTTTTCCCCTTTCTTTAGCTAATTTTAACTTTAAATTAAATATTTAATTAAGCTTGAAATCTTTTCATAAAAAATTCATTCGTGTGAATATATTTGTCTTAGCAATATATGGCATATATTACCTTTAAACACTATATTAATTTTATCTTGTTTTAATTATTTTGTATTGGAGCCAAATAATGAGTGAAACTATATATTCAATAATATTTAACTTTACTTGCTCCAAATGCATTCTTTACGTTATTTTTTTTTGTTGTTGGTATAAGTGAAATCATTTTAGCCATTTTTTAGCAAGTTTAAGCATTTTAATCTCTTTAGGAAATTTTCACTTTTTAACTAACTTTAAAATTAATCACTTTTTTTCTCTAAAATTATTTTGTTACCACTTTTAATTGAATATAGCTTTTAAACTGGATGAGAACTAACTTTAATATAACTTAGATTTTGTTCGATTGTTTCCTCTAAGTTTTTAAGTATTTTTAATTAATTTTTGTTCGACATTTAGTTGTACTTTAATTTTTTAAAACACTTTTATAAAATTCAACCAAACCAAGTTCCGATGAGTTCCCGTGGTGATTTTTGCTTTGCCGAGTGACTGCCCTTAATTCCAATTTCGTGTCGCGCACTATTCTAAGCTGGGCTTACAAAAGTTGTGTGACTGGTTCCCAAATTGTTGGTGGTGAGCGGAGTTTGAAGAGCTTAAACGTTAACTCCACGCTCACCAAAGATTTCCATGATTTTTTCTTTTATAGTTGGGCAAACTGAAGCAATTAAAGCAATTATTTTCGTTAGAAATGTAATTAGTTGTCCTTTGACTATAGTATTAAAATACCTTTATCCTGTTTTCGTATCTATTTTTGTTTGTTATATTTTGGGATATAAGTTAGGTTTTAAGAAGAACTTATGGCCCGATTTAGCAATATTCCTTGAATAGCATTTAAAATTCAATACCATTCAGTTTGCTGTCTAGATAGAAATCTTAGCAAATGCTTTGAGAGCGAAGTGACGCTCGATTTAATGCAATTTTGCGCTGCTTATATGCATTTTTGTAAAACGGCGTTAAGCCAAGCGTGAGAAAAATTCGTGAATGGTCACGTTGAGGCCTCAAATCGAAAAAGAAAAAGTTTTTTAAACAGGAAGAGAAGGTTCTTTTCAATAGTGGATCTTGATTCAAATGTGCAGTGATTTTTCGAACTTCGACAAATCTGTCAAAAGTTGATCAAGCAGTTAATATTGATTAAATTTAACCGCACTAAGTGAAGTCTTACCAACTAAAGTTGGTAGAAGCGAACAACTTCGGTTGTTCAACTACTTTGTAAGGAAATCAAAAATGTTTTTTTAAAAAAATGAGATCGTACGTTACAAAGGCAACAATCTAGTTTATTTGTTTAGTAGTACGAACAGGTAAAGTAGCCAGTGAAGTTTAAGGTTGTGATCTACGAATATATTCGTGGATCACCGTATTTTCAGGCCAAAAACCTTGATCTAATACCGTATTAAAGAGATCCCCAGGCAAATTTATTTTAAAAGAATATACACTACGCTGATATGAAAACTTGAATTTGTAAACCGAAATATTGTTGTTAACAAGATTCAATTTAGAGTTTATATGATGTAAAACATCTTCTTCGGATGTATCAAGAGCAAAACAAGACACAAATATAGATCTAGAAGGCTGGACAACCACAAGTTCTTTACAAGATGGCAGAATAATGCTTTTTTTCAATATTTGTTTTGGTATAGCACCAGTTACAACCGAGCTTAAAAAGGAAGTTGAAGGAATATTATTAGTAGCAGTACAGGATTCAGCATAAGTTTTTTTCTTACCAGAATTACCCGGAGAATCATCACTTACGACTATAGTTGGTAGTACTTCAGAAGACTCAACCGGATGTAAATTCAGATCAGCTGATGCAGCCTCGTTAGTAGGGGCAATATATTCAGCATTTTGATCTTTATTTACATACTCAGTTGATTGCGCTTTGGAAGGAGAGTTCAAAACAGGTGAAATTAAATTATTATTATTATTAACAGACGGAGGCATGGATATAGCACCAGGCTTAGCAGATTTAGCAGAACTTCGAAGATTCATGGGTGGTCATTTAGGCTTATGGGAAACAGAAGCTTCATCCATGATTTTAAATTTTTTGAACAAATCTTCAAAATCAGCCAATCTGGCTTGAGCCGCTACCAAGTCCTTAGACACCTCTAAAAAGCCTCTTCTAGATTGCCTTATAAGCTTTAAAATATCTACATCAGTAGATCTGCAGTCTGTACAAGGCCAACGAAGTCCTTTACTTTCTTTGAGTGCATCAAAAATTCTCGCATTCAATGCTGCACACTTTTTACATGAAAAAAAGCACCACACAACCAGCAATTAACCAGATGGTCAGATTCACCTTTTACAGTGCAGTTGCGAAAATTGCAGTACATTTTTAATGAAAGAAATATAATTTACGAAAGTGTAATAAAAAGTGCAATAAAACTTTTGCAACTCTATTTCAGTGACAGTTTGAGAACTAAACAAACTGTTTATCAAAACAGTTTGAGAAGCACCAGCGACAAAATAGTGAGCTAGCGTCAAAGTGCAACTGAAATGAAAAACAAGTTTCGCTCTTGCATCAACAAGCTTAACATAAAGTTGTTGTTGCTAGATAATAGATAAGACATATGTATATTTAAATATTCACAAATATTTTAAAAAGGATTTTTCAGCTTTTTGAGCGATGAAAAACAGGAACAATAAAGATGAAGATCCTCAGCAATGTTTAGCAAACCGACTCGAATTATTTTGTGCTTAATAATTCCACGAAAATTAACAAATTTAAATTTATTTCAAGAGCACTAATAAAAAATACAACTAAGGAAAATAGTTTTGCCATTTGATCGCCAGATCTTGGCGTTATCCTTGATAGCAGACTCCGCTTTAACCTTCACTTGGATCATATTACATCCAGAGCAAATAAACTGCTTGGATTCATAAAAAGACGTGCTAATGAATGCAATGATATATGGGTAACAAAAACATTATTATGTACGTTAGTGCGCGCCCAATTCGTGAATATTGTTGCATAGTTTGGAATCCAGTATTTGAAGTGCACAAAGAAAGACTTGAATCTATTCAAAAACTATTTCTGCTTTTTGCTTTATGGGATTGTTATGATCCACGAGATTATAGAAACATACCTTCGTATGAACACAGACTGAAAATACTTAATATAATGCCGCTATCATTAAGAAGAACATTACTTTGTTCATGCTCTACATTCGATGTCATTACTGGTAAAATCGATAGCGAATATATCTCCAGCAGGATTATACTTAATGAACCAATAAGGAGAACTAGGCATACAAGATTTTTGAGTGAATCTCAGCACCACACCATCTATGCATACAACGAACCCTTAAATAGTTTCAGAATATTCAATAATATAAGCGAACACTACTCACCATCAATGTCAAAATCCGTGTTCAGGCGCTCCCTTTCTAAACACCTTTTCCCACCCTTATTTGTTCCCTTATTACTCACCATTAAACCAAATTTTTCCAATGGCCCTATTTCTTGTAATTACTCTCCTATCTCGAACTCACACTTCCATGTTCACTCCCACATTTATATGTATAATTTAATATAATTATAAGACCCCTCTCTTTTTCACCTTTCCTTGCCTCTTTTTTTTCACATGTTTTAAAAAAATGTCGGAGATGTGGGCGGATCACGCCCGCAACGAATAAACCCCTTCAATCACCAAAATCAAGGAATGGAAGAAAAATGAAGAAAAAAAATAATAATTATAATAATAAGTAAAATAAAAAACCTGTTAGCATAAGTAAATTTGCCTTGTTTGGCTAAATAAATAAATAAATAAAGTAGGTGCTATGGATCCTGCCGCTCACACAAGCTCGAACTCACACTTCCATGTTCACTCCCACATTTATATGTATAATTTAATAAAATTATAAGACCCCTCTCTTTTTCACCTTTCCTTGCCTCTTTTTTTTCACATGTTTTAAAAAAATGTCGGAGATGTGGGCGGATCACGCCCGCAACGAATAAACCCCTTCAATCACCAAAAACAAGGAATAGAAGAAAAATGAAGAAAAAAAAATAATAATTATAATAATAAGTAAAATAAAAAACCTGTTAGCATAAGTAAATTTGCCTTGTTTGGCTAAATAAATAAATAAATAAAGTAGGTGCTATGGATCCTGCCGCTCACACATAGCCAAGTTCCTTCATATTATACATGAACACTAAAAAAATGGAATCAATGGAAACGAGCACTTTTTTTTGAAGGATGGGTTGAAGATAAGCGAGACTCGGCGATTCATCGTAATTATTCTGAATGCTTTTACCTTCGACTTATTTTGCAACACATGAAGTGTCCTACAAGTTTCACTTATTTAAGAACTGTAGATGGTGTTTTGCGTTCAACATACCGCGTGGCGTGCGAAGCTTTAGGTCTTCTTGAAAGTGACGAACATTGGAGAATGCACTGTCTGATTCCGCCATCTCTGAAAAAGCTTTCCGACTCAGAGAATTGCTTGCAATAATGCTGATTTTTGTCAAATGTCCAACGCATTACAGTTATGGATCGATTCCAAAAATCAATTTTACGATCATATTTTGCTCAGACATCGCTGCTATAATGATAATGTTAACTTTTTAACGAGGGCTTGGCTTCGATTTACATGCTAAGCGAAAAGCATTTAAAAGATTTCGGTTTGCCACAACCCCAAAGAGATAATACTGAAGTAGAAAGAATATATTCTATATACTAGCGAAATTTATTTTGATCAAGATAATATTTCAGTTTATATTTTGAACAGGAACCAAAGTTAACTCCAGAACAGGTTAATGTCTACAACATAATATTACAAAGTGTAACGAATAATGAAGTGTAATAACACTTTTTTTTTATGCCCCTGGGGGTACTGGTAAGACCTTCCTAACTTATTTAATTCTTGCTAAAGTTCGTCATGTACGAAAAATTGCAATTGCAGTAGCATCAACACTTCTATTTGGCGGTCAAACTGCTCAGTCAACATTTAAATTGCGGCTTTCAGTTTCACCATGCAAAACAACACATTCATGCTCAATTCGTAAGAACGGTGATATTGCAAAAGTTCTCAAAGAAGCATCATTAGTTGTTTGGGATGAATGCACCATGACACATAAGCCCCATATCGATAGTGTTAATACCATGTTGCAAGATGTTAGGTCATCAGGTCGTGTGATGGGTGGTATAACTTTTTTATTCTCTGGCGACTTCCATTAAACACTCGCGGTTGTACCTAAGCCCACCCGAACTGATACAGTAAGAGTTATCATGAATAAATCAAATGTGTGTCAATATGTCCAGAAGCTTCAATTGACAACAAATTTGCGTGTCCATTTAAGAGGAGATCACGATGCCGCTATATTTACAGCACTTTTACTAACAATTGGAAAAGCGACAATTGCTCTTGACTATGGATTGCTTCATATTTCAGATACATAGGGTACATGCGCTTCGACTATAGACAATTTGGTTTCAAATGTTTACCCAGATATCGAAAATTTGCGTCAAAATTCTGCCGCATGGTTATGTGAAGAGCTATTGTTTCCACCAAAAATTCAGATGTGGATGAACAAGTCAATCGATACGATTTGTAATGAAGATGATGTGATTTACTATCCAAAAGAATTTTTTAATTCATTACATTCATGCGGCCTTCTCCCACATAAACTAACATTAAAAATTAATCTGCCGATTATGTTATTACGCAATATAAAACCTCCACAACTTTGTAATGGAACCCGACAGTTAAGCAACTTTTGCCAAATAATATAGATAATCTATGTTAAGAAAAATAATTTTCTGTTTCTTTGTGTGTTTATTTGACTTTTGTACAAATCTTAACGGCTGAACGGACTTTGCTCAAACCAAAAAAGTGTATTACTTGCGCCCTATATTAGGTTATTGCATATATATGTATGTATGGTTCCTAAACTAGGGACATTTCTGTAGCGTGCCCAACTCAAACTTATAAGGCGTCTTTTCGCCGATTTAAGAAAAATTAACAAGCATAAGTTTAAAGCTTTGGTTTGCTTTGTTTAGCTGCCAGTTTATTTCTCAATTCTTTCACTAAAATAACAACTATTTATAATCAAACTATCTATTCTGTCTTTTTATTTGTTCGATCCAATTGATCGCAGTGGCTTAATGTTTTACTAGTGGCTGCTCGTCATCTGAGACTTGGGACACTTTATAAACTTCATTGTTTGCGTTTTGCAGGAATTATGTTTTGTGTAAAAAGAAATATGTAAGAATGAAAAGTAAATAAATAAAATAATACAACTCCCTACTCATCATCTGAGACTTGGCTTACTTTATAAATGTTGTACAATTATAAAATCGGTCATTGTACAAATTTGACCGAGTTTATGTTATGTGTAAAAAGAAATAGAAAAATAATGTAGGCTGAATCGTGTACATGTTGTGCAGGTACAATACAGTACACATACTTAGTTTTAACCACGCTTCCCTTTACCACCCACAAATCAATAAAAATGCAATATTTCCGACTGTTTCGATTTTATGAGACTAAAATTGGTAATTTAATTTGTATGGTTACTTTCGGCAATTGCACCAAAAATGGGCTTCCACGCCCTCTTTAACCGCCCACAAACTAATGAAAACGCTATGTTTCAAACTGTTTTGGTAATTAAGTTTATATGCTTACCGTCGACAACTGTACTAAAAATGGGCGTTCTGGCACTATAATTGCTCCCACCTTTAAGAAATCATTTAGTCTCCAAGCTTTCAGGGCCGATTGCGCTGAAATTTTGACAGTAGATTAATTTCGAACACCAGATGGCTTATGGGAAAAAGTTTTGCAACACCCCCTTTCACCGCTCACAAATAAAAAAAAAAGATGGTTGCTGGAACGTCCGTGGCGAAGCCGCGGACAAATGGGTCCTGCTAGTTTTTATATATAAAGGGTGGTTAAATTTAAAGGGCCGATGTTGAATGTGAACCACACCTACACGTCAAGTTCCTTTCTGCATTTCATTTGACATTTCTCAATTGAGAAATTTCAGACTAACTCAATTTGAATCATAGAAAGATACACAATCGAGCAACGCGTTAAAGTTATTCAGGCTTATTATGAAAACGGGCGTTCAAATCAAAATGCATATCGTACACTTCGTGGATTTTTCGGTCAATTTAATCATCCAAATGTGCGTACAATCGGAAAAATCGTGCAAAAATTTGAGCAAACTGGGTCTGTTGGAGATGTGAAAACACCAGTGGATACTCGAACAGGTCGTACTACAGTTTATGGGCTGACGGCATCATCGGGCCGTATTTTTTCCACCCTTTATATATAGAGAAATGCTTGATGGTTGTAAGTAATAATAATTGTGTATTCGAAATAGTTCCACTTTGATCCAAGCACTATATATCAGTGGCGTAGATATGGGGAATACACGGGGCCTGGTCCCGTGTTCCTGAACCATGCACGCAGTAGAAAGTTTGAAAAGTGGTGGTAAAAGAATGAAGAATCACGAAATTTCAGTTTAATATCTCGAAAACTAAGACAGCTCAAAGCAAAAACCGTTTTTTTATGTTTTTTTTTAAGTCTCACTCTTTATTATATAGGGGATATTAAAATAGGTTTCAAATCTTCTTGTCTACCATCCAACAACAAAAAACAAAGATTAAGATTTTATAAATAATACAATAGAAAATGTTTTTGAATTATTTAAAATAAAAACGAATGGCCATTTTAGCCCTCTAAAGTACTTTGACCGAGCTTCTTTTGATCAATTGTGTTGTGTGCTTTGTGAAATGTTCGATCACAAATGATCGAGAACTGGGCCTACAAGTTTTATGCCGACTCCGAACGGCTTATATTCTTAAGAAGCTTTTCATGGCAGTTTTTACTCCCTGAGGCTTGCCATTGTCTTCAGAGAGGTGACGGCCGAACAGAAAAATTAAGTCAATTGAAAAAACTTTCTGTGTCAGGTAGCATTTTAACTTGGGTGCTCTGACGTATGGGACACACACTCTACCCACTACGCCATGGCGGTCACTGTTATTACCAATAATTAAAATTTTTTACTGATTCAAGCTGGATGTTTTTACCCAAAATTCATCCGATTGTAAATTATTTTTTTGAAGCGAAGTGATTTCTCCGCCCTTCGTGTAGATCGAACCCGTTACCCACCGATTAAGAGGTCTTTACACTACCCATCTATCCAAAGACCTTCATTACGCAGAGCCATTGATTCAATATTTTCTGACACTGAAGGTATGTTTCAGCACATCAAATGATCTATTAATAGATTTTTGTGGTTTGGATAGTTGCTAAACCACTTCCAATGAGAGTATATTATTAATAAGAGATTGCAGACTATCACATATATTTTTTTGGCATTCTTCGATGAGCATTTATTATATTTAAACTTATATGTCGACTGTAAAAGAACATACTTTAATGTTAATTTTGCTATAATAAAATTGAAAATGTTGTGCTCACAACACTTTTTAACTTTTACAGTTAACTTTAAAGTTTTACATAAAAATTTAATTGAAGTTATTAACAACAACTGTATATATAAACTAGCATATCGATGGCCATACGTTGACACCTCCTAACTAAAAATTCATTAATTTTACAGGAGAAGCAAAATACTTAACAAAAATTAACAATTAAAATCAATCAGCAATTTTATTTTTAAAAATAAAACAAAATCAGTACTAAATATTTTTGAAATGAGATGAAAAATTCATTAAGTATAAAGAAAATTCGGGATTTTGTTTGGTGTACTGTTTGTCATTTTGAAAGAAAAAGCTTGGTTAGGATTTTTATAGAAATATTAAAAATATCAATTTCAAAAAATCATTAGTTACCAGGTGTCAACATATGGCCATCGATATAAAAAAAAATGTATACAATAAAATATAATAAGAATAAATTAAATATAAAAAATTTTGTTTTATTATTCTGGGGACTCAAAGTTTTGAAAATCTCGATTTTTTGGCAGTTTGGCGACTTCGGCGACCCATATCTCTGGAACGGCTAAAGCTATTTGCCCGTGTCATACATCAAATTAAAGGCCATACTGTTCTCAACATTTTATATTCTACACAATAAATACGCAACTAGTACTGACTGAAACCGAAAAAATATAGCCAATGTCCCTAAAAACATGACTAGGTACCCCGGAGAGCGAAGATGCTTCATTTGTATTATTATTGCTTATTATGGACAAATACTTGTACTTTGGAATCCCATTGCATTTAAATATGTTTGCTATGGTATACCGTTAATTTTAGACCCACAACAATGTTTTTTTTTTATGTCAGGTATGCATCTATTTTCTCCTCATACTGTACCACTGGCGACCCCAAGCAGGTAAAACCAAACTAGTTTCAAAATGTATTGGGTTACCCTACTACCTATTGTTATATTTTAAGTAGAAGTCCAGGGGTTCAGAGTCTGTTATTAAAAAAAGAAAAGGATAGCTAGGTGGTTCTTGCTTTTATGATTTTGTTTCTTGGTAAGTTGAGAAGTATTCGCTGAACAGTGAAAGTCGTATTTTGTTCTACGTTCGTGTGATCGAGTTTTAAAAACCCCACTAAATATTAACTATGTTTGTGAAAACTTCTTTCAATAAAAACAATTGCAAGTTTAGTTTTAATTCTAAATATATTTAATTGAATAGGAATTATTTATTTTACAAAATTGCTGCGAAGCAGCCAACGTTATTCAACGAGAAAGTAAAAAATATGTGTATCCAGAGAAAAAAGAATTCACAAGAGATCAAGAAAATATGATTTTAAAAGAAAACAAAGTGAAATGTCAAAAATATGTTAAGCGTTGCCACAGGACGCAAATGACATAAAATAAATTCCTAAACAAACTATAAAAGACATTTTTATTTTAATTAGGTCGGTACCTACTAACACGTACTCTTTGTTTTAGTAAGTGTCATTCTGTGTCACTTATTCTTTCTTCTAGTGAACATTTTTATTTCTCGTAAAAGTGATGGCTTCTACATCTGGCATGAGAAGTAAAGGTAGAGACAACATTTTTCTCCAGCTCATCAGATAATTGGATGTCAGCTGTCCTCCAATCGACAAGTTCTAGCTACTATGTTCTGCAACTTGCGTACGGTGAAGTTAAATGTGAGAGATTCTGCCACAACCACTGTTGACGAGGTTTTCGTTTTTTGGACAAAAGCTCGAATTCCTACAAAATCAAAGAAAAATGTCATAGTAAAGCTGGAAAAACTGTACGATGATTGAAGAAAAATGCAAAAGTACAAGGATAGAAAAACGGAAAGTGCAAGAAATGCTGTAAAAGAGTTTACCCTAAAGTTGAATGATCTCTTTGATATTGCTTACCAAGATGCCCTGACGATGATGACTTCAGAGAAAGACAAGGAGTTTCTGTTGAAACAAAGACAGAAAAGAAGACCAGGCTCCATGCTCGGAGTTGACCTGAAGTTGGACCACGCTGAAGAACGACTACTACAGAAACAACGGAAGGTTTTGGATAAACAACTTGAAGCGGGAAATTTGGGTAAGCATTTAAAAAAAAGAAAAAATATTTTCCTTCTAGCGAAACTTTATAAGATCAAGATCACTAGCTAAAATTTCCATCAATATTAACTTTACTTATTGTCTCATTTCATTGTTCACAGAGACGGTGGAGCTCACGGACGACGAGACAACAGAAGAGTCAGAAGGACGTGAAACGCCGTATGAAGAGCTCGAGAATCAAGCGTGGCTTCAAAGAGGTCCCAACCATGAAATTGTCATTGTTGCTGGACCGCTGCAAGGTGTTCGATAGGAACGCTACTCGTATAATTTTGCCTACCGTAGAAGCTCTCTGATAGGATTCCAAAGAATATAAGATATCCAGAAGCATTATCCGTGAACAGCGGAGAATAAACCGTGAAAAAAACACGGAACAAATTCAAGACAGACTTAAGGTACCCCCAAACGAGGCTGTTTGCGAGCACTGGGATGGAAAACTACTACCAGGTATCCTCAAAACAGAGCAGAAAGAACGAGTTGCTGTTCTGGTATCACATGGGCCTAAGGACAACTCCTGGGCGTTCCTGAAACTGGCAGTAGCTCTGGGGAGGAACAAGCCCTAGCAGTGTACGAATGTCTAAAAGAATGGATTCTCGCCAGCTCTGTCGTCGCTATGTGCTTCGATACAACAGCATCAAACACTGGGAGACTCAATGGAGCATGCAATCTCCTGCAGCAGATGTTATGTCGAGAGCTCCTGTACCTAGCGTGCCGACATCATGTTTTAGAAGTCTTGTTGAGAGGGGTTTTTGACTGCAAGTTTGGAAGCACATCGGGACCTCAACCAGACATATTCAAGAGATTTCAAAAAGAATGGTCGGCGATTGATGAATCCAAGTTCGATGTAGGCGAAAATGTTTTGAAACTACTGCCTAAAGAAGAAGTAGAGAATATCAAAGAAGAACTGCAAAGAAAACTAATGGAATGCCAGCCAAGAGACGACTACAAAGAGCTGTTACAGTTAGCATTGATATATCTTGGCCATCTTGACCGAAAAGATGTGCGCTTCAGGTCTCCAGGTCCAGTACACCATGCCCGTTGGATGGCAAAAGCTATTTACTGTCAGAAAATACAACTCTTCCGTGTCCAGTTTAAGCTAACTTCCCAAGAACAAGAGGCCCTAGAAGCACTTTGAGTTTTCATCGTTCGAGTCTACTGTAAAGCCTGGTTCAACGCCCCCAGAGCGTGTTTAGCAACAAAACAAGACTTAGACCTCATTGAAAATCTATTGAAATACGAAAGCATTGACAAAAAAATATCAAAAAAATTAATTAACAAAATGATAAATCACCTTTGGTATCTTAGTCCTGAACTTGTTGCCCTGGCATTGTTTGACCCGACAATGCAAAACACCGTAAAGAGCCAAATGGCGACAAAAATCTTAACAAATCAAGCAGAAGAAAATGAGAAGTGCTCCAGAAATATGCGATCCAAATTAAAAAAAGGACAACTGCCGAAATTCATAGAAAAAGGTCTCCCAGCCCTAATTACAATTGAGACTTACCTGTTGTTCAAGAGATTAAACATTAACACCGAATTTCTGGAAAAAGATCCTGCAATTTGGCCGCAGAGCATCAACTACCAGGAGGGGCAAATGATGGTAAGCAACTTGAAAGTTGTGAACGACATAGCAGAGCGAGGAGTCAAGCTCATCACAGATTACAACCAATTACCTACAAAGGACGAGCAACAGAAACAATACGTTCTCCAAGTAGTCAGCAGATGCCGTCAGCTGTATCCAAATAGCTCCAAAACCACATTATGTCAGTCCCTTGAATAAATTTAAATAAGAATAAAATTAAAAAGACATTTATTATACTTGATTTTTTAAATACATATTTGTTTTCATTCCAAAAATTGATAATATAGGAAGGAAAATGGGTTTTTCCACAATAGGTTCCATCTTCGCTCTAAGGGGTACCTAGTCAAGTTTTTAGGGACATTGGATTCATTATCTCGAATTCAATAATTCTTACGTATTTTTTTATTGCATATAAAATATTATAAGCAGTATCGCCTTCAATTTGATGCATGACACGGGCAACTATATTATACCGTTCTAGAGATATGGGTCGGCAAAGTCGCCAAACTGTCGCATAAAAAAAATCGAGATTTTCAAAACTTTGAGGCCCCAGTGGCAGGTGTTAACATCTTTCAATCGTGCTCAAACTTTGGCAATCCTAAAATCTGACAGAAAGAAACATTTAAGGGGGGTGCCCCCAAAAAAATTCTGACATTTTTTTTTTAACCTATGAGACGAAACCACCCTAAGGTACATGTATGTATGTATATAAATAATTGATAAATAGTTGATTAAAAATTTTCTATACTGAAATGAAGAGCAATAAAAATATTGCATATTAACATTGAGAGTAATATCAGTTTATGTGTTGAATAACTCGTAAATTGATAATATCTATTAAAAAACTATATTAAGCAAATATGCCAACTGTAGAGCTTCCAATAAGAATAACTTCAAAACGCCGAAAATTTCTAGCTAACTATACCAACAAATGTAAACAATCTTAACAGCTGACTACAATAACAACAACACATGGTAGAATTCATTCACACGCATGCTTGCTAGCGTGGAGAAGGGAAAGGGGTAAGATCATATCGACAGCCGAAAACAAAAAGAATATTGCTTGCTTTGTTTGCTGATTGCCTGGTAGCAAGATCAGAAATACAAGCACTTTTCATTGGTCAAGCAAGCAAACCAAACGAAAAATTAAAAATCTAAAATTTATTTCATATCAGCTTACACACATACATTGAAATCAGTGTATCAATTTACACCAGTGTCGGGCAAAACAATACATAAACATGCAAGCTTGTGTCTGTGTCCATGAGAGAGCGACAGCGCTGGTTTTATTTACACTGTAAATAAAATGCATTTTTTTTATGTTTTATTTATATAATTGTAATTATTATGATTTATAATTATAATTATTATTATCATTTTTTATTATTTTAATTATTATTATTATCATTATTATAATTATTATTATCATTATTATTATCATTATCATTATTATTGTTATCATTATCATTATTATTATTATTATCATTATTATTATTATTATTATTTATCATTATTATTATTATTTATTATTTTATTATCATCATCATCATCATCATCATCATCATCATCATCATCATCATCATCATCATCATCATCATCATCATCATCATCATCATCATTATCATTATTATTATTATTATTATTATTATTATAATTATTATTATCATTATCATTATTATTATTATTATTATTATTATTTTTATAGTAACTTTTCAAATTCTATTATATCGTCTATATTTATGTTGCCTTCATAACTTTTAATGCGCAGTAAATCTGAGATATGTTCATCTGATAAACGGTTTCTAAATTTATGTTGGATAATTTTGAGGGTTGAAAATCCAACCTCGCAATCGTATGAGGAACTGAACATAGAATATATTTTGAAGATTTCATGTTTAATATTTGGATATGTTTCCTCTCTTACCTGTTTCCAAAAATGTTGACCCATTTCCAAGGGAAGGCTTATATCATTGCGCAGCATTGTTAGCTCTGCGTGTATTTCTGTTGGTTGGTCGTTAATTTTGCAAATTAAAGGATTATTATGCAATTCAATTGCGGTTTTAATTATCTGAAAATCTTGAAATCTTTTGTTATAATTTATTAATAACTCTTCAACAATCCTTGTATAGTCTATTAATTTATTAAAATTTAAATTATCTGACCATATTATCCTGGTTTTATCCAAATTGGACAGATCATTATTTTGTAATTGAATTATTAAAATATTTAGTTTGCGCTCAAAGTGTTCTACAATAGGCACTAGCTCAAAAATATGTCAGTTTTTACCCTGCAGTGACAGATTTAATTGATTTAATAAAAGAGTAAGGTCGCATAAAAAGGCTAAGTCTAATAAAAAATCTTTATTCTTAAGATTTGAAATTAAATCATCCGATTTTGAAAAGAAATTTTGTTCCAAAAACAGTAAAACTTCATTCCTCAAATCAAAAAGGCGTTGCAAGCTCCTACCACGGCTAAGCCAACGAACCTCTGTGAACAAAATTAAATCACCAAACTCGGCATCAAGTTCATCGAGAAAATCTTTAAATTTTCTGTGCCGTAGTGCATTATGCCCCCCTCGAATTGCATTAATAATTTTGATGGCTATTTCCATTACATAGGAAAGGTTTAACTCTTTCGAAAAAAGCGACTGCTGATGGATAATGCAATGAAAAGCTGGAATTTTTATATTATTTTTCATTAACCAACCTATCAGCCCTTGATTTTTTCCAGTCATCACTCTGGCTCCATCAGTACAAATCGCAGTCAACTTTTTTTTGTTAAAAAGTGTAAAAACATTTTGTTGTAGTATTTTAAAGAGGTTTTCGCCTGTAACATGCCCATGCATTGAAACAACGGAGAGTATTTCCTCTGTTGTTTGTAAGTTTTCATCAACTGACTTAACACATATGATTAATACGCTTAAGTTATTTATGTCCGTGCTCTCGTCAAGACATATAGAAAAAAATTTGCAGTTTAATAACCTTTGCTTAGTGGTAAAATATAAATATTTACAAATAACTTCCGTTCGGCGAGTTATTGTTCGTCTGGATAAACGTATTTGTTCTACAATTTGTTGCATTTCATTTCCTTGCTCCCCAAAAAAACTGAAAACAACCTGACTTAATTCTTTAAAAAACATACCATCTTCATACGGTCGGCATTTTTTTGCCAAGGCCAATGACACAGCATAGGATGCCTTTTTAAATTGTAATGAAGAAATATTATGATGAATATAAGAATTATTTATATTTTGATTAAAATCATCAGCAATAAACCTTAAAAAATATTTAGCTTTTAATTCGAAAAGCTTTAGTTTTCGTTCTTCTCCTAAAATTAAATTGAATTGTGCGTGACAAACCGAGTAATGCCTTTGCACATACATCAATACGGAACGAGAAACAGTGCGTTCGCATATAAGACATTGCGCTACAGCGTTTGTATTTTCTATAAAAAAGAAATCTAGCATCCATTTATCATTAAACATTTTTCTCTCTGTAGTTGCGAAGCGAGCAGAAGCGAGTTCTTGCCTTCTTGAATGCTTAACGTCAACTGACATGATTTGAATAGCAAAATTAAGCTCACAGCTTCTCATAAGCACGAACCAAAGTCATAACTCGGCTACTGTTCGTACGCCACACGAAATTTTTATTGTGTACATGTGAAAACATTGACGTCGGCAGCAAATCTAGCTCAATCACATGTGAATAGGTTTTTCAATTTTGCCCGACACTGATTTACACACATACATTCAAATTTGTATCGACCTAAAAACACTTGCGCATGCGCTACAGCGCGCACATGCTACAGCGACAGAGACAGACAGGGTTCACGATGCGCTTATTGGGCAGAGGGCAGAAGAGAAAAGGGGTACGATCATATCGAAAACAAAATGAATATTGCTTGTTTCTGTTTTCTGGTCGCCTGGTAGCAATCCAAGGAAACAAGAGGAGAGACTGCTGTGCTTACTTTATTCATTTTGTAGCTTTGTAGTTCTGTTTAGTTCTAACTTTTTTCCGCAGTTCTAATCTGGGAACTGCTCATTGAAAAATGCCAAAAAAATATATCTTATAGTCTTGCAATCTCTTATTAATAATAAACTCTCGTTCAAGGTTCATTAATACAGGTTAAATCACTTGAGAGAAGCTCGGTCGAACTGTCAGAATGGATAAAAGGAAATCAAGAAAAAAAAAAAACCTGAATCTGTACAATTTTTAGCTAACAGCTACTTTGACAGTTCGAGCAAAGGCAGAAAAAGAGTGATTTCTCTCAAAAGACTTAACCTATATTAATGAACATTGCTCTCGTTGCCACTTGCTACAAGAGTCATCAGTATTGCCAGTTTTCCACAATTGTGATAAATCTACCACTTTTGTGATTTCTGCCTTTTTTATCACCTACTATTTGCATTTTTCAACATCTACCACTTCTTTATATTTTTATATAAAAGTTACTGCATTACAATTGCAATATTAGAAATTTTATTACAATAATATTATATTCCTTTTGGTTAAGAAATAGTGGGTGCACTACTGTTTTAAGAACATTATATGAGAATTATTTGTAATAAAGCTAATTAAGCGTGAAAAAATTACTTAATTGTACACTTCTTATGATTTTGTTGCGGTTTCCGAATTTTTTCGTAAAAACAATATATATTCCAGCTCTTTTAAAATCTACCACTCATTTTAGACTCGATCTACCATTATTTAAAATTTTCAAATGGCAATACTGGTCATCCTTTATCTGTTTACTGTCATCTGTTTACATATCATCTGCTAACATATGTTAACATAGCTGCAGTTATATTTAAAACTAGCTGAATACCCGGCTTAACTCGGGAGTTAATAAAATAATTTTCGATTTCATTCATCGATTTGAAAAACTTTTTACAAACTTTAGAAGGAATTTTGTGAGCATCTTTCATGCCGGTAACTTTGGCGAAATGAGCATAATGTAACTTCGACACCTGAAAATTATGAGAAAAAGATAGGGAAATCGTGATTTGTGTGTGTGTGCCGCCGATCGCTTGCAAAAATATATTTTCAAGTTTTATATTGTATTCGATTGCACATTTTTGAAAAAAATCATAGCAAAAACGAATTTTTGTCAATTCGGGAGGAAACTGGACAAAAATTAAATAAGCATTGAAAATAGAAATTGCAATGTCAAAACAATGCTTACTTACGACACAACTAACTTGCGCATGTGTTGATGCGTACTCAAATACCACAGAATTCGGCATCAGCTGTCCGGATTAGCGAAAAAAGAATGTGGAATATAAATACACATAAAGAAGAAAAAAATATATATATCACCCTTCGCTACGCCTTAATGTATTTTGTAGTACAGCGCCCTCTGGGGTTCAAGATATAACAAAATACATAGCGCCAAAAGACTCACCGCACCCGAAAACCACTTATAAAAATCATACTTATCGGATAAGTTGTTTTGAGTTTTTTGCGGTATTTGTACAACAGCGCCCTCTGGTTTTCGAGTAGAAAAAAAAATAACGACAAAACTTTTTCCATACTCGATAAAACTTTTTATCTAAATCGGATAAACGGTTTTTGAGTGTTACACGATTTCTAAAGTGATTTGTACTACAGCACCATCTGGTGCTTAAGATAGCGCAGAACAAAAGTCCAAGATACCCACCGTATCCGAAAACTCCTATGTACAAATGTTCACGCAAATCGGATGTACAGCTAGGAGTTTTTCGAGATTTTTAAAACATTTGTACTGCAGTGCCCTCTGGTATTCAATATAGAACAAAATAGATAAGTCATAAAAACTACCGTAGCCGAAAACCCCTAAATACAAATTTTCATATAAATCGGATGAATGGCTTCGGAGACAAACTCAAATAACAAAATTCGTGGAACCCAATCGCAGCGCCACTTACCGGGTCCAATTGAGAACCTGAACCATCCAGGGATCCACTCAAACACACACAATTTCATCAAAATCAGTGCAGCCGTTAAGGAACAGTATAACATACACACGTACAAATTGGCGCCCTCTAGTTTCGAGAAAGAGCAAAAAGGCTAGCACCGGAACGCTTGCCGTACTCGAAAATTGCTATTTACAAATTTTCATTCAAATCAGATGAGCAGTTTTGCAGTTTTCTACGATTTCCTAAGATTTGTACTAAAGCGCCCTCTGGTGTTCAAGATAGCACAAAAAATATAAGTTCAAAACACTCACCGTATCAGAAATCCCCTATTTTCCAATGTTCATACAAACCGGATGCACGGTTTAGGAGTTTTTCGAGATTTTTCAAAATATTTGTACTACAGCGCCCCCCGGTGTTCGAGATAGAACAGAGTAGATAAGTTAAAAAAACTCAGCGTGTTCGAGAACCTCTACATACAAATTTTCATGGAAATCGGATGAACGATTTTGGACCTCTTCTGACTTTTTTAAAATATTTGTACTGCAGCGCCCTCTATTGTTCAAGATAGAACAAAGTGTATAAGCCATTAAAACTCACCGTATCTGAAAACCTCTACATACCAATTTCCATGTAAGTCGGATAAACGGCTTAGGAGTATTTTGACGTTTTTTAAAATATTTGTACTAAAGCGCCCTCTGGTGTTCAAGATAGAACAGAGTAGATAAGTTATGAAAGTTACAGTATCCGAAAACGTCTATATATTAATTTTCATGTAAATCGGATGCACGGCTTAGGAGTTTTTCGAGGGTTTTCAAAATATTTGTACTACAGCGCCCTCTGGTGTTCGAGAAAGAGCAAAGTAGATGAGTCAAAAAATTCGACAAATTATACATACAAATTTCGATCGTATCGACAACCTTTACATACAAATGTTCATGCGAATCGGATGAACGGTTTCGGAGGTTAGCTGAAAAGAAGAATGCTTGAAACCCGATCGCAGCGCCCCCTACCGGGTCCAACCTTTTTTCTGGATAAAAAGTAGTCTATATGTTGACTGGGGATATAAGGAACCTAGATGCTAAGTTTCATTTAAATCCATCCAGTGGTTTTCACGTGATGCTTTAACAGACAGACAGACAGACACACAGACAGACAAAAATTTTAAAAATGTGATTTTCGGGCTCAGCGTCATTCAAAATGTCCATCGCAAAAGGAATTTCAAAAAAATATTTCATGTACAGATTTTTTTTTTTTACAATTTTAAATATATACTAGCTGGATACCCGGCTTAACTCGGGAGTTTATATACATAATTTTTTAATGTATTCGTCGATTTGAAAAAGCTTTTCACAATGTATGGAAGGAATTTTGTGAGCATCTTTCAAGCCGCTAACTTCGGCGAAATAAGCAAAATGTAGATTCAACACATAAAAATTATGGGAATAAGTTAGGAAAGCCGTGATGTCTGCGATCGTGATCGCTTGCCAAAGTATATTTTCAAATTTTACATTTTATTCGATAGATTGGAAATTTTTGAAAACATCAGAGCAAAACGAATATTTGGCAATCATTTATGTAAATTTTCTCATACATAAATGCTCTCTTTTGACCTCGTGTCGTAATGTTACTGTAGCGTTTAATGTGTCTATGAAAATGAATAAAAATGCAATTTTGAATTAAATTATTTTTGCAACATAAACTTTTGTGCCATTTCTTAAGAAAACATTGGATATTATGGACCTTTCTTGAACAAAAATTTAAAAAATATAAATGCCTAACTAACTGCTATTATTATTTGTATAAAGTGCTTTTATTGACGTTTCAGATAAAAAAGAATTAAGTTAAATGTATTCAAAAACATCAGAGCAATTGCATTGAAAGTCAAAACTTTAAATTTCTGATAATTTTTTTCTTGCAGCAGGTAACATTGATACGTTCAAAAATTCATTTTACTAAGAATTTCTATTGTTTTGAAATTAATGCAATTAGTGATTAACGGTAAGTTTTTCAAATTAATTATCCTTCAGAAATTTTGAAAATAAATATGTTGTACTTAATTAAAAATGTACTAAATATTTACATACATTAAATAGAAAAATGCAAGTTGTAGCCTGTTCGTTAGAGATTAGCTAGATTAGATTAGATTCTTTACCACGTTATTGGCAATTCATTTTCTTAATTTTTTGCGAATAACCCATTATTTTGTAAGTGTTTTTTTACTGGAAAACAATTAAATAAGCACTGGAAATTGAAATTAAAATGTCAAAACAACGCCAACGAACGACGAAACGAACTTGCGCATGTGTTAATGCGAACACAAATACAACAGAATTTGCCATCAGCTGTCCTGATATGCGAAACTGACAATGTTGAATATAAATACACATAAAGAATATATATATCACCCTCCGCGCTTTGCTACGTTTTACTGTATTTTGTAGTACAGCGCTCTCTGGTGTTCAAGATATAGCAAAATACATAGCGCAAAAATCTTACCGCACCCGAAAACTTCTTATGAAAACCATATTTACCGGATGAGTGGTTTGGAGCTTTTTTTGCAGTATTTGTACAATAGCGCCCTTTGGTTTTCGAACAAAAAAAAAAAAAAAAAAATAGCGCCAAAGCCCTTTCAATACTCGAAAATCCTATAAACAAAATTTTCATACTAATCAGATGAGCGGGTTTGAAGAGTTTTACCATTTCTTAAGAGATTTGTACTAAAGCGCCCTCTGGTGTTCAAGGAAGTACATTAAAAAAATAAGAGTGTGCTTTAGACCACACGACTGAAGTAAAAATTCTTTAACTCCATCTATATGCATATATATATATATACATATATGTATAGTATAAACTTGTATGTATATAATATATATATATATGTATAGTATAAAGTTGTATACACATAAACATATCAGGGAGGCAACTGCCCTCTCGTGCCCTACTGTCACTACGCCCATGTATATGTATATATGTTAATATGTGTACAATACATACATGTATATACATATGCATATCAAGGGGGCCATCTGCCCTACCCCCGCTACGCCCATGTATATGTATATATGTTTATGTATGTATGTATGCATAATATATATGTACGAGGGGTGCCTTTTATATTTCGGGATTAGAGAACAAAAACAAATATTAATCATCGAAAATTACTTTATTGTTTTCCAAAATATTCTCCATTAAGATCTATACACTTTTGCATGCGTTTGAACCAATTGTCGAAGCACTTTTGCCACTCTGATTGAGGTATCTCCAAAACATGCATTCTGAATGCCGCAACCGCTTCTTCGGGCGTTCGCACGAAAATGTTCACGATTTAATTCCATTTTTAGACCGAGATGAATCTTTTAAGTTACTATAAACAACACAAATAGCGCTCGTATGTCAAAACGTTCTGAGTACGTATAAGCCAACAAATGTCAAACTTTGCGATAGAGCTTTCAGTTGACAGATTGCAACACCAGGGTTGCCAAATCCCGAAATATAAAAGGCACCCTACGTATAAACATATGCATATAAGGGGACAACTACCTTCCTCTGCCTTACCTTCGGTACGCCCATGTATATGTTTATATATGTAAATAACGTTAATAAAACACGACTTGTTAGGTTTATATGTTCTTTATTACTAATTGCTTAGTTTTAGTATATTTCTTGTTTATTCTTACAATAGCTTAGGTTCTGTAGATAAGCATTTTGATTGCACAAACAGCAAAATGCTGATCGTGTTGTTTTGTGCAAATTGCATTTTACTGCACTTCCCACACTCAAAATGGGACGTTATTTGATACGTCACTTGTAGTTATATATAATATATACTTGTATATACATACACATATCAGGGGGACAACTTCCCTCCTCTGCCCCACCCTCACTACGCCCATGTTTATCTATATATGTTTATATATATTATACATATATACATGTATATAAATGTCAGGGGGCAACTGCCCTTCTCTTCCTTACCCTCGCTTCGGCCATGGATATGTATTTATGTTTATATATGTATATATGTTTGATATAAACATGCATAAACATATACATATCAGGGAGGAAAACTGCCCTTACGTCGCTACGTCCATGTATATATGCATATAATGTATGCATATTATGTATGTATGCATGCATAATACATGTCGGATAAACGGCTTAGGAATTTTTCGGCGTTTTTCAAAATATTTCTACTGCAGCGCCCTCTGGTGTTCAAGATGGAACCGAGTAGATAAGTCTTTAAAACTCACCGTATACAAAAACGTCTACACACAAATTTTCATGCAAATCGGATGGACGGCTTAGGAGTTTTTCGACTTTTTTTAAATATTTGTGCTACATCGCCCTCTGGTTATCGAGTTAGAACCGAGTATATAAGTCATTAAAGCTTAACGTATCCGACAACCTCTACATACAAATTTTCATGGAAATCGGATGAACAGTTTTTGACTTTTATGACGTTATGACGTTTTTTAAAATATTTGTACTACAGCGACCTCTGGTATTCAAGATAGAACAGAGTTTATAAGTCATAAAACTCACCATATCCGAAAACCTGTATATAACAACTTTCATGCAAATCGGATAAGCCGCTAAGAGGCTTTTGACGTTTTCTTAAAATATTTGCACCACAGCGCCCTCTAGTGTTCAAAATAGCACAAAAAAGATAAGTTCAAAAATCTCACCATATCAAAAACCCCATATTCCAATTTCCATGCAAATCAGATGCACGGTTTAGGAGTTTTCGAAGTTTTTCAAAAAATTTGTACTACAGCGCCCTCTGGTGTTCAAGATAGAACAGAGTAGATAAGTTATAAAAACTCTGCGTACCCGAAAACCTCTGCATACAAATCGGTTGAACGGTTTCGGAGATAAGCTAAAAAAAAAGAATGCCTGGAATCCGATCGCAGCGCCCTCTACCGGGTCCAACCTTTTTTACTGGATAAGAAGTAGCCTATATGTTGACCGGGGATATAAGGATCCTGGATGTCAATTTTCATTTAAAGCCATCCAGTGGTTTTCGCGTGATGCTTTAACAGATAGACAGACAGACAGACAGACAAAAATTTTATAAATGCGATTTTCGGGCTCAGCGTCATTCAAAATGTCCTTCGCAAAAGGAATTTCAAAAAAATATTTCATGTACAGATTTTTTTTTTACAATTTTATATATATATAGATAGATTGAATCAATGGGCGCATTCAGCGTAGTCAACAGTTGCGTAAAAGATCGCTGAATGGTACAATTATTTGAGCGCTCACTTAAACTGATCAGGTAGCGGACGCCATTTAATCGAGCGAAAAAATTCTATGCTACCTGAACTCAACTGTTGAGTGCTCTAACCTTTAACTGGTACACCTCAAAAAAATGTAGTTACAAGTTTTTGTTTTTTTCAAAGAACGCCTTGAATAAAAACACTACTGATCAATGCGAAAGCATTCACTCACCTGAAAGGTTGAAATGTTAGGGTTAAAGGGAAAGGAAAGTTAGGGTTAAACTTTGACTCTAAATTCTAAACTTTGGCAACTTTTCTGACGCTTAGTGTAACAACACATTCAGAGAAAAACATCGCTCACTAAAGTATCGCTACCATAATAATTCACAACAGTTGACTACGCTGAATGCGCCCAATGACTTTACGTAACAGAGGTGTTTGAATCGGTGGAAAGAGTGGAGGAATATGGGGCACAGGATCGATCCTCACTGTGAGCAAAAGAATATATTTTTTTTTGTTGATGTGAATAAATGTTTGTGTGGTTGTTGGTAAATGTTGTTTGTTGTTGCATAGTGCCAAGAAAAAATTAACAATTGCCCACAAGTGCTTGAAATAACAATAAATGTAACAGTTATGAGAAGTGACAGCCGAACAGAACAATAAATTCAAGTGTAAAAACATACTGTGTCTTATGTGATTCGAACTTGGGTTCTACAAGACACGCACCTCAACCAGCATGCCACGGCCGCCACTAATAAAATTTACTGGAGTGAATATTAACATGTGTTTTTTAATTTCCTTTTGTTATTTCATTTTAAAAATAAGTTATTTTATTACAAAAAAAAGAAACATTAAATTATGAATTCTATGAAACTGTGAAAAAGCTTCGCTTCTCTTGTGTGTCTAACGACGCACCTGTGTTTTTTAAACTGTCGGCATAAAATTTACTAAACCCTAATTTCTTCCCATGCTACTATATCATCTGCGTCTACTTCGATGGATGAGGTGAAAACAAAAATTGCAAAAAAAAAAATTTTTTTTTGCATTGCATAGCGCTGAAATCTGAAGAGTAAAGTTTTCGCAAATTCTAATGATAGCATTCGATTCACCGGTAAGTCTTAAATATAAATGGTTGACCAAGTTGATTTTAAACTAATTCCAATATCCTTTAAATAATTAAACATGAGACTATAAAAAATTCCAAAAAATGACAATTGTTGCTTTTACCTGTCTCAGTTTTTGATGTATTAACCTGAAATTTCGAGATTCTTCATTCTTTTACCTCCACCTTTCATAATTTTACAGTTAATTAACACGGTAAGGGGTCAAATTAATTTTATTTGATGATTTGACTAGTACTCAACCAGCAGAAAATTCGTTCAGGCCTCCAAGTCAGCCTGGAATTCAGGAATGAATTTCTTAACATAATCATTAAGTCGCCTTGAAAAAAAAATTCCATTTGTACCCATATAACAGTGAACCTTGATGTGTTTTATGACGATTCCCAAAATACTTTGGCAATAACGAAAGCCTCCAGTGAGCTATGCCATTTTGTAAAAGCCTCCAAAAATCATGCTTTTCGTACATGGCTTGTCCAATAATGGGGGAAAAAAATTTTCACAAGTTATTGGCCCAAAAAAGTTCTTTCATTCTGCATCAAAAATTTTTACAAAGTTGTTTTCGGATTAGAGATAATACTGTTTTTCATGCATTTCTTTACCTTTTTTTGAAGAGAAACTTCTAAGGCGGCGCTTCGAAGAAATTCGCACTAGAATTGAAGAGTAAAATTTCAAGGCCGCACTGCAATTCATTTTGTTACATCAAAAAACACAATATTACATCAAGAAAAAATTACAACAAAATACATTCTAAAAAGCTTCTAATATAAATTTTTTTTTTCCATAGAGAAATTTGGTTGTTTTCCTAGCTTTTTGTTTGAATTTAAGTGAATATAATAAAAAAAGAAGGTAAAAAATGCATGAAAAACAGCATTTTCTCTAACCCAATAGCAAATTTTTTGTTTAGACTCCCACGTTTCATCCGGCAGCTATAACTTTGAAGTAGTCAAGGAGTTCTTTTACGTTGGCACCGCCATTAATACCAACAACGAAATCAGCCTGGAGATAAAGCGAAGAACAATAATTGCTAATAGGTGCTACTACGAGCTCAGTAAGCACTAAGTAACTAAGTTCCAAGGCCCTCTCTCGATCGACAGAACTAACACTCTACAAGACGCTCGTTCTACCTGTGCTGCTTTATGGCGCTGAGGCATGGGTAGTTTCGCAAAATCTTCGGTCCTGTTCGAGTCGGCGATGACTATCGCATCCGAATGAACCACGAGCTGTATGAGCTCTACGATGACATTGACGTAGTTTGGCGTATAACTGTGCAGCGACTACGCTAGCTGGCTCATGTCCATCGTATGGACGAAGAAGCTGCGAAAAAGGTGCTAGAGGCGAGGGTCGCTGGTCAACGACGACGAGGGAGACCATTCCTCCGATGGATGGACCAGGCTGAGGAAGCGTGCGTGCGCAAAGCAGAGGCACCTGGCGAGAGCTGATGAGGTCGGCGAAACCCGGACACGGGTTGTTACGGCCACCGAAGTAAGTAAGTAATAGCAAATTTTAAAAATTGTTGATGCAAATCGGTAGAACGTTTTCAGGCCTATAATTTCTGACAACCTCTTTTACAATTATTACACTATCCAAAATATTTGAGAAAAACATGATTTTTGGAGGTTTTTGCAAAATGGTTTACCTCACTGGAGGCTTTCGCTATTGCCAAAATATTTTGGAAATCGTCATAAAATACACCAAGATTCATTTTTATATATGTACAAATGGAACTTCTTTTCCCCCCATACAAGTCGAGGCACCTTAATAATAGACTGGTCGTTAGTTGCATGCAGAAAGTGTTTGGATTTATGTGGGGACCCCTCCATTTTTTTATTAGCTCCAGCAAAAGTGATGTACAAAATTTAATTTCGATCCGACAACATTAACACGTGCCGCTCTGCCTTTTTTGGCTACAAATATATTGAAAATATCTCATAAAGTTTTGAACAGAGTTTTTATATTTTATAAATATTTATAATTATTTTTTCATAATTTACTAACTAATTCACAATAATCGTTGCCAGCGAATTTTATTTTCACTTTTTGAATACTTTCGTCTTATACATCTGATATAGTGTTAGCTTTATTTTTCTTTTACAACCGATGTGTTTAACGCTTTATAGCTCAAATCAGCTGTTTTCTTCTCAGCTTTTTGATTGACGGCTTTACTGCTTTATTTTGAAAGAGTTAATGTATTGTGATTAAGATTTTTTTAAATAAAAATGCCGCGTGAAAATATTTATCTAATTTGTGCATTGAGTTCTGGGATTATGGGCAGTAAGCTCCTTAAGTGCTCGATATTCTAAATGGGTTATTTTTTAATTTAAGAATAGTGAAGATGAATTTAAATGAGAGTGCGAACTTAGTCATCGACGAGTGCTTATTTTTTTGGAAAAAAAGCTCGATTTCCTACAAAATATCATTCTGACTGTGTGCGAAAAATTCAAAAATTTTAAGAAGAGTTTCGAAGTCTGGGCAAGAGCAAAAAAAAAAAAAAAAAAGAAACAGTGGCGTTCATTACAAAAAAGAAAGCAGTTTCAAAGAAAGCTTAATCAACTTTTTGACATTGCTCATGCAGACGGTTTTCTGTTAATAAAAGGACTTTTTACGTGAGCGATCGTGATGCTCTTCACCTACTTTCAGCTATAGTCGACAGTGTGGGACTCGATCCAAATGATTTTATTATTAACCGGACTAGTATTAGAAATGCACGTTTATATATCTGAGAAGAAATTGCAAAGAAAGTTTGCTCAGATATTGAAAATTTAAATGTTGAATTTGCAGTTATCCATTGGGACACGAAATTGCTTCCTAGTTTGAAAACCGATAAGAATGTAGATCGTATTCTAATAATTGCAACTGTTCCAAACTCAGAGCAATTGCTTGATGTGCCAGAAATTCAGTCCGGCACAGGGAAAAATATTTCGTCCGCCGTTTATAATGCACTAGAAAACTGGTCACTTGTACAAAAGGTTCAGGGATTTGTCTTTGATACTACATCGTCAAATACTGGTCGTTTTAATGGAGCAACGTTTTTATTACAACAACAATTGGGAAGAGAAAGTTTATTTCTTGCAAGTCGTCATCACGTGTTAGAGTTGATTTTGCAAACGGTTGTTACTAATGCAAAGTTGTTTATATCATCTGGACCTGATATTTTAATCTTTAAACAGCTTAAAAATGAATGGTAAAATATTAATCCAATCTTTCAAATTTTACTACCAGCAAATATCTTCAGAACACCATTTCTAAAGTTCGTAATGAAATTTTGACATTTTGCTTTGATAAGCTCAAAGAAAATTTTCCAAGGCATGACTAAAAAGAGTTCATAGAACTTGTTATTATTGTAGTGCACTCCACTATAATTTCTACAACACGCACTTAAACTTATGATTACTTATATATTTACATTATATTAAACTTGCATCATTATTTTTTTTGCACAAAACAACAATTGCTGTAACACACACTTAAACTAAGTTAACACTTGCTAATATATTTCTAAAGAACGTTGAACTTATGTTATGTTCTTATTTTTTGTTACACTCACACACTATATATATGTATATGTATATGCTTGCATTCTTTTTGCACACATTTTATCTACGCACTTTTTTTTTGTTACATTTTTGAATATATGATAATGTTTACTCTAAGTTATATATAAGTTAAATTTATATTAGTTATAAGAATATTTAAATGTTATATTATTAAATAAGGAAAAAACGATTGCTCGACTATCAAAGGTCGAACAATTTTAAAATAAAATTAATCTTAAGTTCAGCTTCAAAAAGCTTATTGAGTTTCATTTGCTCAGGCTTTTCTTTGGCCAATTAAACTTAGAGCCTGTGGCGCAGAAGCGCTGGCAATATTTAGGCAGGTCCTACATTTAAAATAAAAAACGAAGTGCGAATTTTTTTTAAACCGCGAAAACGCGACGTAAGTTTTTAAGCCGCGAAAGCGCAAACACCTAACATGGCGATTCTGTCCCCCACGGACCAAAGAAGCCTCATAAATGATAACGAGGAATACGTACCGCAAAGCGCAACAAGTATAAGCGCACCAACATATACACCTGCTCACATCGGCCCAAGAGCAATTTCCATTGAGGATTACCAAAGGAGACAAGCGGCGGCACAGGAGGAAAGACTGACAAGGGTACCGCTCGTTGAAAGACCACGAAGTCAACGAGGTGGTCAACAAGCAAGGCTTAGGCGCCAAATTGCAGCCATAAAAAGGATAGTAAAAAATGAAAATCCGTAACAAGCAGCCGTAACATGTTATATGTTAATGTTAAATAACGTAATATGTTATATAATTTTTTTTTATATAACAAGTGTATTGTATTATATTATAAGAAAACAAATGAATTTTTTTTAAAAATATTAAAATTGAATTAAAAAGAATATAATATTACTTCCATTTGTTTATTCAAATTGTGTTTGTCAGCGGAATTACTTATCACCCCACTTTGTTGTTGCACTTATTGTTGCATTTTTTTTTTTAAACACGCATGCACACAACACTATATTTTCATTTAGGTTTTCTTTTTTTTTAATTTTTAGCGCGGAAAATTCTATATAATTTACGCAATTTACAATCTATCACACTCAAAAATAAAATTTCATATTAAAAGATTTTAATAAAAAAAAAAACACGAATAAAACACGCGACCTGCATTTTCAATTCTTTCACAACAATAAACGTCAATTAGTTGCTCGTTTTGTTTTTGCTTTCTCTCGTTTCACATATGATCAAATTTTGCTCCCATTCACAGGGTGATTATGAAAACTTAAATATATGTTCAAAAAATCTATTACAATAAGAATATTCAGAAACATTTATGGAACCTATTGAAAATAACCGTCTTTTATTAGAAAAATTCAAATTAAATTTAAAGAAGAGCAAAAATAGAACATATAGAAAAGAATATATTGAAAATAAATTAAAATATTTTGAAACTTCAAAAACAGAAATAGAAAAATTAAAATTAAAGAAGATTGCACAACGCTAATAGAAAAATTCAACAAAATTTATGAACAAGCAATTAAATTACTTAATAACTTGGCTGTAAAAGGCAAAATCAAAACTTTTACAACAGATTGTGAGGATTTGGATTTATCATTAGTTTGGAAAGAAAAGGTCAGTTTGCCAAAAATGTCAAATTTCGACATTAATGTAGTAGGTAAAAACCTACAAATTTTTAAAGGAGGTTTTAATCATTCAGAGGATTTCGTTATTCAGACAGAGTTGCTTCATGATTTAATTAAAGAGGAAGATAGACCAATTTTTATAAAATATGTGTACAATTTTAAATTATCAGCTCAAGTTCGTAGCATACTAGGTCGTTCAAATAGACCGTCGACATTTGAAGAGTTAAAAAATTCATTAGAGAGAGCTCACCCCAATCCAAAACACTACAACAGGTACTAAACGAATTTAGTACGCTGAAACAGAATAATAACTCAATATCAGAATTTAAAGAAAAAATTACGGAACTTTCAGAACAATTAAGTTCATTTGAAATTAAAACATTAGAGAATCCAACTCAAGAAGCTAAAGATGCGGTTTACAAAATTAATGAAAATATGTCGTTAAACGTTTTTAATAAAGGTGTTAATGTCGAATACCAAACTCTTTTACTTGCGAATGAACCAAAGACATTTGTTAAAGCTGTAGCAAAATGTATGACAGCGGAAAAAAGTTTAAATAGCGACAAAACCAATATTTTTCAAATTAAAAACAGAAACGACTACAGAGGTCAACGTGAACATTTAAATAAAAATTATTTTAGAAACTATAGTAGTCAAGACAATTACAGGAACTATTCTCACAGGTATCAAAATAATAATTTCGCCAGCTACAGAAATAATAATAATAACAATTACAACAATCATTTTAGATATAACAACAATAACAACCCGCGTCAAAATTTTAATAATTTTAAAAATAACATCAACCAAAATTACAACAAACAGAATTAGTTCAATCAGAATAGAATTCCAAATTTTAGAGTCAACAACGAGCAGGGAAACGGCAATGGCCGGGTAGCAGGAATTGTTACCCGCAGATACCAAAACTGATATTCAAAATTACCCAAAAATTAACAAATTACATCACATTAAAATGCGAAAATATAAATCAAGATTTGAGATTTTTTATAGATACAGGAGCTGATATCTCCATTTGTAAAAGCAGTACAGTAAATGAAATCGATACGCAGAATATTTCAACCTTAACAGGTATATCAAAGGAAGAAATAGAGTGCATTGGCACAGCAAATTTAATATTAAAGAACAAAACGATTCAACACAAATTTCACATAGTAGAAAATGACTTTCCTATAACGACTGATAGAATCATAGGCCGCGACATGCTAGAAAAATGCATGTCAAGAATAGATTTTGAAACTTTTACAATTACTTTTATCGTTAACGGGCAAGAATTTACTCTACCAATTACAAAAAAAGATTTTTTTAACACAAATATAATTATACCAGCGAGATCAGAATCAATAGTTCCTATCGATATAGAAGTCAAAGAGGATAGTATAGTTTCTAATAAAGAAATTTCTAAAGGCGTATTTTTAGGGAATATTTTAATACCCGCAACAGGTTTCAGGCACTTGAAATTATTAAACAAAACCGATGAAGATGTTAATGTAAAACAAATTGAAGTATAGACTAAACCTTTTAAAAATTACAATATTTTCACATGCAAATCGAAAAACAACAACACTAAAGTCAGGCTAGATAAGCTTCTTAAATCATTAATCATTGGTTGCAACGAACCAGAAGCATAAAAATCAGTTGTCAATTTAATTAAAGATTACCAGGATATTTTTCATCGCACAGGAGAAAGCTTAAGCGTAAACAATTTTTATATTCAGGAAATACAAACAACAGATTTAAGCCCCGTACACATCAAGAACTACAGACTTCCACAGACTCAGATGACAAAAATAAACAAACAAGTTGACCAACATTTAGAAGAAGACCTTATAGAACATTCATTTAGCCCATACAATTCCCCATTACTTGTGGTACTGAAAAAATCGACAGACGGCGAAAAAAAAATGGCAACTCGTTGTAGATTTCAGAAAACTTAATGAGAAAATAGTGAACGATAAGTTTCCACTAACCAGGATAGAGGACGTTTTAGACAGACTGGGAAGAGCTAAGTACTTTACAACTTTGTACATGACTAGTTCTTTCCACCAAATAAACTTACACGAAGACTCACGACCGCTAACTGCTTTTTCGACAGGAAATGAACACTTCCAATTTAAATGTTTACCTTTTGGACTTAAGCTATCTTCCAATAGTTTTCAGCGCATGCTGACAATCGCGCTAAGTGGTCTTGACGCAGAAGCTTTTCTTTATGTCGACGACATTATTGTATTTGGATGCATTTTAGGGCACCACAATGACAATTTAGCGAAGGTTTTTAATAGAATAAAGAATTTTAATTTAAAGCTAAGCCCAAATAAATGTTGTTTCCTGAAGCCAGAGGTAGTATATCTTGGCCATCTCATTACGTCAAATGGGATAAAAACAGACCCAGCCAAAAATACAGTTATCGAAAATTATCCAGTCCCAACAAATGCAAATGAAGTGAGAAAGTTCGTCGCCTTCTGTAACTATTACAGGCGCTTTATTCCAAATTTTGCGGACATAGCTAAAGATTTAAATGCACTTTTAAAGAAAAACAAACAATTCGTCTGGAACGAAAGTTGCCAGAAAGCTTTTGACACTCTAAAAACAAAACTTTTAAATCCGCCGGTGCTCCAATACCCAGATTTCGACAGACCGTTTATACTTACCACAGATGCCTCGAATTATGCCCTCGGTGCTGTGTTGTCTCAAGGTGAAGTCGGTTCAGATTTACCGATTTCCTATGCGAGCAAATCTCTCGCAAGACACGATATGAATAAACCAATAATTGAAAGAGAGCTCTTTACCTCTCTTTCTCTCTATACCTATACCTTTATGGTAGAACATTTTCGGTTCTAACAGACCACCGACCGCTAGTGTCTCTTTTCTCACACAAAAACCCGTCATCAAAAATGACACGCATAAGATTAGATTTATGCGATTACGATTTCGAAATCATTTACAAAAAAGGTAAAATGAATACTAATGCTGATGCATTATCAAGAATTGTATTGAACATCGAATCCCTAAAAGCAATGATTCCAAGTTGAACAGAAAATGATAAACAAAATATACTTGCAATAACACGTAGTATGAATAAAAAAAAAAAACAAACAAAACATTGATTTTAAAAATTCAGAATGTATTCAGCAGTAAGTCTGATCAACTTTTTGCCTGGGAATGTACATCACTCTCGGATATACGCTGAATTAAAAAACATAGATTTTTAATACAAAACAATTTCAAGGGTACCCATTGTTCGATGCAGTGACAATCCTTTGTTCACACTGCTGACGTTGGAGAAGATGTCATCAATAATGAACAATTTAAAAAAAAAAGAACTTGCATTAAGTAAAAACGATAATATATTTAAAATAATTACAGTTGAAGATTTTAAAAACACATATTTCAGTTGATCTCGTCTACTTGTCGGTATCGGTGTTGTTTTTTTTTTAGTGTGTGTTGTAATAGTAATTATTTAGTGGAAAATTTAAAATTTTCTTAAATCGTTTCTATTAAAAACTATTAAGAATTGTATTTATGTGTTTAAAAAAAAAAAAAATTATTTTGTTTAGTGTTCTTTTAGTGAATACATAATTTATCTTAATAATATAGAACAGTTTTTGTTGTACTTCACACAATCTAGTGTTTGTATGACTAATTTTTTCTATTCCTCTTTGTGCGGTGTTTGTTTATCTGTTGTGCAGTGAGAGTCTCTAGTGTTGTTATTGTGCTTAGCACTTTGTGTACGCTGCATTTTACTGTGCCAACCCTGAAAGCACATTTTACATTTAAAAACGCTCACAAAGTAATTTAAATTCTTTCCAATGGATTATTTTCCCATTGATAATATTGCTGCTTGTTCTCTGAACGAGCAATGCAAAAGCCAGAATATTCTGTACCCTATGGTCAGCTGTTCTGGCCCATGTTCCATGCGAATGTTCCATGCGAATGTTCCATGCTTCTTGTGCTGGTATTTCTAAATCGTGCCTTGACGATTTAATGTCAGTCCGATTTGGTCTTCGCTGGTATTGTGATTCGTGCAGGGCCCAGTTTCGAGGACCAGAAATGTTTTCATTTCACGTCTTCAGCCCGACTCAAAATTGCTCTGAGGATATTATCCCGTTACCAGAAACGTGGCTGAACGTTATTAGGATATTACTGATTTGGAATTGTTTGACAATAGTTTTCAAGTTTTTAGAAAAGACAGATTCACCGACAATATTTCTTCAGTCGGTGGTGGTGTCCTTTTGGCTGTAAGGCACTGCTTTGTCCGTTCTATTGTTGATATTCCCTGCTCTTCTCATATTGAACTAATTTGCGTTAAAGTTATACATTGTAACTCTAATGTATATGTTATTAATGCGTATGTTCCTCCTAAGAGTAGTGCATAGATTACATAATTGATTTACTTGACGTTAATGACGACATTTTATTATTGGGCGATTTTAATCTACCTGATTTAAAATGGCATTCTTCTGACGATGATACGTACTTTTGTGCATCTGATTCGAAAACCCGCCAAGAACATATATTTGTTGATAATATATGTTCAGACTAACAACAAGTGAGTCGTATTTATAATAGTCTTGAAAGACTTCTTGACCTGGTCTTAACCACAGACAGTAACAATGATGTTGCTAAGAGGGCTTTTCATGCTCTAACTACTGTTGATGAATATCATCCACCATTGAGTATTTGGTACAAATCCGACAGAGCAAATAAAGTAAATACGAATTCACTAGATAAATTTTATGAATTCAATTTTAAAAAAGCTGACTTTTTGAAGTTGAATCAGTTGCTTCATGGTAAACTTAATGCAATTTTAGAATATATAAATGGAAATTGCCTTGATGACTCCATACATTTTTTTTATATGGAACTCTTTGCTGTGTTTTCTCAGTCCGTACCTTATAGTCTCAAAATTGCGAGGAATTCTGCGTACCCTTGGTACACAAAGGATTTAAAGACTCTTCGCAACAACAGGAATAGGGCATGGAACGTCTGTAGCTTAGGCTCAAACGACCTAGAAACTTACAAACGTTTGTTTCTGGAATTTAAAAATCGCTCAGCTACATTATATCACGAATATTTAGATAATGTTAAGCTGAGAATATTGACAGATCCGAAGAAATTTTGGGGATTTGTAAACACAAAGAAGAAATCTGATGGATTTCCTTCTTCATTTAGAACTCCTGAGGGACTTACTGACAGTCCCGTCAAAATTTCTGGCCTATTCGCCAATCTTTTTAAAGAATCATTCTGTTCAGATTCTTTTAATCCTGATGGAGAGTACTTTGAATATATGAATTCCGAACCCAGAGTATCTTTGGAACATATATCCTTCACTCCAGAGGATATTTTAATGTATATTAAATCGATCGATGAGGAGTTTGGTGCTGGACCTGACGGTGTTCCTGCCGCAGTGTTAACACAATGCGGTTCCGTTTTGAGTCAACCACTTTCTTTATTATTCAATAAATCTATTAACGAAAGTTATTTTCCACTTTTTTGGGAAAAATCATTTATAAGTCCTATTTTTAAAAAGGGTTGCAGGAACGATGTCAGTAACTATAGGCCTATCGCTAAGCTCTCATCGATTCCAAAACTTTTTGAGCGGATGGTGTATGATCGGATGAAAATTCACTGTGGGGAAGTCATAACAACTCGTCAGCATGGTTTTGTGAATGGCAGATCCACTGTGTCTAATCTTCTCGATTTTACAACATTCTGCTTAAATTCTATTGATTCTGGTAACCAGGTCGATTGTGTTTACACTGACTTTAGTAAGGCATTGGATAAGCTACCACACAATCTAATCTTATTTAAACTTGAGTTAATGGGATTTCCACAATATTTTGTGAACTGGATTAAATCGTATTTGGTGGAGCGATCTTATCAAATACGTTTCCGAGGCGCATTGTCTTCTGAATTTATTGCTGGATCAGGTGTTCCTCAGGGTAGTCACCTTGGTCCTCTTCTGTTTATCTTAGCTATCAATGATGTAACTCACGTCATTGAACACTCTTATCTGCTAATTTATGCCGATGATATGAAAATATACAGAACGATTAATTCTAGAGATAATTCAGATCTACTCCAGTCTGATCTAAAATCCTTTGAAGTTTTGTGTTCTAAAAATAATATGTTTTTAAATCCAGATAAATGCCAAACTATGACCTTATCGCGAGAAAGGAATAATTTTATTTTTGATTATAAGATTAAAGATACTGCCTTGAGTCGTGTAGACACCGTCAAAGACCTAGGTATATGCATGGATTCTAAGCTGTCGTTTAACATTCATATTGATAATATTTGTAAAAAAGCATCTTCAATGCTTGGTTTTTTAAAACGCTGGGCCAATGAATTTAATAGCATGATTACAACTACAACGTTGTATTATGCAATCGTGCGTCCTCACTTAGAGTATGCAAGTCAAGTTTGGTCCCCAAGTTACAATGTGCATGTTGATCGAATAGAAAGAATCCAAAAACGTTTTGTTCAGTTTGCTCTAAGGGGCTTAAGTGGAACTGACATTTTAGACCTTCCTCCTTATGAGGATCGTTTAAAACTATTAAAAATGCAGTCTTTAGTGATCGAAGGAAATCTGCAGATATCGTATATTTACACCAGCTCAAAACATGTGTATTCGATTCTCCAGAACTTCTTTCTCACATAAATTTTAACACTAACCGTAGAAGCAGTAGAAACGCTAACAACTTAATTTATTTGCCATTTAGTAGAACAAATTTTATGGCGACTTACTTTACTTACTTAGGTGGCCGTAACAACCCGTGTCTGGATTTCGACCGACCTCATCAGCTCTCGCCAGGCGCCTCTGCTTTGCGCTCGCCTTCTCCAATCGGATACACCATGTGCGGTTAGGGCTTCCTCAGCCTGGTCCATCCATCGGAGGCATGGTCTCCCTCGTCGTCGTTGACCAGCGACCCTCGCCTCGAGCACCTTTTTCGCTGCAGCTTCGTCGTCCATACAATGGACATGACCCAGCCAGCGTAGTCGCTGCATAGTTATACGCCGAACTACGTCAATGTCACCGTAGAGCTCATACAGCTCGTGGTTCATTCGGATGCGATAGTCATCGCCGACTCGAACAGGACCGAAGATTTTGCGAAGATTTTTCTCTCGAATACCCCCAGAGCGGCTGCATCAGTTTCCGAAACTACCCATGCCTCAGCGCCATAAAGCAGCACAGGTAGAACGAGCATCTTGTAGAACGTTAGGGTTGTCGATCGAGAGAGGGCTCTGGAACTTAGTTGCTTACTGAGCCCGTAGTAGCACCTATTAGAAATTATTGTTCATCGCTTTATCTCCAGGCTGATTTCGTTGTTAGTATTAATGGCGGTGCCAAGGTATATAAACTCCTTGACTACTTCAAAGTTATAGCTGCCGGATGAAACGTGGGAGTCTAAACGCCGCGCTCCCTTGTTTGTAGACAGCATATACTTTGTTTTACCCTCATTTATCGTCAAACCCAATTTGGCTGATTCCTTTTCGATAGCGGCGAAAGCAGCGGTAACATCTCTCTTGGTTCTGCCAACAATATCAATATCATCAGCATACGCAAGGAGCTGGACAGCTTTATAGAAAATGGTGCCATTACGATACACACCGGCCTTTCGTATGATCCCCTCGATGATGATGATGTTGAAGAGATCGCAAGACAGTGGATTGCCTTGCCTGAAATCTCTTTCGGTATTGGAGGTTTTAGAGAGGTCATTTCCTACCTTGACGGAGCTGCATGTGTTGCTCAACGTCATTCTGCAAAGTCTAATCATTGTTGCGTATAGGCAATCCCTTCTCGGGCTATCGAACGCAGCTTTAAAATCGACAAAGAGATGGTGTGTGTCAATTTGATTTTCGTGGGTTTTCTCCAGGATTTGTCGTAGTGTGAAAATCTGGTCTGTGGTGGACTTACCAGGTCGAAAGCCACACTGATAAGATCCAATCAGTGTTTTTGTAATCGGCTTTAATCTTTCACACAGTACGCTTGAGAGAATCTTATATGCGATGGAAGTAAGACTGATACCTCTATAAGTAGCGCAGATTGTAGGGTCTCCTTTTTTAAGTATAGGGCACAGTACACTGAGGTTCCAATCGTCGGGCATGCTTTCTGCTAGCCATATTTTGCTGATGAGCTGATGCATGCGCCTTATCAATTCATCGCCGCCGGTTTTAAACAATTCAGCTGACGGGCCGTCAGCACCCGCTGCTTTATTGTTTTTGAGTCGTTGGATAGCAACTCGAACCTCTTCATGGCAAGGTGGTGATACTTCCGCTCCGTCATCGTCGATTGGTGGCACTGCACTGGGCTCTCGATGGGCGGCATTGGTGGAATCGTCGCCAGTAAGTAAATTGGAGAAGTGCTGTCTCCACAATCTAAGCACACACTGTGTATCCGTATTCAGATCTCCATTTTCGTCTCTGCAAGTGGACGCCCCGGGCTTGAAACCTTGGGTTAGACACTTAACCTGTTGATAGAATTTTCGTGCATCCTTCTTGCCCTGATATACCTCTAGTTCCTCACGCTCACGCTTTTCCTGCTCTCTTTTCTTGCGTCTGAAAAGGCACCTCTCTTCCTTCCTCTTTTCGTGGTAGTTTTCTCGCACGTTATGGCTACTGCTCCTTTAAGTCGCATGAGTTCCTTTGTTAACAATTGTAGCGTTTTTGATGTTACCCGTCAAAAGGTCTTTTGGTATTTGTCAAAAGGTCAACTCAAAAGTAGATTAAAATTAGTTGTGTAATTAGATCTATGTATACGCATGGTTAGTTGTTACGTCTTGTGTTGTCCCTGAGCCCAACCCATTTATTGGTGGGTAAATTTTTCCCACATTAACTTGTTTGTGGTCACGGGTATCCATAACATTGATATTTTTCAATGATTACTGGGTAGTGGCTTTAGATGGGTTAATGCTGAGGAAGTGCGATAAAGCTATAGTAGCTGAACTCTATTGTTATTGCATGTTAAAAAAAAAAAAAATATATATAATAAATGAAAAAAAGGTACAGAAAATTTAAAAATATTAATTTATAAAAATCCGGAAAGAATATTAGATAAAAAAAATACAGGAGAAAATTATAAAAGAATACCATAATTCGACACATGGAGGTCATATGGGCATAAGAAAGACGATTTTGAAAATAAAACAAAGGTGCATATGGAAAAATATGAACAAAATGATTAAAAACTATATGAAGAAATGTGAACAGTGTAAAATCAACAAACAAACAAGACATACGAAAGAAATACTAACAATGACAGACACGCCAGGGACCAGTTTTGAAGTGTTATCGATAGACACAGTAGGTCCTCTACGATATGCAAACAATTACTGATACGTACTCACGATACAATGCAATTTGACAAAATACGTCATCGCACGTTCAATAGAAACAAAAGACGCGAGAACGGTAGCAAAGGCTTTAGTAGAAAACGTTATTTTAGTATACGGTCACTTCAAAACACTTAAATCGGATAAAGGCACAGAATTCACTAATGAATTAATGTCTGAAGATGTACTCTCTTGAGCATTAAACAAATTATTAGCACTCCGTATCATCATGAAACTCTTGGTTCAATTGAAAGAAACCATCGCGTATTAAATGAATTCTTACTAAATTTTTGCAAAAATGACGAGTGGGACCAATGGATCCCATACTTCACTTTTGCGTATAACACAACACCTCATGTTGACACAAACTATACTCCTTCCGAGCTTATTTTAGGCAGATTGGCTAATCTTCCAAGCGATAACTATTCACAATCAAAGTTTTACAATACCGAAAACTATGCGCAAGAATTAAAGCAGAGATTAAAATATTCAGTACAAAAAGCAAAAGAATTAATACAGATAGCAAAAACCAAAGGGAGTTTAAAACTACAATTTCATAAAACCATTAAATTTAAATATTGGAGATTCTGTTTTAATAAAGAAAATGAATAGGAAAAAAAATCAACCACCATATCATGGTCCATATACTATAATTAATAAAAATGGAGTAAATTCTACAATTAACGTAATTGGAAAAATTAAATAATTTCATAACAATTTATTAAAAAAAAAATGGAATTAATGAAAATAATAAATATAACTTTAAACCCACAATTTTATTTAAATATACATAGTAGAAACCACTATAATTGTATTGTATAATTTAAACACTAAGCTTATTATATACAAAGATTATAATATGAATTATAAAAGCATATCAGAAATTAAATAACATCAAACAAAACAAAAAAAAAATTAAATTATTTTTACTAAATAATTTTCATCTTAAAGATGGGGGTGTAGTGCACTCCACTATAATTTCTACAACACGCACAAAACAACAATTGCTGTAACACACACTTAAGCTAAGTTAACACTTGCTAATATATTTCTAAACAACGTTGAACTTATCCCAATAGGAACAAACTAACTTGTTTTTAAAAACAACTATTTAAAAAACTAATTTAAAATAAAATTGTATATGAACTACTTTGAATTATATTAAGGCGGCATCCACTGCAATTCTAAATAGTTTTTATTGCATTATATATGAAGTAATTGAAATACTACTTAAAAATAAGTGATTGATAAACTACTTTGAATTATGCATGAAAAATAAATGGTGGCATTTTTTATATATTAAGGCGGCCTTTGAATTATATTAAGGCGGCAACTACTCTGATTTTGACATCTTTTAATTTCAAATTTTTATTTGATTACAAGTTTTTATATATTTAACCCTGTTATTTCATCAAATATTATTAACTTTAGACCATCAGTAATAGTTTTCAATTGGTAATTTTAAAGTAATTAAAAAAATAATTTAAATATAACTAATTTAACAAGTAGTTGAAAATATATGCAGACGAAAGTCAATTGACTTATTTAGCGGACATCACCATACAAAATATGTTAGTTCGTTCTATGGAAAAAAGTCAGAATTTCAACTAGTTGTCGTGAACAAAAAAATAATTTATCAACTACTTTTTAATTAGTTGATTTTCCTAAATGGATGTTATGTTCTTATTTTTTGTTACACTCACGCACTATATATGGATGTTTGCATTTTTATGGCACACACTTAGTTGCATATTTCTACGCACTGTTTTTTGTTGCTACAATATTTTTAAAGAACATTGAACTTCACTCACACTATATATAAGTTAGTATCTTGCTTACGCAAAATACTAAAAAAAAAATGTATTTTTTATTTTTTCTTGGACAATGTATCCACTTTATTGATTAAACTAATAATGACTCTAACTGCTTAAAACAATTATATTTATATTCTTAGTTTCTACCTTAATTTGATGAGGTTGCGGTTAGTGCAATTAACTCAATCGATCGGTCATTGCTTTGTGCTGATTTTACATTTATTGATTGCACAATTAATTTCCAAAAATTATATTGGATAATCGATTGTTGATTAATTTGTGCTGCTGTTCATATTTCTGGACTGACATATTGCACAATTAACTTGCGGGAAAAATATGCGCTGGTTGCTTGAACTGCGATCGGTAGCAGTTTTGGAGTTGTATGCTAAATGTAGGTTAACTGCAGGGTTCGTTGACATTCTGTATATTATATGTATATGCTTGCATTCTTTTTGCACACATTTTGTCTACGCACTTTTTTTTTTATTACATTTTTAACATCGAACAGCTCGTATTGCAGAAAATATTGCTGCTGTTCGCGATAGTGTGGCTGAAGAGCCGTCCACCTCAACTCGTCGTCGTGCCCAACAATTGCACCTCTCACGCTCGGCGTTGATGAACATTATGCATAAAGACTTGCATTTACACGCTTCCAAGGTGCAATTGACTCAAGAACTAAAGCCTCTTGACCATTTCAAGCGTCGTCAATGGTCAGAATGGTGGCAAGAAATTTCAACAATGGATGATCAATTTTCGAAGAAAATCATCTTCAGTGATGAGGCACATTTTCACCTCAGTGGATTCTTCAGTAAACAGAATTGCCGCACTTGGGTGAATGATAATCCAAGAGTGATTGTCGTAAAACCAATGCACCCACAAAGAGTGACTGTTTGGTGCAGTTTATGGGCTGGCGGCATCATCGGGACATATTTTTTCCAAAATGAGACCGGCTAGGCAGTTACTGTGAATGGTGTTCGCTATCGTGAGATGATAACGAACTTTTTATGGCCCGAATTGGAAGATATGAATGTAGACGATATGTAGTTTCAACAGGACGGTCCACTTGCCAAACAGCTAACGAAACAATGGCTCTTTTGCGCGACAAATTCAATGGCCGTGTTATCTCACGTGGTGGTGATGTCAATTAGCCGCCAAGATCATGTGATTTGACACCGTTGGACTTCTTTCTTTGGGGTTATTTGAAAGAAAAGGTGTACGTCGATAAGCCAGCAACAATTCAAGAGCTAAAGGATGAGATAATTCGGCACATTAACGGCATAGAACCTCACTTATGCCTCAGCGTCATCGTAAATTTGGACCATCGGTGCCGCCGAGGTCGCGTCTGCAATTTGGTCGATATATTGTTCCATGCATAATTGAACCATGCCAATATTATCATAATAAAAAGAAATGACAATTATTTCCTGAATAATTTGTGTTTTATTTAAAATCAACATCGGGCCTTAAAATTTAACCACCCTTTACCATGCTAGATGGATGGCAAAATGAATTTATTGCCTTAAGATATTTTTATTGAGGTCAGAGTTTCATATATCAAAAACTGGAGAAAAATCCTTAGAACGAATTTGTGAGTTTATTATAAGGAATTACATAAAAGCACGGTGTTCCGCTTCGGATGCAATTGGAGCACCATTTAATGATTATTAATTAATTCAGTCATTACATAACTTAAAAGAGCACGATGAAAACATTGCGAACGGATGTTTATTGGAATTAATGAATCATTTATGGTATTTAAGTAAAGAGTATATAGCTATCTATTTTTGACGAATGAATTTCTAAAGAAATACGCAAAAGTATTGCAATAAAGTTAAAAAAATTTAATGATGAGTTATCAATCGCAGAACAAATTAATGAAGTTGGTTTAAAAAAATTTGAATCAAACAAGAAAGACTCAACTGAATTTTTAAACAAAGAGTTTCCTACAAGTTTTTTAAACACAAGATCAGTTAATTTTTTCAAAAGATTTAATATTAGTTTGGAATTTCTTGAAAAAGCTTCTGATATATGGACAATGGTACACAAATGGACAAATGGTAACAACAATTATTAATACCTTATGCGTTGTGTTTTTACAAATAAAATATATGTTATAAAGATACACCTATTTATCTTAAATAGCGGAAGTCCTCTATGTCTTTAAAAACTCTCACGAGATTTGGCTCATGCGGTATAAGCTAAACTTAACGCGTTTTTGTGATTTTAAACTACCGAGCGGCAAGTTATGACGTGGTCTGATCTAAATAAAATTTTGTATATCACTCTTTCTGGGATATATAAAAAAAAAAAAATGGCAGGGTCTCCACTTTGATTTTTAAGACTTAAAAAATAGAGACCACCTTACTTAGTAAGCATGCCTCTATTATTCAGTTCAGATATCAAGGCTAAAATTTATATATAAATCAGACTTCCTTTTTACAGGCCCGTATTCTAAAATGAAATTAAATAAAAAATCACGCCTCTTTTATTTTAGGCCGGATTTCATAAGCGTTGTATACATACTTAACTAGCATATGGCATACTGAAGAAAATTGTCGATTTTTTCAACTACACCCGAACTAAATATATATCGATGGTTCAGCTCACAAATGTGATTAGTGAAAATTGAAAATGTTCAGCAACGCTGATTTTATTTTTGAATTTCAAAATTTTCGTTCAAAACAATTATTTTAACCTGGTACTGATCATCTTTCAATGAGATTTCACTTAATATAATTTTACACAATATACATTATAACTTGGAAAATGCAGTTGATCCACTTTCGTAAAAAGACCACTTTTCACTTTTGTGCGCTTAACCATCTAAATAAAAATACATACATATTTTACGTGCCATAGCGTCTCTCATACTTTTCGGCGTTTAAACAAAGTTGGCTTGTGAAACTGACATTTGGTGTCACAAAACACTCAAAAGAACATTTTTTTGAAGGTACATAATTATATTTTTACGGCGTCCCCCCAGAACCAAAAGATATCTACGCCACTGTTTAAAATATTATAATTTTCAAAGAAAATATTAATCATTTTATTAAAATATATAATTTTAGTAGCAAATACTATAAATGTTTCAATAAAACACTTCAAGAATATTTATTCAAAGTACTGCTCGTGAACACTGCAATGTATTATTGTAAATAATTGTATTAATTAACAAAAAAGGTGATGATGTCTCGCAAATACATCAATGCTTTTAAATAACAACAAAACCAAGCACATAAAGACGTTTTGATTGCTAATTTTTAACGCGATCAATAGCTCGTTTGACTTAAAAATAGCTCGTGGCAACTTTCGATGCCACGGTGGAGCCTCAGCTTGGGCGAAGTTTTAATAAAACTAATAACAAATTTTTTAATTCATCATAACATTATTCATCACAATGATCACAACAATAATATTAGAAATTCATAAATTAAATTAAAAAAAAAATACTCTCTATTATAAAAAAACATGTGTCACACATTTTTTATTTATTTATTTATTTATTTTATTTATTTATATAAACAATGAGTACAAATAAGAACTAGTTCTTTTACAGTACAATGGATAAAAGCAATTAAAAACAGTTAAAAAGAAGTAACAACAGATTTTAAATTAAAATTAAATAGAATTAGAGCTTTAAAAACTGATAAAAATATAATGAGTACTTATAGCTATGAACAGTATGCAAAAATAGTAGTATAAACATTAGCTTAGAACTATATAAATAAAAAATGGGGTGGAGGGGGGGGCGGGGGGAAAGCGGAAGAAAAGAGAAAATCAGAAGAAAGATTTAGTGTAGAATTCAGTGAGGAGAAAAATGTGAAAAAATAGACTGCCTAAAAATTTCTTTCTGCGTAATTATTCTGAGTCGACGAGGCAGCTCGTTCCATAGTCTTACGGCATTAACGAAAAAAAGATGAGAACTAGCTAGAGAGCTATGCCTGGGAATGATTAATAAATTGCATCTTCTCGATACGCTGAACTGTAATTTTACATAAAGGTAATGAGGAGTTTTAGTATGTATAATTTTGTGGAGATAAATGCAGTTCCTAGCATTTAAGTAGCCAGACAAACTACAACCAAGAATAGCATTTCTAAGACTTGACAGGCGGTCAAATTTATTTAAGCCATACACAAAGCGAGTAGCATAATTATACGCAATATTAAGTTTCAACATAGAGGATGAATTTAGTTTACTGTATACTACCTCCGAGTAAGTTATTACAGGCAAAACAAGTTGCTTCACTAGTAGTTTTTAACTTCAAGATTACAACAATTAGCAGACATTCTTAGATTACGTAGGATAAAATAAAATGATCTTTACAAGACAAGGACGAATTTATACTAAAACCAAGGTTAACAATTTTCGACACAATATTAAGCTTAGTAGAACCAATGTATAGCTCAGGGATAACTTCAAGGATTTGCTTATTCTTACAGATTGGTAGAACATAAGATTTGGCTGCATTGAGTTGAAGTCCATTGTTACAAGCCCAGTGATATATGTTTCTTAAATCTTCATTTAGTTTACCAGTGAGACTATCTACGAGCCCGATGTTACTGGAGAGATAAAGTTGTATATCATCGGCATATGCATGCATAGATGAATAATTGCAGACAGTAAATATGTCATTAATGAAGATAGAAAATAACAATGGGCCAAGAATCGAGCCTTGAGGAACTCCACTTGAAACAGGCTTATGTAGAGAGAACATTTGGCCAACTTTAACTCTTTGCTGTCTATTTGACAAATAGCAAGATATAAGACTTACTGCACTGTTAGAAAATCCAAAAAAGTTGCCTTAGTTTCTGACATAGATAAGTATGACTAACTTTGTCAAAAGCCTTGGAAAAGTCCAACAAGCAAAGTAGAGACAAAGATCCAGCGTCATAATCAGGTCGGATGTCATCAAGTATTTTAACAACTGCGGAAGCACACCCATGCCCTACTCGAAAACCAGAATAAGAAGACAGGAGATTATTAGCCTGCAAGAATGCATTGATTTGATGACTCATAATTTGTTCACATACTTTAGATAAAGGGGAAAGTGTGCTTATTGGTCTGAAATCAGAAGTTCCAGACGGGTTTGGTTTTTTTGCCACCGGCAAAACAGTAGCAGTTTTCTAAATTTCAGGGAAAGAGGAGGATATAAGGCAGTGATTTATTATATGTGTCAGTGGAGTGGACTTATGATATGAGGCAGCAAAATTTTTAAAAATTTGATGGGAATACCATCACCACCTACTGCATTAGAACTTATTCGCATCAAACAATAACCGACATCAATTTCATTAACAGGTATAAATTCAAACAAATCCAGAACAGATGAACCTGGAATGTGAGACAGGGTATTATTAGACGACGCGGTATTACTAACAAAGTAGTCATTTAGTAAATCCGGGTCAGCAATTATAACAGGGGAATTCTTTTTTCTCACTCCAAGACTACTTATGTTACTCCACAAAGTTTTGGTGGGTAGGGACACATTAAGCTTGATAGAGAAATACCGTGTCTTAGCTTGCCTTGTTAGGTGGACTGATTCATTTCTGGCTAACCTATACCTTTCCCAATTAGCAGATGAAGGTAATCTTTTCCAGAGTTTGTGTAACTTATTTCTCTTTTTTATTGCATTAAGAACATGCACTGAGAACCAAGGGCAAGAAGGATTTATTAGCGTACTGACCGCAGAGGAACATGTTTTTCGAACAAGTATTTCACAGGAGCTGTAAGGGAACAAAGTTTATCATCAACTGAGCTATTATTCCAGCAATCATTAAATGAGGTTAGTGACAAATCATGATACAATGAGGAATAGTTAATATTTTTAAAATCACGGTACGAAAAAGAGGTAGGAAGAACATTACGAGACATGTTTACATTTAACGAACAAAATATTAAATCGTGATCAGATATAAAAAATAATTGATCAAATAGAGAAACGAGAGACAGGTCAGACACTATGAAACAATCCAAAAGACTTGGAGTAGCATTATTAGAGAATCTAGTGGGTTCAGTTGTGTTAACTACTGATAAACCTGTTAGAACTGATATTGTCAAAGAACGATTGTAGGTTAGAATCATTAGACAAGAGATTGACATTGAAATCACCGCACAGTAAGATAATATCATGATTTAGGTTATAGTTTAGCAAATCAGTAAACAAAGGATCTACAGGATGACATTTATTCGGGTTATATACACAAGACAATAACATTTTGGTACTACCATCTGTGATGCTAATAGTAATGAATTCAATTCCAGGATCACTAGATTTGCTCAGAACTACCGCATTCAGATGAGCTTTATAATAGACAGCAACACCCCCACCTTTTTTTACAGATCTATCATGTCTAAATACATTAAAACCATTTATATCACAAATTGTATCACAAATATTATTTGACAGCCACGTTTCAGAAACACAAATTATATCAACCAACGAATTACAAAATATGTATTTTGTTTAGATCTTAACTTTCGGTGTTGCACCGAAATTTAGTTAACCAAATGTTTACTCTGAACTTTAGGTGTTGCACCAAAAGTTCGCTATATCAAATGATCACACAAGTCAAATTTCACTGGTTGTAAGAACAACTGATCAAATTTATTTTTCTACCATCTATTTATAATACATTTTCCTTAAAATAAATTATATTAAAACTATAGAAATAAGCAACAAATGTACAAAATAATAAAACTGTAGAAATAAGCTAAAAATAAATGAATCGGTCATTTTGCCTGCCTTGCAATTCTTCAAGGCTAGACTAATGACCGCTTAGCTGTTGTTGTCCAAGTCGTTGTTCGCTGGTGTCATTTTCCTGCCTTGCTGTTATGCAAGGCCAGGTAATGACCGCTTGCGTTGTTGTAGCAAGCGTTCGCCAATATGCTGGATTGCGTTGTTGTTGTTATCGTAAAACGATGACTTATGTTGATAAGTTTGGTAGCCGGCTGGCTACTAAGACGGTACTGACTGTTTGTATTGTTGTTGTTGCGTACGTTGACTTTTGCAGCCAGCTGGATACCAACATTCTCCCCTGCGTTGAACGAATTTCGATCAACCTTATCTTCCGTAAATAGTTATAATTTCCGGTTCTTCTATGACGTCATCAGGTGCGTTGACGTGGTTTCTTGGAGCTGGTTGTGGTGATAATCGATTGCTGATGTGAAGTTTCCTGATTCGTTTCCACACGGACCACGAAACGATACACGCGATGAGGAGGATACATGAGTAGCTAACGATGTATTGATGGATATCATGTGGCCGAAGGTTATTTCGTTCTTCAAATCTAAGGTTTTCTATTTCGTGTTGGAGTGCTGTCAGTTGGTTGAGCTGATCTTCTGCTGCTGCTTCCTTGATATTTAGGAGAAATGGTTCCATAGGATCAGGACTGTCCAGTTCTGCCATAATGCCCAATTTTGTGTATGAGGAATGCAAGGAGCTGGTGACGATGAAATGTCCTTGTATGGTGATAAAGTCATTTTTCAATGTGCAGTCTGGTTGTAGGCTGAGGCGACCAGACCCACTTAAAGCCACTTGAAATACATCGTTGCTGCATACTGCTGACATTCGAGTTGCTGATACGGCAAAAATCCATTGATTTGCGTGTTCCATTTGAATCCAGATTTCCTTGGAATTGGTTTTTGTGAACTCGCAGTTAGTAATGGTTTCGTTGTTCAGCAAGTTGATTTCACATGATTGCTCGCTAGCTCCTTTGTTATAAATTGAATGAATGTTGGCGCATAGAAATATGTCTTCTTTGGCTTGGCTACATTGTTTTAGTTTTGTGGGCGTTGTGGGAAAATACCGATAACGATGTAGATTGACTGCCATGAGCGAAGTTGAAGGTTTTATGGATCTCATTGTGTTGTTGATCAAAACTGGAATGGGTATCACCTTGAAGACTTCAAATAATTCCTGACTGACCAGTGGTATTTTGATGTCAAATATTACATAGTCCTCCGAAATACCTCCTTTAACCTTCATTAGTTTGTAGAAGGATAGTAACTCGTCATACTCCACGGGTAACTGAAATTGGGGTGGAAGGTGATTTTTGATACTCATTATTTCCTGTCGACATTGTTGGGGGCTGATTAGCATTGGATGAATTCGCCCATGATGAGTGTCTATTAAAACATCTAACAATGATGACTGGATTCTTTGTAGATTTGAAAGTGTTAGTGTCATTTGTACTGCTAATGACAATAACAGTCTAAATGTTTTATCTTGAAATGATTCTTCTGATGTGATATTGATACGAATAGCGATTTCTTCAAGTTGATTCTCAATCATTCCTAGTTTGATCTTGGTCCCGTTTTGATGCTGTTTCATGATGTTAATTGTTGAATTCATTATTGATGTTTGTGTTTTCAGCAAACTCCGTACATGTTCTTCATTCGAATGCACCTTGTCAATGGTCTGAGACATCTGTGTTGCGTATTCGGAGTCCAAAATTCCAAACAAAGAATGCCCAATATTACCAATCAAATCTATCGCTCCTCTTGCGTGTCTTTTATGTGCGTAGAAGAGCCTATTATCCTGCTTGAGTTCTTCTAGTGCTCGCATGAATTGGTCAACCAGGATCGTGCAGGTAGCTAGTTGATGAACTTGATCACATAATTGATATAGAAACGTTGTGCCATTTGTCAAGCTCTCTAATTCAGCTCGAAATGGTGCCATATCATAGAAAACAATTAAATTCCACTCCTTTGTTACTAATTTAATGTTTCCTATGGTCTCGAAATGTATGCCGGAATTTTTGTTGAACTGTGTGACCTCAATCGGAGTACATAGTATTAATGGCAGTATTAACAAGGTTATTAATACTATGTTACTGAACGCTAGTTGAGGCAGTCGCATCCTTTTTGAAGGTACTTCAGGTTTACTTAGAGGTTGAGTAATTGTGGAGGCATGCGGGTGTGCTCTGGAGGGGGTTGGTTCATCCTTATTGACGTTTATTGGATCTTCATCGACTGGAAGTGGTGCTAGCCTATGTATTGCTCTTCGTGATATACCGGTTGATGTGCGTACATCAGCGACTCGAACTAGCCCGTCATGACCCCTTATTACCTTTGTGATACGACCGAGTGGCCATTTTAACGGGGGTAGATTGTCATCCTTGATTATGACCATTGCACCTGGTTTGATGTTTCTGGACTCATGGTGCCATTTGTATCGATGTTGTAAGCCGTGAAGATACTCACTGGACCATCTTCTCCAAAATTCTGCCTTAAGCTGCATGACTAGTTTCCATCTAGTGGGATTTTTGGCGTTGTTTGGCTGGGCATTGGGATCAATTGTTGAGGTCAAAGGCTCTCCTATGAGAAAGTGTCCCGGGGTGAGTGCTTGTAAGTCATTAGGATTTGATGACATTGGTGTGATTGGTCTTGAATTCATTATGGCCTCTGCTTCAGCTAGGACGGTCCCCATTTCTTCATATGTTAGTGATGCGGATGCCAATGTTTTTTGTAATAAATTCTTTGCTGATTTCACCGCCGCTTCCCAAAGTCCACCGAAGTGTGGTGCACGTGGTGGGATAAATGAGAAGTTAATTCCTTTAATGTTGCATTCATCTTTGATTTTTCGTTGGGCATTGTCATCGTGAATGATCAATTGTAATTCCTGTAATTGGTTCCTAGCTCCTACGAAGTTTGTAGCATTATCGCAGTAGATTGTCGCGCAATGTCCACGACGAGCCATAAAACGTCTGAGTGCTCCAATGAAGGCCTCAGTGGTGAGATCGCTAACCAATTCCATATGAACAGCCTTCGTCGCGAAACAGCAAAATACGGCTACATATGCCTTGAGCGGTGGTTTTCCTCGAATTTTGAAGTGTGTCCAAATTTGACCAAAGAAATCTACTCCAGCGGTGATGAATGGTCTTGCAGGTTGTACTCTGTCGGCGGGTAGATTACCCATTAATTGTTGTAATAGTTTTGGTTTAGCTCTAGTGCATTGAACACAGTGTTGCGTGACAGAGCGAGCTAAGTTTTTAAGTTTTAGTGGCCAAAATCTTTGTCTCGTGATAAACATGAGTGTTTGAGGACCAGCATGAAGGTGTTCCTTGTGCAAATCGTTCAATAAAAGTTTTGTGATTATGTTATTATATGGTAACAGCATCGGATGTTTTGCATCATAGCTCAACTTAGATGATTCTAACCGGCCACCTACTCTTAACATGCCCTTATCATCTAGGAAAGGTGTTAGAGTGTTGATTGGACTATTGTTGCTCACAGCTGAATAGCGAGTTAACTGATAAATATCGTCAGCAAACTCTTGCTGCTGCATACGCCTTACAATATGTAGCAGCGATTCTTCTATTTCATCTGCAGATAACGTTGTTGTTGCCTTTGTTGATTTGTGTCGAGTATGATTGATGAAGCGTAGTACATATGCTATTACCCTTTGCAACCGACGGAAAGAATTTTTGTGGTTGACTTCTTCCAGCCAGTTTGTTGTGGGATTTGTGACAGTTGCCGATGTGGCAACTACTGCTTTTAGTCTGCGCTCTAACGGACATTCTCCCCTTGGTGGTTGTAATGGCCAACTTGTTATCGCTCCATGCAGAAACAGAGGACCATATAACCAAAAATTATTGTTAATCAGTTTGCTTGGTGTCAGCCCTCTTGAGATTAGATCAGCAGGATTATCTTCAGATCGTACGTGTCGCCATTGATGTTGAGATGTGAGTTGTTGAATGACTGAAATCCTGTTGGCGACAAAAGTATGGTAATGAGATGAGTCTGCATTTATCCATCCCAGCACGGCAGTGGAGTCGGACCAAAAATGTACATTCGCTTGCTTGATGATTTTGCTTTCTTGAAGTTTTTGCATAAGTTCTACGGCAAACTTAGCAGCACATAATTCCAGTCGGGGTAGGTTTATTTGTTTTGTTGGTGCTACCCTTGATTTTGCACATATAAAACGTACCACTATTGTATTGTGAGCACTTGATGTCCTCATGTATGCTACAGCTCCATATGCCTGCTCGGAGGCGTCAGCGAAGATGTGTATTTGAGGGTTGGTTGTTTCCTTATGGCCAAAGATGTGGCGAGGGATGCTGATGCCTTGCAGCAGTTCGAAGTCCGTTCTGAATTTTAGCCAGGTTGTGTGAAGCTCTTGTGGGAGTGTGGCATCCCAGTCCACCTTAAGTTTCCACAACTGTTGAAGAAATATCTTTGCGGTAGTTGTCACTGGAGCAATGAAGCCAAGAGGATCAAATATGCGAGATATATCTGCCAATGCTGTGCGTTTTGTTATCCTCTGATTACTATTTACCAGGATTTTTAGTTTGAAATTGTCATTTTTAGGATTCCAAGTGAGAACCATGGTTTTGATGCTCTCATTAAGTGAATTGTTGAAGTCAAGAGTAACTTCTTGATCCTTAGATGGAATATCTTGTAGTAATTTTGGGTGATTTGCACACCATTTTCGTAGCTTGAATCCAGCGGAGCCTAACATAAGGCGTAGTTGACGTTGTATTTCGAGTGCAGTAGTGATTTTGTCGGAACCGCTCAATACATCGTCGACGTAGAAATTTTCTTTCACTACTTCTGCTGCCAACGGATAATTGTGAACTTGTTTTTCAGCTAGCGCTTGCAAGGTGCGCATAGCCAAGTATGGTGCAGAGGTTGTGCCATAAGTTATCGTGGTGAGCTTATAACACTTAAGTGGATGTGATGGATCTTCTCTCTTCACCAAATAAGTTGACACCTTTGGTGGTCATTGTCCACCCATACCTGTCGGTACATTTTTTCGATGTCAGCTGTAAAAACGAATCTTGGGAGACGAAACCGTAATAGCGTTGTGGCGACGTCTTCTTGTATGGCTGGCCCTGTTGCCAGTACTTCGTTTAATGATAAGTTGGTTGATGTTTTTGCCGACGCATCGAATACAACTCTTAGCTTAGTTGTTGAGCTGTCTGGTTTGAGAACGGCATGATGTGGAAGAAAGTAGTGCGGTCCTTTGATGGTGTCTATTGCTATTTCTTCCATATGACCAAGTTTTTCATACTCTTGCATAAAGGACACATACTGACTCTTGAGCTCAGGGTGTTTAACTAGTTTTCGTTCAATAGCTATAAAACGCTGTAGAGCTATGTCCTTGGATTCACCGAGTAGACTTGGGTCACGCTGAAAAGGTAATTTTACCACAAACCGGCCGTCAATAAGATTTTTAGTTTTGCCAATGCCTTCGATTCCCACGAAGCATGTATTTTTGTGCAGACCAAGTTTTTTCACAAGTCTTTTTGTTATGAAATTGGCCTGTGAACCGTTGTCTAGAAGAGCTCGGCAAGGTATCTGTTTTCCCCACTTGTCACTTATGGTTACAGAAATCGTGCTGAGCAATGCCTTCATGGTGTTTATTGAATGATCCTGCAGCGCAGCTAAAGAAGCTGGGACATCTTGGGCTGGTGCAATTATACTATTGTTGTTTTGTGCTGACTTTGAAAATAGTTTTTGAGACGACTTTTGTGAAACAGCGTTGACCACCTTTCCAAATCCTTCTAAATGCAGAAGTGTGTTGTGCTTCTTATGACATTTTAAGCAGCTCCCTGATGAGCATGAAGTGGCATTGTGACCGTTTTTAAAACAATTTACACAACGTTTAGCTCCTTGGACAGCATTTAAACGTTGTTTTGGCGTCATCGTTAGGAAATCCTGACATCTGAAAAGCAAATGGTTTTGTTTACAGATGATGCACCTCTGGTCAGTCGATATTGACACGCTCAATGCTTGATACGATTTGTTGCGTCCTTGATCGCTGCCGTCTTTGCCTGCTCTGGCACCAAGAGCTTCTAGTGATTGAAAACGAAGGTTCAGGAAGCTGAGGAAAGAATTGAGTGTCGGCATCTCCTTCGGTTGGCTCAACGATTGTTCCCATAGTGCATGAGTACCTTTGCTGAGATGTTGGGTCAATATATATGTGGGAAAGCAACCCGACTTAGGACCAGACACACAACCAGATAAGAGTGACAACAACAAGACGAACGAACATGTGGCAACGCCAAGACACTTGACACGTAGCGGACAAAACTACTAAATAAGACAAACAAGCAGACAGACAAAAGGATGACAAAAAGACTAACGAGCGACGAGAGACAAAAAAGAACGAAGGACAGTTAGCCTACAGAGTTCGCGCAGTGCGGTATTATTTAAAACTAATGTTATAAAATGTAAAATTATAATATAAGAATCATACTAAGTGAATATTAAATATGAACTAAAATAAAATGAAGTAAATAGAACTAAAATAAAGTGAAGTAAATGAAACAATTGCCTATTATTTAATATTGGATCCCACATATATAGCAATATTGGGTCCCAATTTTCGGTTTTTACGCCGAGATTTTGGAGGCTGAGAACGTATTCCAGGGTAGTATCATGAAGCAGCTTGATTGATGCTGCGCTTTCTGCATAGGATGTTGATTGAGTGAGTAGCCTTTTTAAAGATGCATTGATCAGCATACGCGGATTTTCATATCTCTCGTTGATTACCTTCCAAGCTGCTTGGTAATTGACTGCAGATGCCGTGAAATGTTGAATTAATCTTGCAGCCTCATCACACAAGCTGGATTTCAAAAACCACATTTTTTGGCATTGTGGGATTGATTGCTTATCCACCAATTCAGTGAATAAGTCGTGGAATTGCCTCCATTTTGAATAGTTACCGTCAAATTTTGGTAAGTCTATTTTCGGTAGATTCAAACTTGATGCGTGTTTTTGCTCGACCGTGGGAAATGAATTGGTTGGTGGACTTTGTTGATCAACCGTGTGAGCCAATTCTTGAATCTGCCAGATATTAGCGTTGATATTTTGCTCAATTGCAATGAATTCGTCGTAATTATAATCACCTGAGTCGCAAGAGCTCCATATTTTGTTGTGAATCTCTTGTGCTACATGCCAATGTTGCTCGATGTTGTTTGCTAGATTGGCATAATAGCGTGGTGAATGAATGCTTTTACTGATGTCATCAAGTGCAGCCTTTATTGAGTTTTGTGTTGAAAGAATTATTTTCCTTTGCTTCTCTACTAAGCCTCGTAAATTTTGTGTTGATTTTGCGTCCTCTAATCCTCCTTGACTCCTGGGTGCTGGTTTAACAGTTTTGCTTGCCAGTAGTTGTTTTTCCAAATCTTCTCTGCATTCACTGTATCTAGCACCAATCACTTTGTGAACGTCTTTTTCAAAGTATGGATGATTGCTATCCGAGCCAGGTACGTTGCGTATGGCGTTGTCATTCCTGTTGAATTGAGTCCATAGTTCGTCTAATTCCTTTATTTTTGCTGTGAAAAATTCCGACGTCCTTCTGTCAAATGGTGCCTTTTTGATGTTTGCAATTGATTTTTGTATCGTGACGCTTAATTCGTCCTGTTGTTCTATCAGTTCATTGAATCCAATGATTAAAATATACTGCGTCTTATGAGACGACCACTGATGTATATTTCGTTGTGTGTCGAAATCGGGTTCACCGAATGCTGAGGTGTGTTGTTTTTATGTTGGACACCACTGGCACATTAACCAGGATATCGCGCGTTGCTGAAGGCTGCTTGTCCTTCTTCGGTGTCACCAAAATGTTTTTTGGTGCTCTGTTGAAGGCTGCTCGTCCTTTTTAATCGTCGGGGTCACCAAAATGTTTAGATCTTAACTTTCGGTGTTGCACCGAAATTTAGTTAACCAAATGTTTACTCTGAACTTTAGGTGTTGCACCAAAAGTTCGCTATATCAAATGATCACACAAGTCAAATTTCACTGGTTGTAAGAACAACTGATCAAATTTATTTTTCTACCATCTATTTATAATACATTTTCCTTAAAATAAATTATATTAAAACTATAGAAATAAGCAACAAATGTACAAAATAATAAAACTGTAGAAATAAGCAAAAAATAAATGAATCGGTCATTTTGCCTGCCTTGCAATTCTTCAAGGCTAGACTAATGACTGCTTAGCTGTTGTTGTCCAAGTCGTTGTTCGCTGGTGTCATTTTCCTGCCTTGCTGTTATGCAAGGCCAGGAAATGACCGCTTGTGTTGTTGTAGCAAGCGTTCGCCAATATGCTGGATTGCGTTGTTGTTGTTATCGTAAAACGATGACTTATGTTGATAAGTTTGGTAGCCGGCTGGCTACTAAGACGGTACTGACTGTTTGTATTGTTGTTGTTGCGTACGTTGACTTTTGCAGCCAGCTGGATACCAACAATTTAATGTAGTCCAATTTAGCTGCATTTAAACTTCGAGCATTTATTTCAAAAATAGGAAAAAAAAAAAAATAAAAAAATCTTGTCTGAGCCCGGAGTCGAACCGCGGATCTCTTGGTATTTGTTTAGACCGCAGAGCTACCGAAGCAATATTTGGTCGTCAAATTATGTGCTTATATAAAATGATTTCAGTTCAAGAAGCAACAAAGAACATTTTTCCGTCATTTCCCAACAGGAAAGCGAGCGCTCCATTAGCGCATCTGAAGCGCTCCAAAAAAGAGCGCTTCATTCTCCCTGTGTATAGCGCATTGTTTAACATAGTCATGTCATCAGATGTATGCGCTCCGCTCCCGCTGTAGAAAATATGAAATTGTAGCAAGAGCCGAGCGCTTCGTTCTCCTTGTATTTAATATAAAAGCGCAGCAAGAACCGGCCGCTATACGTAAATATTTAAAATTTTTAAAACAAAACAAAAAACAATTAGCCAGCCACGGGTTTGAACCCGGCCATCTCGCTTATAAAGCAAGCACCCCAACCAGTATGCCATGGCAGCCACAATTTAGGTGTAAAATTTGGTTTATAATAACAGAAAAACTTATAAGCAACTTTTTAAAATAAAACAAAAACGAAAAATAATCGCCGCCAGCCAGGTAATAAGAATATATAATTTTTTTAACAGGTAGAAAAACTTAAGGAGTTTTATTACCTAAGGAAGTTATTTAAAAAAATTATATTTGGGGTAATAAAAATTTGATGCTTTCTTTCAAAATGTGTCCACTTTGTAAAAGAACTCAGAGCAAATTTCAAAGCACCAACAAAAACTTTGAAGATGAAGAAAATTACGAATACGGAATATCTCCATTACATGCAAGAATAAGATGTATGGAATTTATCCTTAATCTTTCGTTTACTCTTCCACGAATTCGCGAAAGTTCTGATAAAACAGTGCAAATAAGGACAAAAATGCTGCGAGGAAAAAATAACTCATGAAGAATTTCGCAACAAGCTTGGAATAAGAGTTCACCAACCGCTACAAGGACTTGGAAATACGAATGATGGAAGCACTGCTAGGACATTATTCGGTAGAAATAAGATAACCGCAGAGATAACGGGGGTTGACGTAGAGGCCATCAAAAGGTTGCAAGTTATCTTCAATGTCTTGAACTGCAACGAAAACGTAAGCTCAGAAAAGTATGGGATATATGCAACAGAAACAGGCGATTTAATCCATAAAAAATATCCTGAAAAAATGTTCACACCTACTCCGCATAAAGTCCTGGCAAACGATAATATCAGTCGTTACCAATTCAAGAATTGTCCGAAGAAGCACAAGAATCCTAAAATAAGGACACTAAAAAAAATAGTTACCCTAAATACCTGTAAGATTTCTCGAAAACGGCAAAACGAGGATCTCTTCACTATATTGGCCGCTTCATTAGGTTCGAAGATTTTATCATTAAGGCATGTCCGAACTCAAAAAGAGTTAAAAAAAATATATTCCCCGAAAATGTTAGATTTATTAGATAATTATATCAATATCGATAAATGTTTCCAAAAAATGTATGTTTAATAAATGCATATAAAACTGCATGTTATTATACATTTTTTTCGAAACTTTTTTGTTTTAATACATAAAGTTACACTGAAAATTTAGTTTTTATAGATTTTACTCTTCAGAAAGCCCATCTTCAAAAATTTATTTTTTAGCGTCCTGTATGTCTTTTTAAATGAAAATTTTAAATGTTAAAGCTGTTTTATTTTTTAGTCTATTATTTTATTTTATTTAGTCTTCTAGTTTAGAAGATCAAAAGATTTGTATTTGTGGTGTTTTTAAAGTTTAAAAGCTTTTAAAGTTTAAAAAAATTTTGAGCTTTTAAAATCTTAATTAACTATGGATTTGTTCTCGGCAACTAATCATAGTTCATGTTTTTAATATTTGTTTTCTAAAAAAACACTCATGGAAAAACACTTCATATTCATAATTTGTACATCTATTAAAAAGTCTAACTTTGACCATGAATACCATGAAAACCATAGCTTCCCTATAGTCAATTCAACAAAAAAATTTTGTGTAGTAAAAGCTGTATTATATTTTTTCTGTTTATAGCAAAAGAAAATCATAGAGATATCTCAATTCGTTCAGAAGTTACGATTTTTGAAACGAGAAATGACAGATGTCGCCATTGTGCGGTGATAGTAAAATTATACAGGAGTGCAGAAAAACTGCTTTCTATTAAACTTTTGAATGTATTTTCAACTAAACTAAAAATATTTATTGAAATTTAATAACTACTTGCTTTGTTCTGAAATCAGCATTTAATAGAAAATCCGCCCTTTATTAATTAAACTAAATTGAATTAAAATCCAAATTTTAATTCTGATCTGTTGGCAATAAGCGAGGTATTGCAAGTATTGCACACCCAACGGCGATATACTCGACGCATCTTAACAAAATTGTTATAACAATAAAAAATGTTAAGCAAAACACACGGCATATTTAAAAATTGTAATTTTTTTAAAAAGATTTTAGATATTGATAAGGATAACCTCCCTTTGGGGGTGAAAAATATATTTTCCGGCCCTGGTGCCCTAGCCCTAGCTACGTCACTGATCGTTGGGTTTCAGAAGAATTCTATCAAGAGATAAGTTAAATGTTTATTTTTTGTATTTTTTGTATTGTATTCTCGCCATGATTATAGCTCCTTAGCATTCACATCGCAGTTGGCTTCCAATGATTGTATGAGTAGTTTAATTCTATAGTTATAATTGTCGAAGCTGCTAGGAATACGGCTCAGCTCATCGTTAAGTAATTAAATTTCATCATAATAAAACCATAAATAATATTCAGCGCACATAATAAGCAACGAAACTTTGCGTATATCCCGCAGATGTTTGTCAATTCGTATCTGCTACTGACTAGAATGTCCACCTGGTGCCATCGTAGAATTTCAGAGCATGCTTTAAGTGAAATTTATTACAAGCAGTGAATCTACGGCAGCAAATTTTGCATATTTATGGCGAAAAGTTCCTAGGGGATTGTTAATACTTAATAAGAAATTAGAACGAAAACTCAGAGTTGAGGTTTAATCCTTTATTAACGAAGCCTTCATTGCTACTGTCGTATTTAATGAGCAGATAAAAATTGTTTGAAGAAGTGTTGAACACACTGCGCTAACACTGGGGAATAATTTCAGCAGGACGCCATTTTGACAGCTCTTACAAGAGGTTCAATGTCCTTGCTTCAAGAAATCATGTTGTCATCTCAAATACAAAACTGCAAATTAATGTCCTTCTAATTTTCGTATTGTTTGCACAACTAAGCTGACTGTTTTCTGAACTGTTTGCAATTTGATTTTGATTAACTTCATCCTTCATTCAAAGGGTGGATTCTTTTCATCCTTCTACAGCGCGGTCCGTTATGAATTTTTAGAAAAAAGAAGTCATAATGATGCAAGTGGTTAAAGCTTGAATCATACTCTTGGGACAAAACATTAATGAACTACATCCACAGTTTAAGAATAAAATAAATTTAAAACTCAAGAAAAAAAGTACTATAAAAACCTAAAATAAAATTAAACCATCTAAGACATTAAAAAAAAAGTACCAATCCTGAATTTGAATATTTTGATTTTTATTTATTAAAATCTTAAGATGGAATTTTTTTTAAATTTTAAGGTTCATCTCACAAATTTTGTTTTACATACAATCACCTGGGATTCAAACGTCTAAAAAGAACTGTTCTAGTCTACTTCTTTAAATAATATGAGCAATATTTCTTTTTTAAATATTTATTATTATATATTAAATCTTATGTTAGAAAGAATAATTAATCAAATCTCAACCTTTAAATAAAAAAGACAATTTTTTAAGCAGTGCTTATAAATATGAAAATATATAACTATAACAATGATAAATTCAATATTGTTAAGCTTTTGACGTAATTATAAAACTTTCCCGGTAGCATGTACGATGCCCTTTTCCAGATATCTTTCTTGATAATAAAGCGATTGATTGGAGTTAGTGTTGCCAACAGTTTTTTATCAGAAGGCACCAACCCGTTAAAAAATAGGGTGTTTTGGTAAAAAAACACTAAAAGTACCATTAAATAAATACAAAAGTAAAATCATTAAATACAATAAGCAATTTCAAAAGTTGTCGTATATCAGTATGTTATATTCAAATAGCACAAAATTATTATTAATTTGTGAGCAGCCTGTTGTATTTCCCCGTTATATATGTCATTTAGAAATGCTTAAAGATACGATTTTAAATAAACATAGGCAGCAAAGTGGTATCTTAGCTTTACTGCCGTATTCCACTTTTGTATGCAAAACAGGTTGTTATAATCAAATAAGCTATACAACGTTACAACGTCGTATTTTAAGTTAAAAAGACCTACAATAAAGCCACATTTCAATCGTTTTTATGTTATCTTTGGCCAGAGTATACATTCTACATAAGGCTTTGATTTTTTATAAGTTTTATTTGGACTTAACTTGCAAAGGATTTCGTCCGTTCTATTTAAAGAATCACAACTTTTTTAAGTAAAACTTCTTTAGGCACGCATCATGAAATGTGTGATATGCGTTATGAAAAGTGTTATCGGACGAGGCGAACGGAAGTTTATCTCCGAATCCATTCATCCGATTTGCATGAAAATTTGAGGTTTAATGGATACGGTGAGTTTTTATGACTTATCTACTCTGTTCTATCTTGAACACCAGACCCATATAACAATTTCACCCAAATAAGCCTTAAGTAAAGTTTTGCATAAGAAATTTATACAGGAAGAAGAATTTAAACTTCCTTGAAAAATCTTTGAAAGAAGTTTTATAAAAGGTCTATGCAAGGAAAAAAGGCATATGAAATTATTTCCTATATAAAGTGTGGTTAAATTTTAATGGCCGATGTTGATTTTGAATGAAACACAAATTATTTAAGAAATTCTTGTCATTTCTTTTTATTCTGATAATATTGGTATAATTCAATTAGGTATGGAACAAAATATCGGTCAAATGGCCGCCGCGACTTCGGCGGCACACCTCCATCCGATGGTCCAAATTTTCGATGACGCTGAGGCATAAGTGAGGTTCTATGCCGTTAATGTGCCGAATTATCTCATCCTTTAGCTCTTGAAGTGTTGCGGTCTTATCGACGTACACCTTTTATTTCAAATAACCCCAAAGAAAGAAGTCCAACGGTGTCTAATCACATGATCTTGGCGGCCAATTGACATCGCCACCACGTGAGATAACACGGCCATTGAATTTGTCGCTCAAAAGAGCCATTGTTTCGTTAGCTGTGACTTAAGTGGACCGTCCTGTTGAAACCCCATATCGTCCACATCCATATCTTCCAATTCGGGCCATAAAAAGTTCGTTATCATCTCACGATAGCGAACACCATTCACAGTAACTGCCTGACCGGCCTTCAGCCACACTATCGCGAACAGCAGCAATATTTTCTGCAGTACGAGCTGTACGAGCATGCAATGATGTTTTCGCATCTCCTACAGACCCGGTTTGCTCAAATTTTAGCACGATTTGTCCGATTGTACGCACATTTGGACGATTAAATTCAGATTTTTATTCAAGGCTTATCCAGGATCTCGGGAAATGAGAAAAAAAATTTAATTGTTTTTAGTAATCTTCTTTTCAACGTTTTATTATTTCATTTTAACATTTATTTTTTAAATTTTATTTTTAAGCAAAAAAAAAATTATACATTTTAAAAATTTTTGTATATTTACCATGTCCCAAACCAGCACGGATTGAACTCGGATCCTTTGCGTTGCCAACCACACGCTGTAACCGTGTCTCGTCTATTCAGGATTTTACTCGTGCGGTGTGGAAACTTAATTAGCATTTTTTTTAATTTCCTTAAGAACAATTTTATTAAGCTCTCGATTGCAATCATTTCATACACGCACTTAATTTTAACCCAATTAATTGACTAGGTAGCCCAGCGGTTTAAGGTGACAGCTTATCAGCAGATAGATTCATGGTTCAAGACCGCGCTCAGACGAAAACTTTTTTTTTTTTTGTTATTGAAATAGTTTTTTTTTATATATAGTGAATCTTTTTTTTATTTAAATCTGGAATTTCTAATGTTATTGTTTTTACAAACTGAAACTTTTTAATCCAAAAAAAAAAAAAATCTAAGCTTGAGCAAAAATCTTCTTGACTACTTCCTTAAATGTGTCATTGAATAAACCTTTGTATAAAAAATTAAACAAGAAATTTAAATTGTCAAGGCTTTCACAAGGCTCTTTCAAGAAAAGCATAAATAATTACATTTATAGCGTTGTGCTATTTTTATTTAAATAATATATTCGACGTATTTTTGTAACAGTTTTTATAACATGTCTTACATTTTTATTTATGAAACAATTTTTTTTATTTAAATTATTTTTCTTGAGTAGCAAGTTAAATAACAATATATATGATTATTAAAAATTGACATCAACAAAAACAAAACTATTTTTTTTTTTAAAGTGCTTTTGTTGTGTGATTTGTGTATGTGTGTGCAGACACCACACTATTTTTTTTGTGCAGACACACATAGATTTTTGTTGTGTTTGTCAATAAGTTGAAGTGTACTTTTTTTTTGGATTGTGTGCGGAAGAGAGTGTCTGTAAAGTTTCTGAATTTAAGAATGATGATTTAAGCCTGTCTATGATAACTGTTATAGTGTTGTTTCCTTTTAAAATTGTGAAGTATTTTGGTGTTTTGTCTACCACCTCGAAAGGGCCATCGTACGGATTCATTTCGAATTCAATACGAATTTACAACTCTTCAACGCCTGAGGTATGCACTGTTGATCTGATATTATATGAAACTTGCTATCTGACTGAGTGTTTTTAACCTTTTCTTTAAGCGCTGACAAAATTTCTGCTGAGATGCTCGTTGGATTGTTATGTACTAGCTGCCGCGGCAGTCTCAGAGTCTGTCCAAAAACTATTTCGGCAGGAGATGCTTTGATATTTTCATTAACCGTTGATCTATGACCCAAGAGAACTAGGGGAATTTCTGAATACCAGTTCTTCTGGTTGTTGCTTGTCATAAGTGAGGCTTTTAATTGCCTGTGGGAGCGTTCTAAAATTCCATTGGCTTGCGGATGGTATGGGGAGGTCATGATATGATGGCTACCTTGTAACGAACCTATGGGCATTACAATTATTTTTCAGCTGAGGTATCCTCAGCGGCTGTCCAGGGTTCGTGGTACAAGAATTAGAGGTTGGAAAAGCTCCTTATGAGAAGTTCCTTTATGATGATTTTGTCACACCATGTGTGTGGCAGCGATGCCTTGTTGGTCGTAGGTGATGACGAAGCCTTGGTGGCTGTTGGAGTTGGATATAAAACGATGCACTCGTTTTCTGATGGATGAAACTTCCGATCCTGGTCACTATGTGTAGGCGTGACTTGTGTACTTTCTTTAAGTTTTCCTTTGTGAAAATAGTAGCTGGCTTCTGTGAAACGTTCCGTTATATTTGCTAAACGGACTTTGCACTTATTTTTTACTTCTGGCGGGTTTGAGCCAGTTGCGTGCGTGTGTGTTTCTGCGTATATTGCTGCTGCTGTGGGGTGACTCGTCTCTCTGGTAGGTTTAGCGGGAGGGGAGAGATGGTGAGTGGGGTTCGTTGAGAACAACGTGAGTGCGCTCTGAGGTGACTTCCAAAGTCTTCCTCGGCGTCAGACCTCAGTGGAAAGATACTCAAAGGTGAGTATCTCTCGTGCAGAGCAGCGTGAGAGTGAGCAACTGAGTGGACTTCCAAAGTCACTAGTCTCAGCGTCACAACTCGAAGAAGAGGGAGAGGAAAGCAAAGGGTATGTACGCAGCTATCCTGTTGGCTGTCCTTAGGATTTATATTTATATCCTGATCCTGTTGACTATCCTGTTGGCTGGTCACGCTATGACTTCCCTTCTATGCTCCTGCTACACGACTACTTGGCACGAGACTAAAATAAAACACGTTCGATCAGTTTGAAAGCAAGAAAAAAACTCTTCGTTTATTCAATTAATAATTTATGACTAAGTGGTGGCTAGCACCAGGATAACTTAAAGTGTATGTAAGTAATATTTATGACTACTTTAGGAGTAGTATTATGCACTTAGTATTATAAATATATTAAATTGAACAACGAAACTTAATACTAACTTATAACTAATTTTCAATACATCCGGTAGGTATAGTTAAATTAAATGTAATAATATTATAATTTTATAATATTTATGTTCAAGTTATGTGTCTATAATAGAATGTATCATAATATTATTTACATGTAATAGTAGTAGTTAATTTATACACTAGACCGAGTTTAAGTATGGAAATATGCTGCTAAGTAAATGTCAGTGAAGAATAACATAGTATGTTTGATTATAGTTTAGTAGTAGCTTACTTATGTTTAAGGAGTAGATAAAATATTAGTAACATTTGAGTTCATGTATTTTTATACTTAATTGCTAGATGAAATATAATGCAAAATAGATAATATGTGAAATATATAATATATTTATAAAATATAATATATAAAAAATATATATAATATAAATTTCTTGAATTTATACCTAAGTCGTAGAAAATGATGCTGACTACATATCGTCGCTGCTGATATGCGATGTCCGTCCGTGTAGAAAAACAAGCAACTGTTCTTGTGTTGTAAGATGGAAGTAAAGGCACTAGTGCTTGTTGTTGTAGGTCAGTGTACGCATATTTTGATTATTACACTGGCCTTGAAATGTTGTGTGCTATTGTAGTTGTTGTTGCTATAGTTGGAATAGCATTGCTGTAGTTAGCTGCTGCATGGTGACCTGTGTGTTGTTGTTGTTGTTGTTGGCTGTTATGCATTTCTAGTGATGTCGTCCGATTTATGACGTTATCAATGTGCGGGCCTATTTCACCAAGAAATAGGGTCGTCACAACCTATGCTCTTAATAAATTGTTCAAACGTGTTGGAGGAAAATTGAGGTCCTCTGTATCATTTTGTTGTTCTTTGTGTAGTTGTTTCAGGTAGATATCGGGTGTTTTTAATTCTTCAATTTTGCATCTCGATAGTGCATCGGCTACTATGTTGTCTGTACCTTTGATGTGTATTATCGTATTGGTAAATTGTGCAATGTATTCAAGGTGTCGTGTTTGTCTAGGGCTGTGTTCTATTTTTGAGTGGAGTGCATTCGTTAATGGTTTGTGATCCGTGTAAACTATGAATGTATTGCGTTCTAAATGATGTCTGAAATGTTTGATTGCTAAATAGATGGCTAGTAATTCGCGGTCGAATGTACTGTATTTTTTTTCTGTTTGAGTTAGTTTCTTAGAAAAAAATTCTAAAGGTTGAAGTATTTCATTGTGTTCTTGTTGTAAGACTCCGCCGACTGCGGTGTTAGATGCATCTGCAGCAACTGATTGTTTTGCTTTACCATTAATGTGATTAATTAGTGTTTGCTTAGCAAAACCATCTCTTATTGTTGCAAATGAATGTAATGTTGTGTCTGTCTGTTTTTGATGAGCTTGTCACCACGTCATAAATGGGACCTAACATGTGTGCGAGTTTGGGAATGCACCGGTGGTAATAATTTGTCATACCTATGAATTTTTGCATCTGTTTAACTGTTATTGGTTGTGGGTAGTCTTGTATACACCGTGTTCGTTCTTCGGATGGTCGTATACCATGTTTAGAGATGTTGTAACTGAGGAAATCTATGTTGTCTACTCCAAATATGCATTTATTTGGCTTGATATTTAAACCGTATTTGTCGAGTCGTTGGAAAATTTCTGTTTAGTGTTTAAGATGTTGTTCTTCTGTGTTACTAGTCTAGTCTAGTCCGTGTAGTTTTTCATGTATGAACCTCTGGAATATTTGGGCTGAGTTTCTCAAACTGAAAGGTATTCGGAGAAACTCAAACATTCCAAAAGGTGTAGTGATTGCTGTTTTGTGTGTATCCTCGTGTATATCCTTGTGTATATAAATCGAGTTTTGAGTAGATGTGTGTATTGTGTAAGTTATTCGAGAAATCGTGTATATGTGGCAACGGGTAGCGGTCTGGCACTGTTATTGTGTTCAGTCTTCTGTAGTCTCCGCATGGTCTCCATTCGTTAGGTTCGCGTTTAGGTACTAGGTGAAGTGGAGAAGATGTTTTTGAATTTAATGGTCTACAAATGCCAGATTTAGCTAAAAAGTCGAATTCATGTTTAACTATCTTCGTTTTTGGCAAGTCTAGACGTCGCGGTTTCGTAAATGGTAACTGTCCTTCGGTGACTATGTGATGTACTGTTTGGTGTTTAACATGTTCTGTTAATAGTGATGGAAATTTTTTTAGTAATTCTGCGTATTTGTTGTCGACTGAAAATAATTTTGTTAATGTGGTTTCAGTAAATGCTGAGATAGTGTTGACTGATATGTTCGTTAATGGGTCAATGAGTCGTTTACGTTTTAGATCTATTAGTAGTCCGTATTTTGTTAAAAAGTCTGCGCCTAAAATTGGTCTGGAAATGTCTGCAATGATGAATGTAAGGGGTAATTCACGTCGTAATTTTAAGTCTAGTATAAGTAGTTTTTTTCCGAAAGTCAAAATAGAAGTGCCGTTGGTCGCTGTTAACGTGAGATCCGATTTTTGTTTTGAAATTTTTAATTTGGAGAAAGGAAGCACTAATACTTGTGCTCCACTGACCACTAAAAAGTTCAATTTATTAGTCGGGTCGTAAGCAAATAGACGACGTGTCAGTGTGATGGGTCCATTGTCGGTCGTCGCGACAATGGAGTCATTTAGTTTTTTGTGTTGTATTGTGTTGAATTGTGTTGTGTTGTGTTACTGTTTTGAGCATATGCACACGGTTGTTCACATCTACGTGCATCTCTACCGAATTCGAAGTGGTATTGGCATAGACAGTTGGGTCCACGTGGATGTTATGTCTGTCTTGAGCTTGACCTATGTCTCGCTAGTGACCTGGGTCGGAAATTATGTTGTAATTTGAGTGCCTCAACTTCTATCGACAACTTGTTAAATATGTTCGTGGTAGATACTACTAGCTTTTGTACCATACCTGCTAGTTCTTTAGCATTGGAATTTTGATTTGTGTGTAAGACTGAAACTTCGTTTTCACTTATGACTTCCCATAGTTTGTCGGCCATTTTTAAAAGCTCCTCTAGCTCTTTATGGCCTGACCCAGTTAAGGCTATGTTGAGCGCTTTTGGAAGTTTCCTAAGCCATAGTTTTTGGAGGAAGTCCAGTTCTACCGCGGAACCAGCTAGTAGTAACAGTGACCTTTAATACTGGGAAGGTGTCCTATCTCCTTTTTCCGTGTCAGTAAGTATTTTGTCATTCGTCTGCTTTCACTGAGAGAGTAGCGTTCAATCAGAATCTTCTTCAAGTTCTCATATTGATTGTTTGAAGAAGGTTTCTGTATAAAATCTAGAACGGTTATGATTACTTCTTGCGGAAGAGCTGTAATCAGGTATTCATATTTAGTCTTATCCGTCGTAATGGATTTTTACTGAAATTTAATTTCGGTGTGTATGAACCACGCTTCTGGACAATTAGTCCAAAATTGGGGTAGTTTTACCGATGTCGTGTGAATTTCCTTACGTTCGGACCTTTCGAATGGGTTGACCAGATCGGACTCTAAATCTATTAATATGGGTCCATCTCCGTGTTGAGACCATTGGGGTGAGAGTAAGAGTGAGAGAGGATGCGAGGGGGGAGGTGTGAGTGAGAGGGGATGAGTGGGGTGTGAATGCCTAATGCTCATTATTGTATATAATAATATATAATGTATAATGTATAATATATATAATAGATATAATAGTAACCTTAGTGTACCCGTTGTCGTTATTGCTTCTGTTGCCGTTGACCAATGGGGTGGGTCGCCTATGTAGTTGCATGGATTGTTGGTTATTCAATGAGGTGAGTCGCTGCTGTAGTTGCGCAGATTGTTGGTTTAGTTGCTGTTACAGTTTCTGTCTTGAAGAAGTTGGTATTTATGAATGCCAACATTCATGTGGAATTTATGAATGAACCATAACAATTGTTGTTTAGCTTGCATAAGTTGTTTGCAGCTGGCAATAACTGTGGCCCATGTTGTTGTTGCTATAGTTGTGGTTGGTGTTGCATTGAAACTGCCGTGAGCTTGGAACTCCAGCAACGAATACACATGTAATTCTCGACGAAGAGTATGCTTTTGGCACGTATGTGTGTCTTCTTTATCACAATGTGACGAAAAGCGTGCATGCGTGGATTCGAGACGTAGGATGGAAACACGAACAAATTGTTGACAAAAACTGATGATTGACCTTTTTGAGTGAGGAATATATGACAATTTTTTATGAGAACTAAATGATTGCAGGAACTTGTCCTTCCTGCACTTAGGTGATAATAGTGAACATTTTCTTTGGTACGTCTGTGGTTAATTTATTTTCATGCTGGCAGGATCGTCAATATAGCGTTGTGCTATTTTTATTTAAATAATATCTTCGACGTATTTTTATAACAGTTTTTATATAATATATTTTACATTTTCATTTATGAGAACAATTTTTTTTTATTCAAATTATTTGTCTTGAGCAACAAATTTAATAACAATAAGCGCCGTTTTTTCAATGTCCAATTAAGAACTAACCGGAACTTTAACCAGCGGTTAGCAAAAAATCGTTTTCTCAATGTTCGGTTAGTGCCTATCTGCCGGTTAAGTTAACGGCAAGTAGTGGTTCCGGTAAGCTGCTAATCGGCAGAACAGTTGAGAAGGCAATTTTTTTATTGTTTGTGCTTAAATTTATTTTACACAAAAATGGAAGAATTGCAAGGACTTCGTTTCTTTATAATTTGAGTGTCAATCAGAATAGAGGAAGACTACAACGATAATAAATTTATCAGAAGATTCCGTAAAGAAGAAGAATAATCCGGGCGTACTCCTCTGCCAATGAAATAAGGAACGTCTCCTCGTAAGATGTGTAATTTGGCAGTCTGTTGCGTTTTTCAATTTTGTTTTTACGGCACAAAATAAAATAATTAGATAATAATAAGAAAATGACAGCTGATATGCATTTTTTATGTATTCACAATTGAAAAATTCACAATTAATGATAAAACCGGTGGTTACTTAATCAGCACTTGGTGAAAACGAAAATGTTTTTTAGCTATCGTATGGTTAGCTATCTCCCGGTTAAGACCTAGACTAACCGAACATTGAGAAAACGTCCCTAAATATGATTATTAAAAATTGACATCAACAAAAACAAAATTATTTTTTTTTTTTTGTAAAGTGCTTTTGTTGTGTGACTTGTGTATGTGGTGTGCAGGCACCACACTTTTATTCAAGTTGAGTATGAATAATTTCAAATATTTAAGTGAAATCATTATCTGGGGAGGGCGCTGTAGCACAAATGTTTTAAAAACCGTCGAAAAACTCTTAAAACCGTTTAACCGATTTGCATGAAAATTGGTATATAGGGGTTTTCTGATACGGTGAGTGTTTTGGACTTATTTTTTGCACTATCTTGAACACCAGAAGGTGCTGTAGTTAAAATTTCTTAAGAAATTGTAGAAAACATTTTTATAAGAGATTTTCGTGTTTCGTGCACTGATTTTGATGAAATTTTTTGAGTGTGTTTGAGTGGGTCCCTGCATGGATAGAAAAATATACTCATATTTAGTGGGGATTAAGAAAATCGCGGCCACAGATAGCACACAACGGATATAATCTTAAATCAAATAAATTATTTTCAGACGTTTCAAAATATATATTTCAGTCAAAATCTACTTAAATCAAATTACTATTTGCTGCTCAATCAAAATTCACACTCCAGATAAAATCGTCTCAAATAAAGGAAATATTTTTTACGATATCAAAATTAGCATTCCAGATAAAATCACCTCAAATCAAGCAAATATTTCCTGCGATATCGGTACGCGATATCAAAAGTTTTAAAATGCTTGGAATTAAGATTAATTTTTCAGTAAAATCGGCTTGAGCGCTCATACATAAATATTTAAATATCAAATAGATTCTCATTAGTTTTTATTTTAAATTATCTTTATTCAATATTTATTATTTGTTTTAAACTCTGCTTATAAACAAAATTAAAGTTATAAAGATGGAATTTACTTCCAAAATAAAATAAAGATCACTTCCAATGTCGATATACTAAAAATATATAACATAAATAATATGGCATACATATAACATACTAGACTTCCAAATAAGTTTATTATGGGAATATAATATTTGTGTACTAGTTTCATTGAGATGATATTTGATTTATATTTAACTGCCTAAACTTGTTTCATTTAGTATAAAGTAACACATAAAATCTAAACCTGTGCAAGCGATGTGGACAAACCACAGTCAGCACAAGTCTCCCCGAAGGGCCAACCCATGATAGTCACCTGGGCAACTCGGTCCCGCCGAATGGGGCTCTACAACATCCCGGCAAATGAGACAAGAAATTCATTTAGAATTTCTGTATTTGAGTGTGCACATAGCACTCTATCGTATCTGACTGGCACTTCAATCCAAGGCATGGTAAATTGCCATACTTTAAACGAAGTGCCTACGATTTATGACCTCTGACTCGCAACAAAGTCCCTTGCTAGTCTTAAAAAAGACGCCATGTCTTAAAGACACAAAATACCCATTTTGTTGGCCATATAGACCATGTCTCCTTGCCGTGGATAGATTAGCAGCCCTATTCTGCTTGTTAACTTCACAAGGAATTGTAAAGAAGGTCTTGTTAATTTTATTGTTATGTACTGTAAATATTGGTATTCTTAAAAATCATTTACAATATAAAAGCTCGAAAAAGCTTTTAAAGTTCACCACGCGTGGTGAAAATTAAAAGTGTCAAAAAACAGCTGTTTTTTATTTATGTTTGCCATTTCTTTCATCTATTTTCATCAAACGAAATGGAAAATATTACGAAGTAATTTTCAGATAAATTACTTATTTATAATTTAATTTGATATTTTTAATAGGAATCCTAAATTCGAAAGAACAACTCAGGAGCATCTGCTGTTCTTCGTTGAATTTTGCCGGCAGAATCCCCAACTTTTGGCCGGAAAAAACACCGCAAGATCACCGATGGTGTTGCAAAATTTGTGGGCGGAGGTTGCTGCAAACCTGAACGCGATGGCGTTCCTTAGGCGTTTGGAAGAGTCAGCTGCGTGCTCGCGCGCGGAAAAAAAAAGTGAGCAGCAGCTTACTGGTGGTGGTCCAAGCAGTAGCCGAATGCTCACTGATTTTGAGGAGCGTGCTTTAAGCACATTCGGTGCTGTTGCTGTTGATGGTGTGCCAGGTATCATCACCTTGGGAATAGAGGTAAGTATAAATAAATAAACAGAACAGAAGTGAAGCTAAAACATTTTAATTTAAATTTTTAGACATCTTTGCAAACAGCCATGGTTGAGGAGGCTGATTCGCCGGTAACCGTCAGCGTGGGCTCTGCTTCGCCAAGTGCCGTAAGCTTCGGGTCCAGCTCACCACTGACTCCGAGCATGTGGCCCTGTTCGCCAGCAGCCGAGAACGTAAGGGGAAAACTCACCAGCGGATACGATTCTGCGTCCAATTTTGCCGAGTGCAGCGTACTTCGGGGCCGGCTGCCCATCAACCGTGAGTCTGGCCCTAGCTTACTAGCTACTGTATCCCAGCAAGAAGCTTATGCCATGGTGATGCGCAGCATCGAGCAGAGAGATGCGCATGCTTCAATTACAGCTTGCCACCTTGGCAGCGATTGCGAAACTTGCCACTGTAATTGCAGAATTGGCAGCAAGCAAAAAAAATAAATAAAAAAACTGAACTCCTTTTATAATTATTTTTTTTAGAAATAAAAAAAAAACTCAATATTGGTGTTCGATCTTTATTTTATTTTGACATATTTTTATAAGGTTTTTATAAGTTGTAAGCAAAAAAGCGAGCAATATTAGTCGAAACGACTAACATTGATTATGCAAGGTTAATTTAATATTAATTCAATCAAATAAATAAATAATATTTTTGGCAGTAGCAAAAATTGATTATGTTGCAAAAACCGAATAAAAAAATTGTTTTGCCAAACCGTGCTAGTTTTGAAAAAAGTTCTTAGTAATCGATAAGCAAATACATATGATCTTCTGTACGTTGTTTTATAAACAGCTTTTTATTGAAATTTATGTTTGAATAATAACATAGAAGTGCTATGCATAAAACTAAAAATATTGGATTTGAAATAGTTCATTTTTATTTAAAATAAAATTAAACATGAAACTAAAATTTCTTAAATCGAGGGTTTCCTTGCGCGAGGCAATACTATTTATATATATCGATTAGGGTGGGGCACTTTGAACATCTTAATGGGCGCTTCGCGTTTCTGATTCTTGGGATTGTAATGAGCAAAAAAGTCCACAAGACCATACGTCTACGGTGAAAATCGAGATTCCAGATTTTGACTTGCAGTTTTTTCTCAGACTTTATTTTTTTGGAAAATTTGCAAATTTTCTTGGGCTCATATTGCGTAAACTTGTAAAGTTTGAGCTATTGTCTCGGGCTACAATTTCTCTGAACATATTACTTACATATTACTTAGAAAAAAGTCGAAAATGTAGAAAATTCACCACTTTTTGTCACGTTTTTTTGGATATTTTGACCTATAACAGCCAAAAAATTGAGATTTTCGATCCAATACTAATACAAAATTTGTAGCCAAGACAATAGTTAAGAACTCTCTGGTACATCGCAAAAGCATTGGAACGCTCCTTCAGGCAGTTTTGGCCTTGTGAAAGTGCAAAGTTTTCGTGGAAATATTGATAAATTACCATTTTCAGTTATTCATAGCGCTTAATCATAAAAATGTTCTATTTCTTATTTTTTCCACTTTTTTTATCCAAAAATATAATGTTTTGTTCAATATTCATTTTTAAAATTATGAGAAATTCATTTAAAGTACAAAGTAATTGTATTGGTAGAGACAAGGTATGAATCAAAAAGAAAGCAATTATTGTTTTAAACGATTTCACATCAAAAATTCCAATTCAGTGTATTTTTCATTCAAAGATTGCCTTCCAAATCTTTTCGAGATTCCATACGAGGCGCTTTCTTTCGGCCTTCAGACACAGATGCCATTATACCTTCAGGGTTTTTGTCGATTGAGCGCTTAGCAACACTAGCTAGTAGCTGGACATGACGCTCCGTACCTTGAATATGACAAGGCATTAGTGGGGCTGGAAATGGTGGATCTTCATCATGTACACATTCGAGGTATTGTTGTAAATGCTCATACGGAATTTTACTGGTAAATGGCGGTTCAAATAACAATGTTTTGTCCTCTAAATCGATCATATGAACGTAATCCGTACAATCAAAGTTGATGTTTGGTTTTACATATTCGCGAAGCTCAGTTAATTCGCAAACGTTGTCGCGAATATACAATATTTTTTTGAGTGCCAATTTACGAATTTCTTTACAATCATCGAATAACATGCTCAACAAAACATTTTCACTGTGTGCGAAATAGGAATTATTCTGTATTACGGGATTTACGATTTACGAATTGTAGTATTTGACGTTGAAATACATGGCAACATACACTTTCATGATGTACCTTGCCAAAATTTGTAAATTTTGTGATGGGTTTTCTGTCGCAATGTACACTCGGAGCAATCTACTAGCTTTTGTTATCCATCTCGAATGTCCTACCGGTCCAGGTTTGATGTTTGCAAGATTAATTGAGCAACTACCATTTGAAACGGCTTGGGCAATTTGGTATAGATATTTAACTTCCGTGGAAAGTTGATTTTCAGCATCTGTACTCATTGGAGGAATGTGTTCAAGTGGAATAAGTTGAAAATTTTCGATAATCTGAAAAATGTTTAGATTATTTCAATAAAAAAATTACAAAACTATATCGTATAGAGAAAGAAGTACATAAAGTTATGATATTTACTTGTAATGTATTGCAAATATCTTTCCTTTGAGCTAACGATCCAGTGCTTTTTGTCGGTCCAGTAGTGGCCGATTTTTCGACAGCGTTGTACAGATGTCGGAACGGCAATTCGTTGTAATGAAGTAAACAGATAAACCCATGTATTGGTCTATCTAGATAGCGTTCGATGGGACGCACTACACCTCCAGATGTGCCAGTGTTTGCCACCTCACCGTCACTACAGACGGCAATAAAATTTTCAAGTGAAAGATTTTTAGATTTGAAAAATGCAATCAATTCGGCTTGTTTCGCTTTGGAGGTTTCGCCTTTGCCTTCTAAATTCACATAGCCAATTAGTGACGAATGTGGTTCACGTATTTTTACTAGGTGTGGTTCTTTTCGCATTGTAGTGTAATATACTTCATTTATTTTCTCCCGAGTTAATGAATCATTTTTGCGACCATCAGACGAAAAAGTGATCAACGATTCACCATCGTGATTTGCTCGTAAAATTTCGTGTCTCGATTTTTCGCTCTCTGCTCACTTTTCTTTTGTCCATAATAATGGTTTCACCTCGCTCATCCTTAAACTGTATGTCAGCGAATAAAGCTGAAGCCAAAACAGATGCTAATCGACCGGATACCCCAAAGTGATCGCACATCATTGCAAACCATGGTGTACTATATCGTGGAGTATACATTCTTCGCACGGTTGGTGTATGGATTTCTGAACCAGTAGGTTCATAGTTTTCTAATTCATGCACATCTGATGCGGTTGGTTGATATATTGGATCAGATGATGCACCTGAATATAGAGATGGTAACACAGTCGATATTTCTGTTTCAACTGGCAAATATTCAGGTATTGTAAGTCTGCGTTCGTTATGCTTATCCAACATGAATTCATGGAGTCGGTCAGGAATTTTGCCACAATTACACCGAGCTGTTTTGAGCTGACATTTACATTTTCCGATGTAAAATATTTTCATTGTGCTGTCAACAAGTTCTCTGAATTTAGCATCATTTTTTGTTTGTCTCTTACAAGCTTCACGGTAATTTTTCAATAATCTGCCCAATTCCTTAATAATATTTTTTTTTTCAATAACCTCAATATTTAATTTGTTCCAAATTTCAATCAATTTGTCGCAAACGTGTGGGGTGAATGTGCCATATGAAAACATTTTAGTTGAGTTTTTGCAACGAGCGGCCAAGAAAAAATAATGTTTCAAAATGTCGCTCGTAGTTGGAAGCGAAATATCGTCTAATTCAGCCTATAAACCCAATGCCAATACGTTTTGCGAAGGCATATGTTCTAGATTTGATGATGACGATGATGATTCTGGATGCGTCTCCATCTCCATATTCTCTGTATTATCAGAATCCACTGGATTATCCATATTTTTTATATCTTAAATTAAAAAAATTTTTTTATTAGCACTGCTCAGTTTATACACGAAACAATTATTTCTAAAACTTACATTTGCGGCAGATATTTTAAAATGCGTATTTAAATTTATGTGTATTTTATATTTTTATATTTGCTCTGATCGTTTACAATAAACTAACAAAAATGCGTCAAATGAACTGAAAACAATAGAAGAATAAAAAATAAGAAATAAAATAAATAGACTAAAATAAAATAAATTAAAATAAATTAAAATAAATTAAAATAGAATAAAAATAAGAAATAGAACATTTTTAAAATTGTGCGCTATGAACAACTGAAAGTGGTAATTTATCAATATTTTCTCGAAAAATTTGCACTTTCACAAGGCCAAAACTGCCTGAAGGAGCGTTCCGAAAATTTTTTAATTTTTTAAATATTCACATATAAATTGATTTTGACGAAAGTTTTCAATTGAAAAACAATTTGTGATCAAAAAATACCTTAAAACATATTTCGTCCAAATAAAAAATAATGCTATCAATTTATATGTGAATATTTGAAAAATTCAAAAATTTCTTATGAAAAAATACATTTTGAGAATGATAAGTGTTTTCAATTTTACAACATGTCGATTTTTCGGTGTATATATCTATATATTTATAATCAGTACGTATTGAATAAAAAAGTTAATATTTGATTATATTCTAGAAAAAAAGTTTTATGTTTTTTGAAGATTTGATAGATGCAGTGTTAGTAGTTTATTTTATTTTAAAGAGTAGAAATATATCTGTTGCGAATGATCTCTCCTTCTCTTAAGTGGCTAGTGACGAGAGTTGCTTCTACTGATGAGTTGCTTCTACTGAATGAAGTCTCCGGTTCTACAGTTTCCACTATTTCACTTTCATCAATGTCAGCAGGCGCTCCTGCCTTCATTGCGATGTTGTGCAAAATCATACAAGCATTGACAATGTTTGCTGCTCTTTCATGCGAATAATGGAGCACACGATGCTTAGACAAGCATCTGAACCGGGACTTTAAAACACCAAACGCCCTTTCGACGGTATTACGGCTCTTTGCATGAAGCTTGTTGAACTTTTCCTCTTTGACTCCATGTGGCTTAGCCAATGGTGTGAGAAGCCAAGGTTCACCCTTGATCACCCAAGAGCCATGTGTCGCGTTGAGAAGTGTGATATCTCATGAGGTGTGTTTTGACTAATGATGTTGCCCAAATGCCTGAATCATGGCACGAACCTGGATATTTTGCATTTACAGATGTAAATACTAGGCGGTGATCGCAAATTTGTTTTGGAAAAATACATGTATGAATGAAATGTATTCTGTAAGCGATTTGGATTAAAAGCAAGAAACTTACCGCTTCAACATTTATACTGTAATATCCTTTTCGGTTCATGTATAAACTCAAAGGTGTTTCAGCATTATTTGCAGGTGGTGAAACGATTGCCACATGAGTGCAATCAATGCAACCAATTGTACTTTTAATACCAAAGCTTCGGTGGAATCTGCAAGTTCCACAAGAAAGAAAGAATAAGTACAAGCCAATATTTAGAACATCTTTAAAAAAGTACACTGTTTTAATTGCAGCTTGCTCTTCCAGAGTGGTTGGAAATCTCTCTTCATTTCCTTTGACTCGAATAATTAGTTTTGCCATTTCGTCAAAAGTCTCACAGATAATGGTATAGTTGTACATTGAGTATCAAAACGAGATAACTCCTCAATGAGTTTCCAGCATAGTGTCTTCTCCAGCCGAAAGTCCTTCACAAACTGCTTGTCGCTTAAAGAAAATGGGTCGTTTTCATCCCGAAGGCGTTTTAAATAGCGCCGTCTTTCAATTTTTTCTTTTCGTTGATCTTCTTCAGCATCAACGTATAAAAGTAATAAATATTCTTCCATGTGTATAGTTAAATTGTAATTTCACAATAACAAGCACAATTAAACTGTTCAAGCACTAAATTTTATTTTCACAACAATTTTTTTTTAGCTCAATACTAAAATGTCACTTGTTGTTAAGATACTTTCTGACATTAACAAAATAGTAAAGAAAAGAGCTTTTAAATTTTCACCAGAATACGAAACATTAACAACTTGTTAATATTAACTATTTTGTTAATGTGGTGAGCTTTGTTAAGCTGGTAGTATAGGGCTGTAGGTCACCTCATTCGACGGGTTTGACTATCCCCGTGCTAAAAAGCTCTGTGGACCATTGCTATTCTATCGCGGCTTTTTTCACAAGGATTTACAATAGTGACCTGCTACCAGATTTGCCGCTACACCGAGCTCTGGTGAGCTCTTTTCTTTTACGACAGTAGACAAGACTTATCCACGAATGTTACGCCTCCATGCATCTACTGCCAACCATCCTCCTTTATCCTGGCTTTGGACAGGCTGGCGCAACTCCGTTGCTAACCTGGCGGAGTTTCATATGGTTACTGTCGGCAACTTTACAAAAAATGCGCGTGGCACACTATATTTATGTCCACTTTTCAGGGGATAAGTGCGGAGCGAAGCGAAGCGCGCCGAGTATAATCTAGTAATCTATATATAAGTCACTATCTATAAGTTGGCACTTTTAAAAAATTTACGACTCGGTTAAAAATCTAATATATTATCGAAATGTGTTTATCCCTTTACGGTATAGTGCTACAGATCTTCAACAAGACCAACATTTTTCAATACCAATACAATTTATTCTTTATCTTTATATTAAGGGCTAAAATGAGAAAGTGACATTTACATTTTACAGTCAATAGAGATATCGAACACTAACCGCCAAAAAAACTTGAGCACCAAAAACAAAATTTTACAAAAAAAGCATTTATCTTGTTTTGTTTCCATAAGCAGTACATGCCAAGTTAATTTTTGCGATGAATTTAACTTCAGAACTACTTAACTTACCAAATAACACGAAAAATAAGACGTAGAAAAAAACTGTGCATACAAAAGTTGCTAGGTTTGAAGGAAGTTATGTAATGGTGACCTTGAACTTGACCTTGAAATTTCTCCACTATATGATTCCCTCCAAGCCTAGCAACTTTTGTGTACAAAGTTTTTTTTTTTAAAAACCCTTTTTAAAAAAAATTTTTGAGAACGGTTTTGACCCCTTAGAAGTAAAAATGGGGGAAAAAAGTACGTGTTGATCATTTTCTTTTGTACTACAGCATACCTCAGGTGGTTGTCTTTTTAGAGACTATCGTTAACCATTTAAAAGTGAGTTTGGGGAAAAATGCCCCTTCATTTTATTCTGCGGTTATGCTTGCGACATTTTTTATCAAAACGAGTAAATTTTCATTTGTCCCTATATTTAGATTATGTGAAAATTTTTTATAAAAAATGCCTTTTTCTAGGTCATCCTCGCAAATACAATTTATTATTGATTTTACTGATATGTTCTTTATGACGTCAGGTTTTTTAAGATAGAGAAACAACTTCAATAATTTTTGCTGCCAACCTGTCATCAAGTTTTCGTGTTTTGGATAAATTGAATAGAAATGGAAATAGATTCCAAAAATACAGTTTTAATTATAATATTAATCCAACTCTTATGCATCAATGTTAGAACATTACCAGTCGGTATCCATTAACTTATTTAAATTCTATGAAAATTTGATGGATGTTTTCAAATCTTTCCCTTATCTGCTGAATTCTTTATCTCGAACAGGCTTGCCAACAACTATTAAACTCATCTGTTGTCGGGTTGTCGTACTTAAGGGAGTATTCCTGGTTGGAAGTCTGTTTTTGGACCCTCTTTGAAAAACTTCTCCTTTCAAAACGCAAAGAGTTATTTAAATTCTGTTTTTTTATTGTATTAAGAACATATTAAATTAAATAAATTTTTTGTTCCCTTTGTACGAGGGCTGTTCAAAAAGTTGTCAGCCTTCAAAGTTGGGCGTAGAAAAGAAATGTATGCTGCTTGCGGCCCGGATAACTCGACTTCGGATCATCTGAAATGGAAAAGTAAACGGCGTTATTTTCAGTACAGATGTAATTCTGGTCCCTACCTCAATTATAATTTTTCGATTATTTTTTACAAAATGTTGGTTATTGAACCGATTTTGGGTCTTTTTTTTTGTAGTTTAGTGTCAAAAAAGAATAGTAAAAATTGTTTAAAATTGTGATTGAGCTTATGACCAGAATGGTGACAGTTCTGCGTCGATTGCACTTTGTTTCATCAAAATCGGTTCTGAACTAAGGGCGCAATCTGGACCGCAAGCTCGAAAAACGTGGTTTCAAGATAAACGATAAGTTTGAGGTTATTTTTTGCATCAAAAAAAAAAAATTGAAATGAAAAATTGGAGCGCGCAGTTTTAGAAATTCAACAATTCTGCTTCGATTGCACTTGGTTGCATCAAAATCAGTTCAGTAGAACCGGTGAAAAGTGACTTCGAAGCTCAAAAACGTGAATTTAAAAAAACTCAAGGAAAATTTTAGGCAATAAAACATACTTTTTTTTTGTGAAATACTTACATATATCAATCTGCAACGCCAGCCCCATACAGAACTCCTTCCTCTTCTTCATAAAATGAGGACTCAGCGGCTTTTTGTGCTCTTCGGGCAGTTCTGCCTTCTTTTGATGCGGCCAGAGCTCTGGCTTCGGACCTTTTCAAACATTCTTCGTTCCGAAACATGGCGAAATCATATGTGACGTTGCCAATCGGGATGCGCATAAGGTTCATTATTTGAAGTATTGACAAACAAGCTTCGTTAAATATGACAGTTGCAATATAATTGGCAATCTCAATAGTGCGTGTCCTCATCTTGTTCGTGTTGGTTACCACGAAACTGGCGTTTCAAGGGACGAGTTCTTCGATTGCTACCAGTGTTTCTTTTATTTTTATTTCGAATACTTTTTCTATCCATTGTCTTAAGCACAAACAAAAATTTTTATCAAAACTGTATGCGCGTCCGGTTTATAACTCAATTCAAAGTGAACTAAACGCTGCCAACATTCGAATACCTAAGCTAAGTAGCCAAATTAAGCAAATCGCATTTTGGCGAAAACATTGCTGGACAAATAAGGCCATATCTCCTAAAGTATTTCGAATTTCAAAAAACCCTTTTAGGACGATATTATAAAATATTATTAAATATTCAGGACGGTATTATTGGATATTAAATATCCAAGCTATAAAAATATGCAAAAAAAAAATCTAACAAAAATTTTTGCCTACCAGGAATTCCTCCTTAATTCGTCTAATCTTTTTTTTTCGCGCCTTCTTCAGGGACTGAATATAAAATAATTTTATTTTTATAACTTATTACTTGAATCATTGCATTTTTAAGACTTACCTCTTTTGTTTGACGTTGCAGTGGTTTCTATATCAGTATCTTTATGTGGCGTACAAAACATTTCATACAACATTGGCGTACAAACGCTTCTTTTTAAAATTTCATAACTTTTATGTTATGTACAGGGTTGTCAATATTCGAAGCGCCCATCTGGCAATACTGTTACTTTCGACTAATGACATACCGCGTTTGAAGCGTCATTCCAAGCAAATGTTTACAATGGAACAGTACACGCCACGCGAACGCTCTAAAATTGTTGAAATTTACATTGAACAAAACAAGTCAATAGTGAAAACTCAACGTGCTTTCAAAAAAATAAATAAAGTGAAAAGTGCGCCTTCCAAGAAAACAATTTATCGTTTGTATGAAACTGAAAATCCACAAGAGATTAATATTTAATATTTAATTAATATAAATATTTATTTATTACTAGCTCAATACCCGGCTTAACTCGGGAGTTGATATAAATAATTTTCGATTTCATTCGTCAATTAGAAAAAACTTTTCACAAGCATTAGAAGGAATTTTGTGTACATCTTTCAAACCGGTAACTTCGGAAAAATTAACAATATGTAGCTTCAACATCTGAAAATTATGAGAAAAAGTTGGGGAAATCGTGGTTTGTGTGTAAGTGCCGCCGGTCGCTTGCAAAAATATATTTTCAAGTCTTATATTGTATTCGATAGATTGCACATTTTTGAAAAATATCAGAGCAAAAACGTATTCTTGGCAATTCGCGAGGAAACTGGACAAAAATTAAATAAGCATTGAAAATAGAAATGAAATGTGAAAACAACGCCAACTTACGACGCAACTGACATGCGCATGTGTTAATGCGTACTCAAATACCACAGAATTCGGCATCAGCTGTCCGGATTTGCAAAAAAAGAAACTGGTATATAAATACACATAGAGAAGAAAAGAAGACATTTATCACCCTTCGCGCTTTGCAACACCTTACTGTATTTTGTAGTACAGCGCCCTCTGGGGATCAAGATATAGCAATGTGCATAGCGACAAAAGACTCACCGCACTCGAAAACCCTTATCCATACTTTTCATATCCCTTATCCCTTATCCCTTATCCATTACCATACTTATCGGATAAGTTGTTTTGAGTTTTTTGCGGTATTTGTACAACAGCGCCCTCTGGTTTTCGAGATAGAATAAAAAAATAACGCAAGGCCCTTTCCATATTCGATATCAAATCCTATATATCCGATACACAAATTTTAATCTTAATGGGATGAGCGGTTTTTGTTGAGTGTTTCACGATTTCTTAAGTGATTTGCGCTACAGCACCATCTGGTGTTTAATATAGCGAAGAAAAAAAAGTTAGAAATACCCACCGTATCCGAAAACTCCTATGGACAAATGTTCACGCTAGGAGTTTTTCGAGATTTTGAAAACATTTGTACTGCAGTGCCCTCTGATGTTCAATATAGAACAAAATAGATAAGTCATAAAAACTACCGTACCCGAAAACCCCTAAATACAAATTTTCATGTAAATCGGATGAATAGTTTCGGAGATAAGCTATAATAACAAAATTCGAGGAACCCGATCACAGCGCAACCTAGCGGGTCCAATCGCTAATCTGAACCATCCAAGGATTCACTTAAGCACGCACAAAAAATGTCAGCAAATCGGTGCAGCCGTGTAGGAACAGTTTAATAACATGCACACGTACAAATTGTAGAACAGCACCTTCTAGTTTTTGAAAAAGAGCAAAAGAGATAACGCCAAAACAGTTGCCTTACACGAAAATCCTTTAGTAAAATTTTTCATCCAAATCGGAAGAGCGACTTTCTTCTTTTTCACGATTTCTTAAGAGATTTGTACTACAGCGCCCCCTGGTGTTCAAGATAGTACAAAAAAGATAAGACCTAAACAAACACCGTATTAGAAAACCCCTCTATACCAATTATCACGAAAATCTGATAAACAGCTTAGAAGTTTTTCAACGTTTTTTAAAATATTTGTACACAGTGCCATCTGGTCTTTAAGATAGAACAGAGTAGAAAAGTCATAAAAACTCACCGTATACGAAAACCTCTATATGCAAATTTTCATGCAAATCGGGTGAACGGTTTCGGAGATAAGCTATAAAAACAAAATGCCTTAAACACGACCTTCCGGGTCCAATTGTGAATCTGAACTATTAAGGGATCCACTCAAACACACACAAAAGATTTCATCAAAATCAGTGCAGCCGTTAAGGAACAGTTTAATAACATACACACGTACAAATTGTATAACAGCGCCTTCTAGTTTCGAGAAAGGGCAAAACAGATAGCACCAAAACCCTTGCCGTACTCGAAAATCGCTATATACAAATTTTCATCCAAATCGGATGAGCAGTTTTGGAGTTTTTCACGATTTCCTAAAATTTGTACTAAAGCGCCCTCTGGTGTTCAATATAGCACAAAAAAGATAAGTTCAAAACACGCACCGTATCAGAAAACCATTATTTTCCAATTTTCATACAAACCGGATGCACGGTTTAGAAGTTTTTTGACGTTTTTTAAAATATTTGTACCGCAGTGCCCTCACCGTATCCGAAAACTTCTACATACAAATTTTCATGCAAATCGGATGAACGGTCTCTGAGATAAGCTAAAAAAAAGAATGCCTGGAACCCGTTCGCAGCGCCCCCTAACGGGTCCAACCTTTTTTACTAGATAAAAAGTAGCGTATACGTTGACCGGGGATATAAGGAAGCTGGATGTCAAGTTTCATAGTGATTTTCGCGTGATGCTTTAACAGACAGACAGATAGACAGACAGACAGACAGACAAAAATTTTAAAAATGCGATTTTCGGACTCAGCGTCAATCAAAACGTCCAACGGAAAAAGAATTTCAAAAAAATATTTCAAATATATTCATAATATTTCATATATATATAGATAGATAGATAGATTTCCTATGATTTTTTCTCATTCCTTCGGGCAAACAAGTTAAAAGCGCAAAGTTGTATAGAAGCCCTGTTAAATATAAACTTTTCCGATCAAATATTTACACATACGGAAATTTGGAGAAAAAACAAAATTTTTGATACCCATATCTTCATCTCTAAAAAAAAATTTTTTTTAAAAAATAAATGTATATTTTAATAAAGAAAATTTTAATATAAAAACTTAAAAATTTATAAAAACAAAAAAAAGGTAACTTTTAGAATTCTCTTATATCAAATATAAATGAAAATGAAACATTTTCGAAAATGCGCTCTTTATGATATCGACTAAATAATGTTAAAAATTACATCAACAAAATTACAATGAAATTTATTGCTCCAAAATGGATGCCATCATGTGTGGCTTTAAAATACCTTTCGTTTGATACCAAATTTGTATATATTTTTATGGAAAATAGTGAAAGTGTGGCAAAAAAACGAAATTTTTGCTGAGCACGTATAAAAAAATACGTCGACCTTAGGTTTTTGTCCTCTATCAGATATCCAAAAATTATTCAAATCGGTGAGTGACACCTGGGGACCCTTCCTTGTCAGTAAGATAAAATGAAAACCATTAAATTGCAATAACGATTTTTTGATTATGCTTTACTTCTCGAAATCTTATATAAGTGAAATAGTTAATTAAAACAACACAAAGTTAATTAAACATATTCTTATTTTATTTATGCAAAATACTTTTTTAATAAAAATGCAAAATTAATTAATTTTTTATGATTTATTCAAAAAGCTCCACCATTTTGTAATCTATTTTTTAACGTTTGCCTATGTAATGAAAGAGTTTTATTCTATTTCATGTATGATATCATTGAAAATTGATTAATCGGCTTTAAAGAATTGTTTTTTCAAATATTAAAAAAACCGGTTATTTTAAAATTTACATTCTATCACGCTTTGTTTGAGATTTAAAACGCTTGTTTGGTTTTGAGATTTTGTTAATTTTTTAATGTTCTTGTTTCTATTAATTTGCAAAAGTTTCTATAGAATTTTTCGTTAATTGAGCGCAGTGGCGTAGATAGTTTTTGGTTCTGGGGGAGTATCAGAGTGTCTTGTGACGCCGAATGTCGGTTTCACAGAAAACGCTGTGGCATGTCAAATATGCATTTATAGTTTCATATATATCGATGGTCCAGCGCACAAAAGTGATTAGTGCTCTTTTGCCAAAAATGGGTTGACTGCATTTTTCAACTCGTCAACTAATAATATATGTACATATGAGCATTTCCAGAAAAAAATCCACCGCGACACGAAAATTAAAATTTATTAAAAAATTATTATTCAATGATATCATCTCAGAGAAACATTTAAATTTTATTGATTTAAGCAATATGAATATAAACTCATTTACTTTGATGATCAAATCGTCTGCACTGTTTCAAAATGTAATTTTTCTTTTTAGTAAATTCTCAGTAAATGTTTCGTACACGTTTTTGTTTTAGTAAAAATGGAAGGCATTGGTTTAAAATACTGGAAAATGATTGAAGCAAGGAGAGGCATAATATATTAAGTTTGTTTTTTAATTACTAAAATACATAATTACTTAATTACTTACTTAAGTACCCACTTGAACTGCAAAAGAAATTTAAATAACGTAACGTCAGTATAGTCACGTCAGATGACTAAGCCCGATAATAAAAAAACGGGAAAGATTTTTAAATTTGATTACTTAGAAAATAAACTTATATTATTTCAAAACCTTCTTAAAGAGGTCTTATACAAAAAGTCTGGCCCAATTCACAGAGTGTTGCAAATTTTGTAATCCAAGTCGAAAACGTCTTTTGTTTTTTGTAACGTCACTCCAGAGCTTAGTTTTGCTTATATCTGTAAATCCTTATGATTTATTCTTGTAGTTCTTTTATTTAAAAAAGTGCTACTTAATTACTACGCTAATATAAAAAAGTTCTTAAAAATTTGAATTTTTCATTCTTCAAAAAAAAAAAATTTCATCAAAATCAGTGCAGCCGTTAAGGAACAGTTTGATAACATACACACGTACAAATTCGACAACAGAGCCCTCTAGTTTCGAGAAAGAGCAAAAAAGATAGCACCAGAACCCTTGCCGTACTCGAAAATCGCTATTTACAAATTTTCATCCAAATCGGATGAGCAGTTTTGGAGTTTTTCAGGATTTCCTAAGATTTGTACTAAAGCGCCCTATGGTTTTCAAGATAGCACAAAAAAGATATGTCCAAAACACTCACCGTATCAGAAAACCCCTATTTTCCAATTTTCATGCAATTCCGATGCACAGCTTAGGAGTTTTTTTGAGGTTTTTCAAAATATTTGTGCTACAGCGCCCTCTAGTGTTCGAGAGAGAAAAGAGTAGATAAGTCAAAAAAACCCAGCGTGTCCGAGAACTTCTAATTACAAAATTTCATGCAAATCGGATGAACGGTTTTGGACTTTTTCGACTTTTTTAAAATATTTCTACTACAGCGCCCTCTGGTGTTCAAGAGAGAACCTAGTTTATAAGTCATGAAAACTCACCGATAACGAAAACCTCTATATACCAACTTTCATGCAAATCGTATAAGCGACTTAGGTGTTTTTTGACGTTTTTTAAAATATTTGTACTACAGCGACCTCTGGTGTTCAAGATAGAACAGAGTGGATAAGTCATGAAAACTCACCGTATTCGAAAACGTCTACATACCAATTTTTATATAAATCGGATAAACGGCTTAGGAGTTTTTTGACGTTTTTCCGAGCAGATAAGTCATGAAAACTCACAGTATCCGAAAACCTTTATATACCAATTTTCATGTAAATCGGATGAACGGTTTCGGAGATAAGCTAAAAAAAGTATAACTGGAACCCGATCGCAGCTCCCCCTACCGGGTCCAACCTTTTTTCCTAAATAAAAAGTAGCCTATATGTTGACCGGTATAAGGAACCTAGATGTCAAATTTCATTAAAATCCATCCAGTGGTTTTCGCGTGCTGCTTTAACAGACAGACAGACAGACAGACCGACAAAAATTTTAAAAATGCGATATTTGCAAAAAGTATTTCAAAAACTATTTCATGTACAGATTTTATTTTTTTACAATTTTATATATATACGTATATAGAGTATTAAACCAATAATATGTTCATGTTATTGTTAGTTGTATCTTCAGCAGCATGTTAGAATTGAAGTTTCAGAGTCTTCACATATTTGTGAAAATATATCCTCAATTGATGAGTCCATTTTCATTAATACATGGTCGCTGGCTTTTTTGATAAAATAGTTGATTGCAAGCTGGAAAATAGTTTCCCTTCAGGTTAATGAAATATTGACCTTACGCGGATGTTATAAGTGTAACTGGAGGTCCTATAGTTTGTGCAATTGGTATAAATAAAAATTCACCAAGATATATAGGATCAATTTCAAAAGCTGTATAATGCTTATTGTACAAAATATTTGTAAGTTGTTGACAAAATAAAAGCATTTTCCCTTTTTGTAACAAACGCATTTGTATAACATATGTATTGTAGTCACAAGAGCATGTTGATAAATAAAATCCTTGTTTGTAGCTTAAATAATTATATTTGACACTACTGTATAACTTTAAACTTTCTTTTGGAGTGTTAGTTTTGAGGCTTTATGGTTTTAAGGCTATCTGTTGTATGAGAACTATTTTTTTCTAAATTGTTTACGTCCTGTTTTGGCGAAAAGACGCTTAAGAGAAAAATAGCAAACCTGACGATAGACACACAAATGCTGTTCTTAGATGTAATTGCGTGTGCATCTAACTTGAACTGCCTGTTCTTAGCTTTAAAATGAATACTCTAACATTTTCTTACGGGACCACAAAACTTAATCACAGTTACATAATGAGTTAAAATATGAAATTTTTGCTTTAACGTTTCATCAACAAGTTGTATAAAAAGCTTATTATGTGAGTCAATTTTACTTTGCAAAGAGGTAAGGCAAAAATCGTTTAATTCAAAGGTTAATATATCATCAATTATTTTAATTAATAACAACACAAACTGCCATACTTCATCTTCAGGTGGTACAAAACCGCCAACAATAATAGGAAAATGCATTAAAAAAAAAAAAACATTACAAGAAAAATGGATTACATATGTTGAAATTTGCCCTTTATTAAAATGATGTGCTGTTATCTCTGGAGGTATATTTTTACACTGTAATTCCTCATATTCAAATCTTTTTAATCTATTCTTTAATGTTTCTAATGTAAAAAAAATTACATTTTGATGTGAAATATCTTATGGCACAGCACAAGTCATAGTGGCTAATACCTTCCATAACATCATGCATAGCATCTACTGCCAAGTTGTCCACTACATGAAATGAAGAGATTTTGGTAAAAATGCATTCTTCTGAAACTCTATTCTGTTTATTTGTTAAATCTTCAAAATAATTCACATAATTCCTTCGAAGATCAGAGCTCTCCAGACCAAAAGTTTTTGCTAAATGTCTATCTGCCGTACAAAATCGGCAAAAACTTTCCTAGAATCCATCTAGAATGAGGACAGGTATAGAATATGCGTTATATAATTGTCCATTTGATAATTTCAATTCAATCCCTTCTTTTTCGAGCATTACTTATTAATCAACTAAGCTTTCTAAACATTTCTTATTCCCAAACTTTTTATATATTTTGTTTTAGTAACTGCTACTAAAAATATATTTGCTTGCTTGGTATCACCGTATGGTTGGCAGGAAAATTAATAATAAAAGTGACACAGGTCAAGTTTGCCAGAGTGTGATCCAAGTGGGTTGTTTATTTCAATGTAACCCGTATATAAGAAATATGGTATTAACAATTTACCAGGATACAATTCACACTTGCGTTGCCATCATGTGTGGCTTTAAAATACCTTTCGTTTGATACCAAATTTGTATATATTTTTATGGAAAATAGTGAAAGTGTGGCAAAAAAACGAAATTTTTGCTGATTTTAAAACGTCATTTTGAAACCGTAAACTATCGATTGAGCACGTATAAAAAAATACGTCGACCTTAGGTTTTTGTCCTCTATCAGATATCCAAAAATTATTCAAATCGGTGAGTGACACCTGGGGACCCTTCCTTGTCAGTAAGATAAAATGAAAACCATTAAATTGCAATAACGATTTTTTGATTATGCTTTACTTCTCGAAATCTTATATAAGTGAAATAGTTAATTAAAACAACACATAGTTAATTAAACATATTCTTATTTTATTTATGCAAAATACTTTTTTAATAAAAATGCAAAATTAATTAATTTTTTATGATTTATTCAAAAAGCTCCACCATTTTGTAATCTATTTTTTAACGTTTGCCTATGTAATGAAAGAGTTTTATTCTATTTCATGTATGATATCATTGAAAATTGATTAATCGGCTTTAAAGAATTGTTTTTTCAAATATTAAAAAAACCGGTTATTTTAAAATTTACATTCTATCACGCTTTGTTTGAGATTTAAAACGCTTGTTTGGTTTTAAGATTTTGTTAATTTTTTAATGTTCTTGTTTCTATTAATTTGCAAAAGTTTCTATAGAATTTTTCGTTAATTGAGCGCAGTGGCGTAGATAGTTTTTGGTTCTGGGGGAGTATCAGAGTGTCTTGTGACGCCGAATGTCGGTTTCACAGAAAACGCTGTGGCATGTCAAATATGCATTTATAGTTTCATATATATCGATGGTCCAGCGCACAAAAGTGATTAGTGCTCTTTTGCCAAAAATGGGTTGACTGCATTTTTCAACTCGTCAACTAATAATATATGTACATATGAGCATTTCCAGAAAAAAATCCACCGCGACACGAAAATTAAAATTTATTAAAAAATTATTATTCAATGATATCATCTCAGAGAAACATTTAAATTTTATTGATTTAAGCAATATGAATATAAACTCATTTACTTTGATGATCAAATCGTCTGCACTGTTTCAAAATGTAATTTTTCTTTTTAGTAAATTCTCAGTAAATGTTTCGTACACGTTTTTGTTTTAGTAAAAATGGAAGGCATTGGTTTAAAATACTGGAAAATGATTGAAGCAAGGAGAGGCATAATATATTAAGTTTGTTTTTTAATTACTAAAATACATAATTACTTAATTACCTACTTACTTAAGTACCCACTTGAACTGCAAAAGAAATTTAAATAACGTAACGTCAGTATAGTCACGTCAGATGACTAAGCCCGATAATAAAAAAACGGGAAAGATTTTTAAATTTGATTACTTAGAAAATAAACTTATATTATTTCAAAACCTTCTTAAAGAGGTCTTATACAAAAAGTCTGGCCCAATTCACAGAGTGTTGCAAATTTTGTAATCCAAGTCGAAAACGTCTTTTGTTTTTTGTAACGTCACTCCAGAGCTTAGTTTTGCTTATATCTGTAAATCCTTATGATTTATTCTTGTAGTTCTTTTATTTAAAAAAGTGCTACTTAATTACTACGCTAATATAAAAAACGTTCTTAAAAATTTGAATTTTTCATTCTTCAAAAAAAAAAAATTTCATCAAAATCAGTGCAGCCGTTAAGGAACAGTTTGATAACATACACACGTACAAATTCGACAACAGAGCCCTCTAGTTTCGAGAAAGAGCAAAAAAGATAGCACCAGAACCCTTGCCGTACTCGAAAATCGCTATTTACAAATTTTCATCCAAATCGGATGAGCAGTTTTGGAGTTTTTCAGGATTTCCTAAGATTTGTACTAAAGCGCCCTATGGTTTTCAAGATAGCACAAAAAAGATATGTCCAAAACACTCACCGTATCAGAAAACCCCTATTTTCCAATTTTCATGCAATTCCGATGCACAGCTTAGGAGTTTTTTTGAGGTTTTTCAAAATATTTGTGCTACAGCGCCCTCTAGTGTTCGAGAGAGAAAAGAGTAGATAAGTCAAAAAACCCAGCGTGTCCGAGAACTTCTAATTACAAAATTTCATGCAAATCGGATGAACGGTTTTGGACTTTTTCGACTTTTTTAAAATATTTCTACTACAGCGCCCTCTGGTGTTCAAGAGAGAACCTAGTTTATAAGTCATGAAAACTCACCGATAACGAAAACCTCTATATACCAACTTTCATGCAAATCGTATAAGCGACTTAGGTGTTTTTTGACGTTTTTTAAAATATTTGTACTACAGCGACCTCTGGTGTTCAAGATAGAACAGAGTGGATAAGTCATGAAAACTCACCGTATCCGAAAACGTCTACATACCAATTTTTATATAAATCGGATAAACGGCTTAGAAGTTTTTTGACGTTTTTCCGAGCAGATACAGTAGCGAGCAATACCGTTCGGATGTTTGTCAATGTTAATTTGTTATTGCTGTAAAGAGAGAAATAATACTCCGATCGTTTTGAAATTTTGAGCGCTTGTTCTTTATTTGTACTCTTTTCTCCCAAGTATAACATTTTAAAACAAAAACAAAAAGAAACTAATAATATTCTATTAATATGCAAATATGTCAATGCGAACGGTTTTGCACGTTCACTTTAATTTTGAAATAACAATTAATTTTTCAATTTTTTTAGTATTTGGACCAAAGTCCTTTTCTTGTTTTTATCATTTTAATCCTATTTGGCATACTTTCTACCAGTTTTTCCAACGTGCAATGGGGAATCTCGTTCCAAGCTGCTTGAACTCGCTCCCATAGCTCATCCAAATTTTTTGGAGGACTATCGTGCCGCGTAAGCGTTCTTTTTACAATAGCCCATAGGTTCTCGATCGGGTTGAGGTCTGGGCTTTGCGCTGGCCACTTTAAAGTCTTAAACTGCTGATTTTCTAGCCACTCCTTTACGATTTTTGCAGTATGCTTCGGATCCCCATCTTGTTGAAAAATGATTTCATCAATGGGGTATGCACATTCATCGACGAAGTCTGGCAAATTAGTTTTCAAAAGGTTTAAATAATATTCTTTATTCATTATACCATTGATTTTTACAATTGGTCCAGCATGCCACCAAGTGAAACAAGCCCACACCATTATGCCACCACCTCCATGCTTTAAAGTTTGCTTAACTTGGTGTTGTTGAAGAGACTCATTAGGACGGTGCCAGTAGTATGATTTACCATCGGACAGATAACGGTTTATTTTTGTTTCGTCTGACCATATCACTCTTTTCCAATCTTCCACAGTCCACTCTGCATGTTCACGACAAAATTTCAAACGTGCAGCAATGTTTTTTTTTGAAAGGGCTGGTTTTTTTTTCTTTACTGACGCGACCATACCAATTTTTTTTAAAGCTCTTCTGGCTGTCCACTCACTAGTTGGTTTATTAATCATTTGTGAAGCCTCCTTAGGTGTAATTTTTGATGAATTTCGTATCAAGCGTTCCATATGCCGAGCATCAGTGTCATTTAAAACTCGGGGTCGTCCACCACAATTGTCAGAACTCTCCAAATTATTTCTTTTTCGCACTGAAAAAACTGTTGATTTGCTAAGGCCGGTAATTTTCGCAACTTTTCCTATGCTATTATTATTTCGTAATAAAACAACAACACGGTTTTCAAGATCTGCCGGAATTTTTTTCATTGTTTTTCTTATCTTGAGTCGAATTGAAAAAATTTAAATATTAGAACTTAACTTTACGTAATACCAAATGAGAATGATTAAATATAACACATCAAATGCAATAAACATAATTTTTGGGAGTAAACTAACGGGATTATTGGAAGGAGTATAATGTTATTTCAAAATTAAAGAGAACGTGCAAAACCGTTCGCATTGACATATTTGCATATTAATAGAATATTATTAGTTTCTTTTTGTTTTTGTTTTAAAATGTTATACTTGGGAGAAAAGAGTACAAATAAAGAACAAGCGCTCAAAATTTCAAAACGATCGGAGTATTATTTCTCTCTTTACAGCAATAACAAATTAACATTGACAAACATCCGAACGGTATTGCTCGCTACTGTAAGTCATGAAAACTCACAGTATCCGAAAACCTTTATATACCAATTTTCATGTAAATCGGATGAACGGTTTCGGAGATAAGCTAAAAAAAGTATAACTGGAACCCGATCGCAGCTCCCCCTACCGGGTCCAACCTTTTTTCCTAAATAAAAAGTATCCTATATGTTGACCGGTATAAGGAACCTAGATGTCAAATTTCATTAAAATCCATCCAGTGGTTTTCGCGTGCTGCTTTAACAGACAGACAGACAGACAGACCGACAAAAATTTTAAAAATGCGATATTTGCAAAAAGTATTTCAAAAACTATTTCATGTACAGATTTTATTTTTTTACAATTTTATATATATACGTATATAGAGTATTAAACCAATAATATGTTCATGTTATTGTTAGTTGTATCTTCAGCAGCATGTTAGAATTGAAGTTTCAGAGTCTTCACATATTTGTGAAAATATATCCTCAATTGATGAGTCCATTTTCATTAATACATGGTCGCTGGCTTTTTTGATAAAATAGTTGATTGCAAGCTGGAAAATAGTTTCCCTTCAGGTTAATGAAATATTGACCTTACGCGGATGTTATAAGTGTAACTGGAGGTCCTATAGTTTGTGCAATTGGTATAAATAAAAATTCACCAAGATATATAGGATCAATTTCAAAAGCTGTATAATGCTTATTGTACAAAATATTTGTAAGTTTTTGACAAAATAAAAGCATTTTCCCTTTTTGTAACAAACGCATTTGTATAACATATGTATTGTAGTCACAAGAGCATGTTGATAAATAAAATCCTTGTTTGTAGCTTAAATAATTATATTTGACACTACTGTATAACTTTAAACTTTCTTTTGGAGTGTTAGTTTTGAGGCTTTATGGTTTTAAGGCTATCTGTTGTATGAGAACTATTTTTTTCTAAATTGTTTACGTCCTGTTTTGGCGAAAAGACGCTTAAGAGAAAAATAGCAAACCTGACGATAGACACACAAATGCTGTTCTTAGATGTAATTGCGTGTGCATCTAACTTGAACTGCCTGTTCTTAGCTTTAAAATGAATACTCTAACATTTTCTTACGGGACCACAAAACTTAATCACAGTTACATAATGAGTTAAAATATGAAATTTTTGCTTTAACGTTTCATCAACAAGTTGTATAAAAAGCTTATTATGTGAGTCAATTTTACTTTGCAAAGAGGTAAGGCAAAAATCGTTTAATTCAAAGGTTAATATATCATCAATTATTTTAATTAATAACAACACAAACTGCCATACTTCATCTTCAGGTGGTACTAAACCGCCAACAATAATAGGAAAATGCATTAAAAAAAAAAACATTACAAGAAAAATGGATTACATATGTTGAAATTTGCCCTTTATTAAAATGATGTGCTGTTATCTCTGGAGGTATATTTTTACACTGTAATTCCTCATATTCAAATCTTTTTAATCTATTCTTTAATGTTTCTAATGTAAAAAAAATTACATTTTGATGTGAAATATCTTATGGCACAGCACAAGTCATAGTGGCTAATACCTTCCATAATATCATGCATAGCATCTACTGCCAAGTTGTCCACTACATGAAATGAAGAGATTTTGGTAAAAATGCATTCTTCTGAAACTCTATTCTGTTTATTTGTTAAATCTTCAAAATAATTCACATAATTCCTTCGAAGATCAGAGCTCTCCAGACCAAAAGTTTTTGCTAAATGTCTATCTGCCGTACAAAATCGGCAAAAACTTTCCTAGAATCCATCTAGAATGAGGACAGGTATAGAATATGCGTTATATAATTGTCCATTTGATAATTTCAATTCAATCCCTTCTTTTTCGAGCATTACTTATTAATCAACTAAGCTTTCTAAACATTTCTTATTCCCAAACTTTTTATATATTTTGTTTTAGTAACTGCTACTAAAAATATATTTGCTTGCTTGGTATCACCGTATGGTTGGCAGGAAAATTAATAATAAAAGTGACACAGGTCAAGTTTGCCAGAGTGTGATCCAAGTGGGTTGTTTATTTCAATGTAACCCGTATATAAGAAATATGGTATTAACAATTTACCAGGATACAATTCACACTTGCGTTTCCAAAAAATTTCCTTGAACTATGTATATAAATGATTTGGACTTTTTCAATTTCTCCATATAACACATCAGTTTCATTAGAATGTCATCTTTTTCCAAGATACTTTTGAAAGCGTAATAAAGCGACATTGACGCCTATTCACTGTTATTTCACCAGACATAAGCTGACCTTTTTTTAAAACGAAATCTTGCTCCCTATTTATAACAAACTCTTTTAAGTTACTGGCATAGCCTTGCGATACAAGTGTCTTTGAAAACACATATTCGAATTTCATTGACTCACAAAGCCCTCAACACGAATTTATCACCATTAAAATTTTCGATTTTAAGTCAAAATTATCTTTAAGTTTTTCTTGAACAATTTTTTTCACAACACTTAATACTGGCTTTATAAGCAAAATTTTTACACTTTTTGCCACGTCAGAGGCATATTTTCTTGAAAAATTATTTCGCCCATACAAAAATGTCATGAACTGAATAGAATTTTGATGAAGATTCTTTATTTCTTCATTTATATTGAATTCATTCTGTTCTTAATTTTCTTTAATGTTTTTGAACTGCCTTAACACTGACTTGGCTGCGCCAGCAACGCAATGGGCTACATCACTAACGCACTCGTTGGATGCGCAGCTTGGATCGCTAGCATTTCTTATTGTATTTAAATGCTGCGAACATTTGCCAATGGAAGACATTCTGTCATAGAACAGAATGAAAATGCTGATTCTTTAGCGAGAGAATAATTAGCAGAAGAGTTCTGTGGACCACAGCCACGTATCGCCATTGGCGACAACCTGGTGGCAGGCCTTATTAAGCAATGAACGGACTCGGAACACTCTACAAGGTGGGAAGAAGCTGTTAATTGCAGGCAATCGAAGGCGGCCGTGAAGTGGTCTAGTAGTGAGGCAGCAAAAGTTATCCGTTACAACCGAAGGACTTTAAGCTGGCTTACTGCACTGGTCACAGGACACGGTTCCTACATGCACCATCTTAGGAAGATGACTTTGACCGAGGACGATGCGTGTAGGTTATGCCTAGAGGAGCCGGAAACGACAGCACACATTCTGTGCCAGTGTCCGGCGTTGACAAGCATAAGATTGACCATTCTGGGACGTCCATTTATTGGCAAAGCCGAGATTGGTCAGCTGACCTACAAGGATATGCTTGGGGTAACAAAGGATGCTTATGTAAGGAGCATGCTCATGTATGAGGGCTCCGAGCGGTAGCATCCTTTGTCCAATGGGGACGAAAAGGGACTTTTATTGTTATTCGTTGAGCCACTAAAAAATTTAACGTATTTGTTATATGCTTTGAACAATTACAACACTTTTCATATTTTTTCCAAAACGATATTATACAGGTTGTAAACAATGAAATTTATTAAAGATACTTGTTTATCACGTTAACTAAATCACGCACTTGCTGCACTTGCTTTTCAGCTTGTTATATTACTTTGCTTAACACAACTTCTTCTCCTTTTTGTTTTCGTAAGCTTTAACGAATCTTCGAATACAGTACAAAGCATTGCAATATAATTCTCCATTGCCTTTGTTTAAGCAAAATTAAATAAAAAAAAACAACAAAAACCAAAACCAACCAAAAAAATATGCATACATACATACTAGACATCTGCATGAATACATTTGTTTTGCCTGCAGCAAAGTATTGTACCACATTCTATAGTATCTTTCAAGCTTGTGTACAGTTTCTATAGGAACAAACTAACTTGTTTTTAAAAACAACTAATTAAAAAACTAACTTAAAATAAACTTGTATATGAACTACTTTGAATTATATTGAGGCGGCATCCACTGCAATTCTAAATAGTTTTTATTGCATTATATATATGAAGTAATTGATATACTACTTAAAAACAAGTGATTGATAAACTACTTTGAATTATATTAAGGCGGCAACTACTCTGAATTTGACATCTTTTAATTTCAAATTTTTATTAGATTATAAGTTTATATATATTTAACCATGTTATTTCATCAAATATTATTAACTTTAGACCATCAGTAATAGTTTCCAATTGGTAATTTTAAAGTAATTAAAAAAATAAGTTAAATATAACTAATTTAACAAGTAGTTGAAAATATATGCAGACGAAAGTCAATTGACTTATTTAGCGGACATCACCATACAAAATATGTTAGTTCGTTCTATGGAAAAAAGAAAGAATTTCAACTAGTTGTGGTTGACAAAAAACTACTTTATCTACTTTTTAATTAGTTGATTTTCTTACAGGTTTCAAATCTAACACAGGCTGAAGCGAGTAGTGTATAACATCCGGTTGGATCTTAACAGAGTGTGTACACAACTTTGGGTTGGTTGCATATCTATTTTTCATGCAGACTATTTTGTCGTTTCAAAACATAGCAAGTACACCAAGTAGATTTTGCTGTACAGCTCGAAATAGATATGAAGATCAATTTAAAAAATCATGTCTAAAAAGGTCAACTTTATTATTAATTTATTTTATTCACTTTCTTTTAAAAGTATTGAAGTTTAAAAAATTAAAATTTATTCTTTTTAAGGATTGTATGAATTGTTTTCACATTCTTTTATTTAATCTATCTTATATACATGTACTTGGTATACGAGCACAAGTACGCGAAATTTCATATTGAAACCATTTCGGTTTTGAGTACAGTACTTGAATGTTTTACTTTTGTTTTGTAGTATACTCACTCGTAGTTGGTTGTTGACAATGATAGAGTATATGTATACGTGTTTCAAGCAAATGTTTTGAAGAGGCGTTCGGATGTATTCGTGCACATGTCTAATACATATTTAAACTAAGATAGATACATATCCATATAACTGATATATATAACTAAAATAGTAGTCAGTATATAAAATAAAAAAGTATAAGAAACAATTATACTTTTTAGAAAACAATGATATTATCTACTGCATAACTAATTATAATGTCATTATATATCATTGTTTTCTAATAAGCATAATTTTTTTAGCACAGCCATCTTTTTCACTTCTAAAGATATGTTTATGTTTTTGGCGTCATTTAAAAGAAAATTGAATAAGTTACAAAATTGACTACAGAAAGAAATTTTATTTATTACGCGAAATACTGAGAAATTTGCACTCAAAATTGAAATTTGGTAGTTAAAACCGATTGATTTCATCTTCACACGAGCACAGCTCGGTAACGCTTAAGTCGTTGGGGTTTGTTGATATACCTTTAGAAAGGTGATTTTATTGCCTCTAAAATAAGTTATCAAAACAAGTTTTATGTAGGTTAGTTTTCCTGCTAGAAACAATAACGTGGATCAAAGTCATAAAATTTAACTCTGTAGCTCCTAAGAACGTTTAAGTAGACCCCCACCCCCCCCCTCTCATACGATTTTTTGCTCACCTCGACATAACCTTTCACCTCCGTAAATAGTTGCACTCAATTGCGGAACACCCTGTATAACTAGCAGGAACCAGTTGTGGCTTCGCCACGGACGTTCCAATAACTATATTTATTTATATTTTTGGGCGGTGAAAGGGGATGTTGCAAAAATCATCTCATGCTCGAAAACAATCTACTGCCAAAATCTCAGCCCTATCGGTCCAGAAGTTTTGGAGTCTTAATGATTTCTTAAAGGTGGGCGTAATTACAATACCAGAACGCCTATTTTTAGTACAGTTGCCGACGGTAAGCATACAAACATAATAACCAAATTTCAGTCTTATAGGGCTAAAATAGTCTCAATCAAAGCGTTTTCATTGATTTCTAGGCGGTAAAAGAGGACGTGAAAATCCATTCTTGGTACAATTGCCGAAAGTAACCATACAAACGAAATTACCGAATTTTAGTCTGATACAAGTACGTATAATACACGTTTTAAGTTTGAGCGAAGTCCGTTCAGCCGTTAAGATTTCTATAAAAGTCAAACAAAGACACAAACAAGCAAACAAACAAACAGAAAATTATTTTTATTAATAAAGATTATATATAATATTTGGTAAAAGTTGCTTTACTTGCCGGGTTCCATTACAATGTTTTAGGGGTTTTAAATTGCGTAATAACATAATCGGCAGGTTAATTTTTAATGTGAGATAATGAGGGAGAAGGCCGCATGAATGTAATGAATTAAAAAATTCAGTTGCTTAGTGAATCACATCATCTTCATTAACAATCGTATCGTATTAACTTGTACATCCACATCTGAATTTTTGGTGAAAACAATAGCTCTTCACATAACCATGCGGCAGATTTTTGACGAACATTTTCGACACATTTGAGTTCTTCATGCTATTTCTTACTGTATTAGCCCGGGTGGCTTAAGGTACAACCGGTAGTGCTTGACGGAAGTCGCCAGAGAATAAAAAAGTTACATGACTTAACATCTTGTAACATGGTATTAACAGTATCGATATGGGTGCCATGGTGCATTCATCACAAACAACTAATGATGCTTCTTTGAGTATATTTGCAATAGCACCGTTTTTACGAATTGAGCATGAATGTGTTGTTTTGCATGGTGTAACTGAAAGCCGTAACTTAAATGTTGACTGAGTAGTTCGACCGCCAAATAGAAGTGTTGCTGCGATTCCGGACGATGCTACTGCAATTGCAATTTTTCGTACATGACGAACTTTAGCAAGAATTAAATAAGTTAGGAAGGTCTTACCAGTACCACCAGGGACATAAAAAAAAAGTGTTATTACACTTCATTATTCGTTACACTTTGTATTATTTTGTTGTAGACATTAATCTGTTCTGGAGTTAGCTTTGGTTCCTGCTCAGAATATAAACTGAAAGATTATCTTGATCAAAATTGATTTCGCGAGTATACTGAATATTTTCTTTCTACTTCAGTATTATCTCTTTTGGGTTCTGGCAAACTGAAATCTTTTAAACGTTTTTCGCCAATCGTACTCTCAATCGAAGCCAAGCCCTAGTTAAAAAAGTTATAATTGTAAGGTATTTCCGGATTATTTTCTTGTGAGCGATGTCTGCGAAAAATATCATCGCAAAATTGATTTTTAAAATCGTTCCATAACTGTAACGCGTTGGACATTTGGCAAAAAATCAGCATTATTGCAAACAACTCTCTAAGTCGGAAAGCTTTTTCAGAGATGGTGGCATCAGACAGTGCATATCTCCAATGGTCGGCACTTTCAAGAAGACCTAAAGCTTCGCATGCCACGCGGCACGTATGATGGGTCTTACAACCCATCATACATCATCTACAGTTCTTAAATACGTGAAACTTGTAGGTCCCTTTATGGGAAGGTAAAAGTATTCAGAATAATTACGATGAATCCTGTTAACTCAACCTAGTGCCGAATATCGTTTAACTTCAACCCATCCTTCAACGTTTTGTGCTCGTTTCCGTAGATTTAATTTCGTTAGTGCTTATGTATAATATGAAGGAACTTGGCTATATAGCATGGTCTCCGCGAAATCACCACTCGAACACAGTTTAAAAATGCAATCAATGTGGTTTCAGGTATTTCTTGAATCACTATGTGTATGTTTTCTGCGGTAATGCATGAATGAATGTATGAATGCAGGAAAGAGTTCATGAATGGAAAACGAAAAATTCTCCATACTGCTTCAGATGAACTAATATAACGGCCATTAAGAAGTGTTTGAACCTCGTCTCTGCTATTTTTAACCAAAAATGTAGCTGGGTCATTAAATTTAGCTTGTGTGAGCGGCCGCACCCAATCGTTTAATGCTCATTCAAATATATTGCTCAAATATACCAAGTTTAAGTATCAAAACATGTCCAACTCAGAAATTATAATGATTTCTGGAAAGTAAGCGAAGTCGAACTATATCGACTACAGCAATTTTTAGTACACTTTCCGAGAGTAACCATACAAACTAGATTACCAAATTTTAGTCTTATATGACCAAAACCGTCTGAAATACAGTGTTTATAATTATTAGTGGGCCTTAAAAGGGGGTGTGGCAAAAAATGTTTTTCCGTAAGCCATCTTGCGCTCACAACAATCTGCTGCCAAAAATTTAGCTCAATCGGCCTAGTAGTTTTGGAGTCTTGATGATTTCTCAAAAGTGGGCGTAGATCTAGTGAGACCACGCCCATTTTCATTACAGTTGCCGACAGTAATTATTTGAACTAAATTACCAAATTTAGCCAAATACAACCAAAACCGTCTGAAATATAGCATTTTGTTTGATATGTGGGCGGTAAAAGGGGGTGTGGTAAAAATTATATAGCCTATTTTTCAATCGGGAATCATAGCAGTTGATAAGCAAAAAAATAATTAAAATTCTCTCTTTTACTCTTTTATATATATATATAGATAACAATTACATATATATAAAGTAATGCATTGCATTATTTTTTTATGTATGTAACAATGTAATATACCACATAAGCAATGTTTAGGGTATCAATACTAAGTAGAATTGCCAGAAAAAAATAACATTCCATTGTTTGGTATTTTCTATTATTTAAAAATACAATTAATTTTTATAGATGGATAAGAATATATCAGTATATTTATATATCTGTGTATGTATGTGCGCTCATTTTCGTCAAAACATGCTTTATAAAAGTTTTCATTAAATCCTTACTATAAGTTTACGAAAGCTCCAACTTTGAAAATGAGTTGAGAAAGAGTTATCTTAAAACATACACTCAAAAAACAAAGTGTTTATCATAACTAACACATCATGGAAACACTTAAAGTGTTTGAATTAGTATTTATGTCAAACCATCATTAATATTTGCCTCAAATAACTAAATTATTACTGACAAAAATTTAAGCTGTTTTTGACAAATAGCTAATGTTATTGGGACATAGTTGCTGTATTTCTCCTAAACACTTCACACTGTTTTTTGGAAACAGTATCATTGTTTTTAATAAACAGTTGTATTGTTTGTTGCAACCAAAGCTAATGTTTACTTTACCTTACCGCGCATCATAAAGAACCAACTCATTATATTCGATAATTTAATTTATTTTTAAAGTTACAATATTTAGGATATAATAATTACAATCATTTAAATATTTACAAACAATTTACCGCTAACTTATTTTGAATATTTATCAACTTGTATATTTCTTCATAAGGTAAATTTTCAAATAAAATAGAAGAGAAGTCATTTATTTCTTTTACAAAAAAGAAAACTTGCAAATGAGGATCAAAAGTAATAGTTTGAAATGATTGATAACACATATTTTTTCGTCTGTTTTAATAATAAACCTAATTAACTGATAAAATGGGATCTAATCTTCTAATGCTGAAAGGATATGAGGCAAGCAGATTTATATTTTATGATAGCTGAATACCCGGCTTAACTCGGGAGTTGATATAAATAATTTTCGTAAATGCGCAAAATGTAGCTTCAACATCTGAAAATTATGAGAAAAAGTTAGAGAAATCGTGATTTGTGTGAGCGTGCCGCCGATCGCTTGCAAAAAGATATTTTCAAGTTTTATATTGTATTCGATAGATTGCACATTTATCAAAAATATCAGAGCAAAAACGAATTTTTGTTAATTTGCGATTAACTGGACGAAAATTAAATAAGCATTGAAAATAGAAATTGAAATGTCAAAACACCGCCAACGTATGAGTTGGCGATGTCTTGATGCGAACTCAAATCCTGATTTGCAAAAAAAAAAAAAAAGAAGAAAATTGAATATAAATACACATAAAGAAGAAAAGAAGATATTTATCACCCTTTGCGTTTTGCTACGCCTTACTGTTTTTATATTTTGCCTGTCTGAAAAAATTTAAATATTTATAGACAATAAACGAAAATAAACTAAACAGTATTTTGTAGTACAGCGACCTCTGGGGTTCAAGATATAGCAAAATACATAGCGCCAAAAGACTCACCGCACCCGAAAACCTCTTATAAAAATCATACTTATCGGATGAGTCGTTTTGAGAGTATTGCGGTATTTGTACAACAGCGCCCTCTGTTTATCGAGATAGAATAAAAAAATAACGCCAAAGTCAAACTCGATATCAAATCCTATGTATCCGATTTACAAATTTTTATCGAAATCGGATGAGCGGTTTTTGTTGAGTGTTTCACGATTTCTTAAGCGATTTGTACTACAGCACCATCTGGTGTTTAAGATAGCGCAGAAAAAAAAGTTCAAAATACCCACCGTATCCGAAAACTCCTATGTACAAATGTTCACACAAATCGGATGTACAGCTTGGAGTTTTTCGAGATTTTCAAAACTTTTGTACTGCAGTGCCCTCTGGTGTTCAATATAGAATAAAATAGATAAGGCATTAAAACTACCGTAGCCGAAAACCCCTAAACACAAATTTTCATATAAATCGGATGAATGGCTTCGGAGACAAACTAAAATAACAAAATTCGTGGAACCCAATCGCAGCGCCACTTACCGGGTCCAATTGAGAACCTGAACCATACAGGGATCCACTCAAACCCACACAAAAAATTTCATCAAAATCAGTGCAGCCGTTAAGGAACAGTTTAATTGCACACACACTTACAAATTGTACAATAGCGCCCACTACTTTTCGAGACAGAGCAAAAGAGATAACGACAAAACAGTTGCCGTACACGAAAATCCTTTACTAAACTTTTTCATCCAAATCGGATGAGCGGTATACTTTTTCACTATTTCTTAAGAGATTTGTACTTCAGCGCCCTCTGGTGTTCGATATAGTACAAAAAAGTAAGTCCAAAACAGTCATCATATTAGAAAACCCCTATAAACCAATTTTCATGAAAATCGGATAAGCAGCTTAGAAGTTTTTTAAAATATTTGTACACAGCGCCCACTGGTGTTCAGAACACCAGAACAGAGTAGATAAGTCATAAAATCTCACCATATCCGAAAACCTCTACTTACAAATTTTCATGCAAATCGGATGAACGATTTCGGAGATAAACTATAAAAACAAAATCCCTTAAACACGATCGCAGCGCCACCTACCGGGTCCAATTGTGAATCTGAACCATCCTTGGTTCCACTCAAACACACACAAAAAACTTCATCAAAATCAGTGCAGCCGTTAAGGAACAGTTTAATAACATACACACGTACGAATTGGACAAAAGTGCCCTCTAGTTTCGAGAAAGAGCAAAAAAGATAGCACCAGAACGCTTTCCGTTCTCGAAAATCGCTATTTACAAATTTTCATCCAAATCGGATGAGCAGTTTTGGAATTTTACACGATTTCCTAATATTTGTACTAAGGCGCCCTCTGGTTTTCAAGATAGCACAAAAGAGATAAGTCGAAAACACTCACAGTATCAGAAAACCCCTATTTTCCAATTTTCATACAAGCTGGATGCACGGCTTAGGAGTTTTTCAAGGTTTTTCAAAATATTTGTACTACAGCGACTCCTGGTGTTCGAGATAGAACAGAGTAGATAAGTAAAAAAAACTCAGCGTGTTCAAAAACCTCTACATAAAAATTTTCATGCAAATCGGATGAACGGTTTGAACTTTTTCGACGTTTTTTAAAATATTTGTTCAACAGCTCCCTCTGGTGTTCAAGATACAACCCAGTTTATAAGTCATGAAAACTCATCGGTTCTGAAAATCTCTATATACCAACTTTCAAGCAAATCGGATAAGCGACTTTTGACGGAGTTTTTTGACGTTTTTTAAAATATTTGTAATGCAGCGCCCTCTGGTGTTCAAGATAGCACAAAAAAGTTAAATCCAAAACACTCACCGTATCAGAAATCCCTTAGATTCCAATTTTCATGCAAATCGGATGCACGGTGTAGGAGTTTTTCAAGGTTTTTCAAAATATTTGTACTACAGCACCCTCTTGTGCTCGAGATAGAACAATGTAAATAACTTACAAAAAGTCACCGTATCCGAAAAACTCTACTTACAAATTTTCATGCAAATCGGATGAACGGTTTCGGAGATAAAAGAATGCATGGAACCCGATCGCAGCGCACCCAACAGGGTACAACCTTTTTTACTGGATAAAAGGTAGCCTATATGTTACAACCGGGGATATAAGGAACCTAGATGCCAAGTTTCATTTAAATCCATCCAGTGGTTTTCGCGTGATACTTTAACAGACAGACAGACAGACAGACAGACAAATTTTAAAAATGCGATTTTTGAATCAGCGTCATCCAAAATGTCAAACGCAAAAGGAATTTTAAAAAAAATATTTCATGTACAAATTTTTTGTTTTACAATTTTATATATATACTAGCTGAATACCCGACTTAGCTCGGGAGTCGATATAAATAATTTTCGATTTAATTCGTCGATTTGAAAAAACTTTTTACAAACTTTAGAAGGAGTTTTGTGAGCACCTTTCAAACCGGTAACTTTGGCGAAATGAGCAAAATGTAGCTTCAACATCTGAAAATTATGAGAAAAAGTTAGGGAAATCGTGATTTGTGAGTGTGATCGCTTGCAAAAATATATTTTTAAGTTTTATATTGTGTTCAATAGATTGCACATTTTTGAAAAAAATCAGGGCGAAAACTAATTTTTGGCAATTCGCGAGGATACTGGGTGAAAATGAAATAAGCATTAGAAATAGAAACTGACATGTCAAAACAACGCCAACTTACGACGCAACTGACTTGCGCATGTGTTGATGCGTACTCAAATACCACAGAATTCGGCATCAGCTGTCCTGATTTGCGAAAAAAGTAAGTGGAATATTAATACACATAAAGAAGAAAAGAAGATATTTATCACCTTTCGCGCTTTGCTACGCCTTACTGTATTTTGTAGTACAGCGCCCTCTGAGGTTCAAGATATAGCAAAATACATAGCGCCAAAAGACTCGCTATTTACAAATTTTTATCCAAATCGGAACAGCAGTTTTGGAGTTTTCACGATGTCCTTAAATTTGTACAAAAGCGCCCTCTGGTGTTCAAGATAGCACAAAAAAGATAAGTTCAAAACACTCTCCGTATCAGAAAACTCCTATTTTCCAATTTTCATACAAATCGGATGCACGGCTTAGGAGTTTTTCGAGGTTTTTCAAAATATTTGTACTACAGCACCCCCTGGTGTTCGAGATAGAACAGAGTAGATAAGTCAAAAAATTTCAGCGTGTTCGAGAACCTCTACATACAAATTTTCATGCAAATCGGATGAACGGTTTTGGACTTTTTCAACGTTTTTTAAAATATTTGTCCTACAGCTCCCACTGGTGTTCAAGATAAAACCTAGTTTATAAGTCATGAAAACTCGCCGTTTCTGAAAATCTCTATACACCATCTTTCAAGCAAATCGGATAAGCGACTTAGGAGTTTTTGACGTTTTTTAAAATATTTCTACTAAACTGCCCTCTGGTGTTCAAGATAGAACAAAGCATATAAACCATTAAAACTCACCGTTTCCGAAAACCACTATATACCAACTTTCATGCAGATTGGATAAACGGCTTAGGAGCTTTTCGAGGTTTTTTAAAATATTTGTACTACAGCGGCCTCTGGTGTTCAAACTAGAACAGAGTAGATATGTTATAAAAATTTACCGTATTCGATCACCTTCACTTACAAATTTTCATGCAAATCGGATAAACGGTTTCGGAGATAAGCTAAAAAAAAAGAATGCCTGGAACCCGATCGCAGCGCCCCCTACAGGGTCCAACCTTTTTTAATGGATAAAAAGTAGCCTATGTTATGACCGGGGATGTAAGGGACCTAGATGCTAAGTTTCATTTAAATCCATCCAGTGGTTTTCGCGTGATGCTTTAACAGACAGACAGACAGACAGACAAAAATTTTAAAAATGCGATTTTTGGACTCTGCGTCATTGAAAACGTTTATCGCAAAAAGAATTTCAAAAAATATTTAATGTACAGATTTTTTTTTTTACAATTTTATAAATATACAAATATGTAGATATATAGATATATAGATATAGATAACATATTTCTATTCAATCAATAAATGTAAAAAATTTAGACGGAAGCTTAAATTTTTTTTTAAATTCATGTTTTCTGTTAATATCATATTACTTTTTGTATATAAAGAACGGGACTTAAGGCTAATTTCATTATAATTAAAAAGAATATAGCAAATTTTTATTTCATTTTTTAAAGCTAAAGTATAGAGTCAATTTTTTCGGCACTTTGCTACCCTCCCAATCTCTTTGAGCTCTTGATGTTTGGCTTCAAATCTCATACAACTTACTTACTTACTTAAGTGGCCGTGACAACCCGTGTCCGGATTTTGACCGACCTCATCAGCTCTCGCCAGGCGCCTCTGCTTTGCGCACGCCTTCTCCAATCGGATACACCAAGTGCGGTTAGGGCTTCCTCAGCCTGGTCCATCCATCGGAGGCATGGTCTCCCTCGTCGTCGTTGACCAGCGACCCTCGCTTCGAGCACCTTTTTCGCTGGAGCTTCGTCGTCCATACGATGGACATGACCCAGCCAGCGTAGTCGCTGCACAGTTATACGCCGAACTACGTCAATGTCTCCGTAGAGCTCATACAGCTCGTGGTTCATTCGGATGCGATAGTCATCGCCGAATCGAACAGGACCGAAGATTTTGCGAAGAACTTTTCTCTCGAACACCCCCAGAGCGGCTGCGTCAGTTTGCGAAACTACCCATGCCTCAGCGCCATAAAGCAGCACAGGTAGAACGAGCGTCTTGTAGAGTGTTAGTTTTGTCGATCGAGAGAGGGCTCTGGAACTTAGTTGCTTACTAAGCCCGTAGTAGCACCTATTAGCAATTATTGTTCTTCGCCTTATCTCCAGGCTGATTTCGTTGTTAGTATTAATGGCGGTGCCAAGGTATACAAACTCCTTGACTACTTCAAAGTTATAGCTGCCGGATGAAACGTGGGAGTCTAAACGCCGAGCTCCCTTGTTTGTAGACAGCATATACTTTGTTTTACCCTCATTTATCGTCAAACCCACTTTGGCTGATTCCTTTTCGATAGCGGCGAAAGCAGCGGTAACATCTCTCTTGGTTCTGCCAACAATATCAATATCATCAGCGTAAGCAAGGAGCTGGACACCTTTATAGAAAATGGTGCCATTACGATGCACACCGGCCTTTCGTACGATCCCCTCCATGATGATGTTGAAGAGATCGCAAGACAGTGGATCGCCTTGCCTGAAACCTCTTTCGGTATTGAAGGTTTCGGAGAGGTCATTTCCTACCTTGACGGAGCTGCGTGTGTTGCTCAACGTCATTCTGCAAAGTCTAATCAACTTTGCAGGTATACCGAACTCAGACATTGTTGCGTATAGGCAATCCCTTCTCGGGCTATCGAACGCAGCTTTAAAGTCGACAAAGAGATGGTGTGTGTGAATTTGATTTTCGTGGGTTTTCTCCAGGATTTGTCGTAGCGTGAAAATCTGGTCTATGGTGGACATACCAGGTCGAAAGCCACACTGATAAGGTCCAATAAGTGTTTTTGTAATTGGCTTTAATCTTTCACACAGTACGCTTGAGAGAACCTTATATGCGATGGAAATAAGACTGATACCTCTATAAGTAGCGCAGATTGTAAGGTCTCCTTTTTTAAGTATAGGGCACAGTACACTGAGGTTCCAATCGTCGGGCATGCTTTCTGCTAGCCATATTTTGCTGATGAGCTGATGCATGCGCCTTATCAATTCATCGCCGCCAGTTTTAAACAATTCAGCTGACAGGCCCTCAGCACCCGCTGCTTTATTGTTTTTGAGTCGTTGGATATAAACTCGAACCTCTTCATGGCTAGGTGGTGATACTTCCTTTCCGTCATCGTCGATTGGTGGCACTGCACTGTGCTCTCGATGGGCGGCATTGGTGGAATCGTCGCCATTAAGTAAATTGGAGAAGTGCTGTCTCCACAATCTAAGCACACACTGTGTATCCGTATTCAGATCTCCATTTTCGTCTCTACAAGTGGATGCTCCGGGCTTGAAACCTTGGGTTAGACGCTTAACCTGTTGATAGAATTTTCGTGCATCCTTCTTGCCCTGGTATACCTCTAGTTCCTCACGCTCACGCTTTTCCTGCTCTCTTTTCTTGCGTCTGAAAAGGCGCCTTTCTTCCTTCCTCTTTTCGCGGTAGTTTTCTCGCACGGCTCGCGTTGCAGCTGACTGCAGCGTTTTTCTATAAGCTGCGTTTTTTACTGCTGTCGCAATGCGACACTCCTGATCATACCATTGCTTCCGAGGTTGCGGGCGCCGGAAGCCAATGACTTCTTCAGCGGCAGCGCGCATGGAGTGGGATATATGCGCCCAAAGTCCGCCGGCGTCGTCGAGTCCAGAGGTTGGTTGGTTGAGCTTAACCGAGAGTTGAGCGGAGTAGGCTTCGGCAGTCCGTTGTAATTGCAGCTTAGCAATCTTAGACATCTAGCTTTCGTTGCATTCCTGTGCGTATGTTCTTGGCATTGCATAATCGCATGCGGATCTTGGCTGCAACAAGATAATGGTCGGAGTCAATGTTGACCCCCCGAAATGTACGCACATCTAGAACACTAGAGGCATGCCTTCCGTCGATTACAACATGATCAATTTGGTTTCGCGTTTTTTGATCCGGGGACAGCCAGGTAGCCTTGTGGATGTCGAGATGCTTAAATCTGGTGCTACTAACTACCATGTTTCGTGCCGCGGCGAAGTCGATCAGTCTTAGACCGTTGTGTGTGGAGGTCTCGTGAAGACTGAACTGACCGACAGTGGGGCCAAAGATGCCTTCCCTTCCGTCTTTCGCATTAAAATCGCCGAGGACTATTTTCACGTCATGGACCGGAAGGTGGTCATATACGTCCTGAAGACTAGCGTAGAAAGCGTCCTTGACGGCTTCGTCCTTTTCCTCCGTCGGGGCGTGCGCGCAAATAAGGCTTATGTAGAAAAATTTTGCCTTGATGCGGATCGTGGCCAATCTTTCGTTCACAGGTGTGAACCGGGAAACAAGGTGGCGTAGTTTCCGGCTAACAACGAATTCACATCCGAATTCGCGCTTCTCCGCATGGCAGCTGTAGTAGATATCGCAGTGTGCTTGCTTAGAGCAGCCTTGCCCTTTCCATCGCATTTCCTGGATGGCGGTGATGTCAGATTGTATTGTTTTGAGGGCTTCCGCCAGTTGGATAATGGCACCTTCCCCATAAAGGGTCCGGACATTCCAGGTGCATATCCGTAAATCATTGTCCGTTTTTCGTTTGCGGTGGTCGTCAACGTAATTGGGATTCTTATCCGAGGCTGGTTTAGTTTTCATTGGGCAGTAGTAATGTGGCGGGACCCAAACCCTGCGCACATTCCATGTTTAAGGTCTATGGATCGACCCGCCGCTCAAATTAGCCGTCAAACTGACGGATGCCAGTTTGCCGTTGCCCAGGGAACACCTCTTGGAGGTTTGAGTCGACTTGAGACGATTTCGACATGGATAATGCTGGCCTCGCCAGGTTGAGGCGGTCAGACACGTTGCCATGTGAAGGTTCGCCCATTGTTCCCCATCTCATACAACTAATGTGTAATAAAGGCCCAATTGTGCTCGTTATATACGGATAATGAACACAAAAATGAAATTGTGGCCTAAGGTTCTCTTCAAATAACGACATGTACTGGTCAAGGTGGTCACCTATGTGATTCTCAAGTAATTTTGAAATATTAATGTTGGTTTTTCCGACATAAATAATCAATAAAATTTCTCTTAAATTCAAATAAATATTCCAAAATTTATTACCCGGTGGTACTCCAATTAAGCAGTTGAAAAAGAGCATAAAATTATTAATTTCTGCGGCAGAATACCTTAATTTGGTTGCATTTAATAAAGTCACCTCCCTTATTTGTGGTGACTTGTTTAACAATTTACCAAAATCAAACGATTTTATTCTATCGTTAAGAATATTATCTGTAAATAGTTTGTCTTTATAAATGAATTGTTTTAAAATTTTATAATATCATAGTGTGCAACCCCCTCCAGAATGTCTTACATTATATTAACGCTTAAGTTATCGACAACTTCAAATTTAAGTAAATCATTAAAAATGCATGTCTCTTTAATACCAGTAAGTTTCATATTATTTAGTTCAACATCTTAAGCATAATTAATATTGTTCCTGAAATCGTTAAAATTCTGCGAACACAAAGTGTTAGTTGTGCTCTTATCGTATTTACAAATTCTGCAAAGACGTTTGCTCTAAAAATTTCACAAAATCCTAATATTTGGTTAAGGCCTAAATTGTCACCTAGTATAAGAGAAGGTATTAATTTAACTTTTTTATAATTAAAACAATCGACATTTATACCGACGGTTTGCAGTTCATTTAAAAGCTTAATTAGTGGAGAAAAAATACGATTACTTGACTCAAAGCCTAATTGCTTACGCTCTGAAGAGAAAAAAAGCATTGCCATATAAATTTGGTTCAGTTTGGATTGCAAGTAAGGTAGCATGCAGGCAATCATAACATAAACTGCACCAATATTATGCTTATTACTATTAGATCCCAAAGGATTATTTGGCTCAAAATCGTCGAAATATATAAAAATTGGAAGAAGAAGCGTGTCTTCGCTTGCTTTAACCCTTCGGTCCATAACCGGGTACCCGGGTACTTTTTTGAACTTTAAAGTGCTGCTGTTCCTTTATTATTGAAGATATCAACATGAAACTCCGGATCATCAGAGATTTCGGCTAAACTTAGAGACTAGAAAACAGTTTATCAAATTTGGTTAAATATATTAACTAAAAAATGAGTTTAATGTTTTTGCATACAGGGGTCCATGACCAGGGTACCGGGGTACCTTAGTGCAAATTACCTTATATTTCAAAGAAAAAACGTTTGTTTTATTTTTATTTTGTTTCAAAATGTTTATTGATGTGTATAAAATGAACTGTAATTGTTTTTTATTTAAACTATTTATATTTTATTCATTTTAACTTATTTTGATGTCTTATGTTGATGTAGTTAATATTTGATGTCTTATGTTGAGTCATTGTTGAAACATGGAAAACATTTTGATATTGTTTGAGTATGTTGATCGCAAACTGGTTTCTTGCAAACGTTGCAGGCGTTTCTCGTCGTTCTTCTCCTGGTGTCTGGCAAAGAAGCGCACAAATAGCAGCATCCTGTTATTGGCTTCCTGTCATCAGTAGAAGCGGCCGTAGAAGTAGATGGTTGCTCGGTGTAGGTTACTGTCTCCACTGGTCTTCCTAAAAAGCTCTCAATTGCTGTTTTGGTGGAAAAGTGGCGCGTGACTTGGCGATTGGCTACTCTTTCTTCTATTATTGGCGCACACAAATCTCCAGCAAGTTTACGCAAAAAGCGTTTTCTCCGTGTTGTTTGATATGGAACAGTTCTGTTATTATCATTAAATATAGTGTATGCTGCGAAAGCACTAACATCGAGCATATTGTAGAAAAACGACAAAGGCCACCTTTTTGTGTGTCTCTGTGTGGTATACTCCCGAAGCGTCTGGTGCATAACATCCACGCCACCTTTCGTTATAAAAATTGATGATTTCTGGTTTGCCGTTTTCTTCTACAGTTGCATCATCATGCACAGTTGACAACAATATTACGGAATTTGTTTTCCTCTGTTTGTATGAAACCATAGTCACCTTCTCGTGGAAACCAAATTTGCTTGCCCCAACGGTCCAACTCTTATCGTCTTTCATTTCTGTTGGTATATAGGCTTTGTTTCGCCGCAGTGTTCCAACAATGCTAAGTTTGACGGATATCAGCTGCTTTGCCAGTGGCAGCGTCGTAAAAAAATTATCCATGGTGATATTACGTCCGCTATTGTGGTATGGCCCAACCAAATCTCTGACTACTCTTTCGCCTACACCGATTTCGCGACCAATGTCTTGTTTGCCAGTATATATTTGGCCATGAAGAGGATATGAATTTTTAGCATCGCATATCCACCATACCTTGATCCCGTATTTCGCAGGCTTCGATGGAATATACTGGGTAAATTTTGTTCTGCCGAGGTACGGATACAATTGTTCGTCGATTGTTAAATTTTCTGTAGGCACATAATATTTTGCGAGATTGGAGTTCAACATTATCCAAATATCTCGTATTGGAGCAGCTTTGTCTGTGCGCTACCTCTCGTTTCTTGTTCTCGCGTCATCAAAACGTATAAAACGAATAAGATTCCAGAAGCGGTTTAATCGTTGCACGGAATAGAGGATGAGGCAATTGCGTCCATAAGTCCCTTGCATTTTCATCATTGGAATGATTTGCGCCTGCCATTATCAGCATTCCAATGAATGCGTATATTTCTGCCACTGTCGTATCCTTCCACTTCAATTGACGCTTTGTTGGGTTTGCTGCATTGTAGGCATCATAAGTTGAATTGGCTTTTTTGTTGGTATGACGCACGATTATATCGACCATTTCTATTGTAAAATAACTCTTGAAGCATTGCATACCAGTCATACTTTCCGTCATTCGTAATGGACCACTGCGAGTTCTTACGATGTTGTGACTCCTTATTTGTTGACAAACAGGTGGTGTTGGTTGCCATCGAGTACCATCACGTGCAATCATACTTTCTGTTGTGCTTGATGTTGGTGCATTTTCTTCAACCATATCAGTTTCGCTGTCACTTTCATCTTCAAATACATCTTGCTCAATTTGTATTGACGTGTCAATAGCGGCTGGAATTTCGTTGTCATTGCCTTCGTCATCCACAGTCATATTTTCAAGTATAGACTCAATATATCTGGTTCTGGCTTCTTCACTCAAACGCTTATATTGTCTTTCAGTTAAATATTCCATTTTGCGGTTCATTTTTCTTCAACTTCACTGTTCAACTTATACTGACGAAATCATTGAAATGTATTCTTTTTCTACCGTAGCTGAACATTTGCTACCTAAAAACACAAACAAAAAAACACAAAAAATACAAACACAACATTTGCTACCTAAAAACACAAACAGAAACATAAAACCAGTTTCTGTTTACTTTTGTGTGCCTTTTAGGTAGAAAATGCCCATAGAAACCAATTTTATCTTACAAACATGAAATTTGTACAGTTGAGATGTAAAAACTAAGCGTTTCTAATAATCTGTGCATATATATAATATTTTATTTGAATATAAACGAAAAAACTTCACTAGGGTACCCGGGTACCCTGGTTATGGACTCCCGTTAGTCCAGGTGGTTATTGGCCCTACGTGGCCGTAGGGTTAATTTTTTCAACTTTTTTTATCCAGCTTGAACTTTGAATATAACTTCTTATAAAGAAATTATCATCTCTATGGAGTTCATTTTTATAATTTAAAATATCTGAAAGCATATTTGTTTTGTTAAAATGTTTGTAAAATAAATCCGATTCATTACTTATTTGAATAGTCACGTTCTTACTTTTTAAAATATTTCCGTTTACAGTATTTTTGAAATAAACATTTGTTTTAATTAATTTTGTTTCAGGATACGATAAGAAGCCAGCTTTATCTAATATTTTAAATAATATAAATTCTGAATAAAAAGTGCAATAATTATAAAGTTCATGCAAGTACTTAGATGCTAAATTATTGCAACCAATTTTATAAATAATATTACTTATTTGTAATTTTAAAAATTTTAAGTGCTGTCTTAATAACCTGTTAATTATTTTTCTGGAAACTCATTTTATACATTAACAATAAGTTTTAGCATATCTTTTCCAACAGTCGAAAATAATTCATCGATATTATCAGAATTATTTGCGAAATCATTTATAGACATCGATACATCTCGGGCAACATCAGAATTATTTAAAGAAACAGATAAGTTCGTGGTTATTCCACTTTGCAATCCAAATTTTTTTTGAGATAAAATATTTTGCTGTGAATAATGTCATCTTAATGATTCAATGTATGAAAATTTCGATTACAGTTTTCAAAGCAACATTCAAATACTGTAAGATTATGATTTCTTAAATGTTTGATGAAAATGTTTACGGAATTTAATCCTAATCGGCAAATGTTACAAGCAATCATTTTTGACCTTTGGAATATAAAAAATATTTATAAAAAATATATTGTAAAAATATATATGTACGCTTTTTGTGCAAGGCTGTCACAACACAAAATTAAGAACTAAAGATATTAACCAAAAATGTTAAAAATTATGTTTACTTAATTATGAAGTTTAAAATTATGTACCAAATAACCTGCTATCCCTGAAATAATTTCAGAAGCATTCTTTCTCTCGAATTATTAGAAATTGAAGCTCTTAATTTTTTAAATTCTTAAAGTTATCTCTTCCTAAAATTAAAATTTTGAGTTGTGACAATCTTTCGGGCAAGATAATACGATAATAAGATAACGAGGAATATTTATTGAAGTGATTTAATTAAGATTTCAATGCTTGGCAAAGAAATATTAGAATTGCTTAAATTAAAAATTTGTCTTTCAACAAATACCCAAATGTGCCAAGATTTATCCGGATATGATGAATTTCATGTAAAAATCGAGATGCATTGAACCCGACCACCTCAGATATCGATGAAATTTTGTTCATAGCTAAATTTCATCAATACAACAAAAACCTCATTTTTAGAAATGACTGTTTTGCGATTTTTTGGGCGTGGACAGTGGGAAATTTATCGAAAAAACGCGAAAATGGTCGAAAAGAGCTCCATTTAAACTACAATAACTCAGAGTCGGCTGAACCGATTTCCCCGATCTTGGTATCATTAAAAAGATATTTTGATAGGCTTTATGACACGTTTAAAAAATAAAAAAAATTACACTGTAAAAAATTTTATAACAAAAAGAAAATTTTAACTAACGAAAAAACCAAAAAGATCAAGGGTTTTTTTTACAGTGTATTACTTTTTTAGAAAGGTTTATCCTTCACCTATAACATATCAAAAAATAAAAATGGGTTCTTTTTTACTTTTTTTTATATAATTTTTTAAGTAGTGGCACTTCTAGTAATTGCCCATATATTTTTATATTGAAGCTGCGAAAAATAGCCAAACATCTGTTATATTACTGAGAAGTGTTCAAATTTCAGTTATATTCAAAATATACTTATAATGTGCAATGGTTATTGATATAATATGCGTAAAAGAAAATTATGTATGTATACAGGTAAAATAAATGAACATTGTTCCAGGAAAATTATGAATATGTTTTAACCCCAAAAAGTTCTTGCGGCCGTACCAGCCCAAACCAATAAGTATACAGGTAAGCGCATAAAATGCTTACTGTAACTGTGTTTCTAGGATTAGCAAAATAAACACACTGCAGGTACCCCTAATTAAAGAATTGATTTTAAAATTGCCTTAAAAATTGCCATATAAATCCACCTGATGAACATACCGAAATTCATAATTATAAACAGTTTCGAGAAGCCAAGATATCCCATTAAAATTTTTACGCGTATATTTTAAAATTTTGAGTGAATATGAATTCAAACAATAAGTACAGATGCATAAAAATATCTAATAAGTGTTGCGCTTCGCTTCGTAAAATAAGGAAACGTTAACCACCAACCCAGAATCATTTGTCAGCGATTTTACTAAACACATCAAAGTTCTGATTCCGCATCATTTCATAGCAAAGCGACAATCTGAATTTATCAGCAATAAAAGAGCGGCGCTGTTATCAGGAGAAATGTTAATTCAAATGGACTTTGCTGAAAATTATGCATTTCTTGTACAAGATGCCGTGCAAGGATACCATTGGAATAATGATCAGGCTACAATACATCCGTTCGTTATTTATTACATAGGTAATTATTTTAATATTTTGGTATTACGTATAGTAAACACATCCATCCACACTCATCAAAATATTTAATATTTTTTATTTATATGTTTTTTTTCTTAGTTTGTTTATTTTCAGATAACGATAAATTAACTCATAAAAGCTTCGCCATAATATCTGATTGTAATACCCATGATAGTATAGCAGTTCATCTATATATTTCAAAAATGATACAGTTCGTGAAGGCCAATATAACCAACAATATTAATAAAATCATTTACGTATCAGATGGTGCAGGAGCACAATATAAAAATAAATATAACTTCATTAATTTATGCCATCACAAATCTGATTTTGGTATTGACGCTGAATGGCACTTTTATGCTACCAGTCACGGAAAATCTGCATGTGATGGAATCGGAGGAACATTGAAGAGAGGTGCTCGAAATTATAGTATTGCAAATAAAAATGAAATCCAGACAACGAGGCAACTCTATCACTGGGCATCAGAAACATATAAGACCACCGTACAAGTTGCTTACGCAGATGCTGACGAATACAACAACGTTAAAGAAAAGCTATTTTCAAGATATAAAGAAGCTCAAACTATAACAGGAACTCAAGGCTTTCATTCATTCATTCCGATAAATGAAACGTCTGTACATGTGCGCAGATATTCTGACTGTGCCAAATTTGAGCAGCGCAAAATTTCTTACAAATAATTAACTTAAAAAAAATTTAAATAAAATTAAACACAAATTAATAAAAACATGGCAAATAATATATACAATTGATGATGGTTTTTAATTTGTAAACATTTAAAAAATGTTAGAATTGTTGAACTATTTTGTAAATGTGTAAGAATGTGACCTGATATTTTCGTTGTTATTCGAATTATTTCGAAAACTTTCGGTACGTTCATCAGGTGCATTTATATAGCAATTTTTAAGGCAATTTTAAAATCAATTCTTTAATTAGGGGTACCTGCAGTGTGTTTATTTTGCTAATCCTAGAAACACAGTTACAGTAAGCATTTTATGCGCTTACCTGTATACTTATTGGTTTGGGCTGGTACGGCCGCAAGAACTTTTTGGGGTTAAAACATATTCATAATTTTCCTGGGACAATGTTCATTTATTTTACCTGTATACATACATAATTTTCTTTTACGCATATTATATCAATAACCTTTGCACATTATAAGTATATTTTGAATATAACTGAAATTTGAAAACTTCTCAGTAATATAACAGATGTTTGGCTATTTTTCGCGGCTTCAATATAAAAATATATGGGCAATTACTAGAAGTGCCACTACTTAAAAAATTATATAAAAAAAAGTAAAAAAGAACCCATTTTTATTTTTTGATATGTTATAGGTGAAGGATAAACCTTTCTAAAAAAGTAATACACTGTAAAAAACCCTTGATCTTTTTGGTTTTTTCGTTAGTTAAAATTTTCTTTTTGTTATAAAATTTTTTACAGTGTAATTTTTTTTATTTTTTAAACGTGTCATAAAGCCTATCAAAATATCTTTTTAATGATACCAAGATCGGGGAAATCGGTTCAGCCGACTCTGAGTTATTGTAGTTTAAATGGAGCTCTTTCGACCATTTTCGCGTTTTTTCGAAAAATTTCCCACTGTGCCACGCCCAAAAAAATCGCAAAACAGTCATTTCTAAAAATGAGGTTTTTGTTGTATTGATGAAATTTAGCTATGAACAAAATTTCATTGATATCTGAGGTGGTCGGGTTCAAAATTTCAGTTTTATCTAGATTTTTAAATGAAATTCATCATATGATAAATCCAAAGCACAAAAAAAATAAAAGCAGGCCTTTGAAAGGCAGCTAGTGGATTTTGAAAATGGAGTTTTTTCCAACAATTGAAGTAATTGCTGTTAAGTTACATAAATCGCCAATAAGTAAAAATCTTGGTTGATTGTAAATTTCCTTGCAGCAATCAGCAGCCGCTTCAGACTGTAAAGAAATATATTTTAAAACAATAAATAATATATTATTAAGTTATGGGAATACCTCGAAATATTGAACGAAGCTTTCCTGCACTCCTAGTTTGCTAGGTTTTATTTTTTTGGCAAAAAATGACGTTGGTACAATATATAGTAAAATAAGAAAAGCCAAAACCTCTCGTGATTTAGGATCTATTGAAAATGAAGATAAAATAAATGCCCAATAAAGTAATACTCATAATTTTTATAAAAGTTTATGTTTATAATAAACATAATTGTTACAGGGTGTCCCGCAATAGAGTGCAAATATTTACGGTGTTGAAAAGTGACATCGACTTGAGCAAAAAATCGTATTGGAGGGGGATCTATTTTCACACCCTTAGGAGACATAAGGTTAATTAATACTTCACAACTTTGACACACATTACTGCTTCTAAGCAGAAACCTAACTCATAGAAAACTAATTTTAAACACTCATTCAAAAGGCAATGAAATCGTCTTTCTTATGGCTTAAAATTAGTTTTCTATGAGTTAGGTTTCTGCTAGAAGCAGTAAAGGGTGTGAAAATGGACCCCCCTTACTCCAATACGATTTTACGCTCAACTCGATGTCACCTTTCACCATCGTAAATACTTGCACTCTATTGCGGGACACCCTGTATACATAAAATAATGATTTTCAATTATAATTCGGCTTCAAAAATAAGTTTTCTTACATTTATTGGACAAAACATTGACGGTTGGGTTTTTGAATTCGTGTCTGCTTTTGATGATCTTTTCAGATAAAATCGAGAATTTCTTTAAATCCAGCGGTGCTAGCTCTGGATGCTTTAATTTCGAATCAATTTCAACCTAAAGCTTATAACCAAAATAAATTGGTTGTCATATTGAATATTTTTATATCTATTACCACTTCAAAACCACGAGGTTCCAACAAGCAATAAAACTTTTTGATGTAGTCTGCTGTACTTATTGGTGTTTTTAAAATCTCCTGTTTTCTCAAATGAGTAAATTTCACTCCTTTACAATTTGATCCCATGGAGAAACATTTCGTTCTAAAAATTGTATCCTTTCTTCAACATTGGCATTTCTTGTAGTATGTAAAAAAAAATGTTTACAAACATTTTTTACAAAGATCTTATACAAGAAAATCTGAGTACGCCATCTTATTAAGCATCATTGATTTATGTAGGACCGATTATCAAAACTTGTGAGCTTTTTTGCCGTCGTACTGTGTAATTGAAATCAATAAATCATTACTTACACAAGTTCTGGATCTGCACTTAATAAAAAGTTTATTATGGTTTTGCAAAATTTTATTCTACCATCATTTTTAAGCGATGCAGAATTCTTATTGTATTCGCCGAGAATTTCCTTTTTTATTTTAAAAACCCAAAAGTTATGTTTCATTTTCAACCATATTAATGTCCACAGTCTAATAAAAAAGTTTTTTAAATTTTTACATAAATGTGAGTTATAAACTATATGTGAATTATATGAAAAGTTTGGTATTTGAATGGAAATTCACAGATCTAAAAATAAAACAAATTTTAGAATCAACATAACATTGCTTAATATTGCAGCATGTGCCGGTTCCAAGTCAATGCAAGAGGCTTGATTCGAAAAACGTTCAAAAATTGCACTGAAGTCATATAAGGAACAAATAGCATCACATATCACCAAAATTTTGAAGTGTGTATAAATTTGTTTAATGACCTAACAAAATTGGCTATGTTATTACGTCACTTATAACATAACAATTTATTTACATGCATATATCTTATTATGAAACATGTATCTAAAGTTACCTAATAAAAATATACACGCATGCATTATTATGTAACGCCACTCTAAACTGCTTGACATGCATAACATCACAACGTTCAATTAAAGTAAAGCTTCATTTGCTTAAGTAACTACATAAATAATTCTTTTTGTAACATTTTTAGACTAAGTTTGTGTGCAGAAAACCTTCTATAAAGGTGTCCAGCTCCTTGCGTACGCTGATGATATTGATATTGTTGGCAGAACCAAGAGAGATGTTACCGCTGCTTTCGCCGCTATTGAAAAGGAATCAGCCAATGTGGGTTTGACGGTAAATGAGGGTAAAACAAAGTATATGCTGTCTACAAACAAGGGAGCGCGGCGTTTAGACTCCCACGTCTCGTCAGGCAGCTATAACTTTGAAGCAGTCAAGGAGTTTGTATACCTTGGCACCGCCATTAATACTAACAACGAAATCAGCCTGGAGATAAAGCGAAGAACAATAATTGCTAATAGGTGCTACTACGGGCTCAGTAAGCAACTAAGTTCCAGAGCCCTCTCCCGATCGACAAAACTAACACTCTACAATACGCTCGTTCTACCTGTGCTGCTTTATGGCGCTGAGGCATGGGTAGTTTCGCAAACTGACGCAGCCGCTCTCGGGGTGTTCGAGAGAAAAGTTCTTCGCAAAATCTTCAGTCCTGTTCGAGTCGGCGATGACTATCGCATCCGAAAGAACCACGGGCTGTATGAGCTCTACGAAGACATTAACGTAGTTCGGCGTATAACTGTGCAGCGACTACGCTGGTTGGGTCATGTCCATCGTATGGACGACGAAGCTCCAGCGAAAAAGGTGCTCGAGGCGAGGGTCGCTGGTCAACGACGACGAGGGAGACCATGCCTCCGATGGATGGACCAGGCTGAGGAAGCCCTAACCGCACTTGGTGTATCCGATTGGAGAGGCGAGCGCAAAGCAGAGGCGCCTGGCGAGAGCTGATGATGTCGGCTGAAACCCGGACACGGGTTGTTACGACCACGTAAGTAACTAAGTAAGTAAGTATTCATGCAGATTTTCAGAGAAATCGAACTGCATTCAGAAGTATCAGCATAAAAATAAAAAAACTATTATTTGCAATATTTTCGACTACTTTTGTACTGGAGCCCATCTTAAGGTACACTTTTTCACAAAAACCCCCATAGATCTCAATTAACCATTTAAAATAACTTATGCATGCAAATTTTCCAATAGATCAAACACGTACAGTGGTGTCAACAATAAAATTAAAAAACCATTATTTGCAATATTTTCGACTACTTTTGTCCTGGAGCCTATCTTAATGTACACTTTTTTACAAAAACCTTAATAGATCTCAATTAACCACTTAAAATAACTTAAACATGCAAATTTTCCAAGAGATCAAACACGTACAGTGGTGGCAGGTAGAACATTTTTTCTTTTAATGAGGGTTCAGTTTAGCTTAAGTTTTTGATCCGCCTGTTATAAAATTTCACAAGTACCTAATCTGTCTATGTTCGAAGCAGCATAAATTACTGTTTGCTTTTGCAAAAAAAAAAAAAAATATGGAAGCAAATTTTTAGAGATTTCAAGACAGACGATCTTTTCAGATAAAATCGAGAATTTCTTTAAATCTAGCGGTGTTAGCTCTGGATGCTTTAATTTCGAATCAATTTCAACCTAAAGCTTATAACCAAAATAAATTGGTTGTCATATTGAATATTTTTATATCTATTACCACTTCAAAACCACGAGGTTCCAACAAGCAATAAAACGTTTTGATGTAGTCTGCTGTACTTATTGGTGTTTTTAAAATCTCCTGTTTTCTCAAATGAGTAAATTTCACTCCTTTACAATTTGTTTCCATGGAGAAACATTTCGTTCTAAAAATTTTATCCTTTCTTCAACATTGGCGTGTACTACTGTTATGTCCAACAAATTTTCGTTTAAAGCCGGATTTTTTTTTAATTAACTTTCTTTGTGTTATACTAAAATAGATATTTCACACTCAGTATTTTGATCAAGAAGGGATAAAATAATTCGTAATAGGCTTTCAAAATCGTCTCTTTTTAACCTGTGAAGATATTATGTAATTTAATAATCAATAACACAGTGCACCGAAATCGGCTTTTGTAAACAGCTCAAGAGTTTTGATAATCGATCTTACTTAAATAGACTATGCTGAACAAGACGACGTACATAATATTTTTCTATCACGTCTGGGTTTAATGAAAAATCGGTTTAAAAACAGATGAAGTGCATTTCTTGTAGTATGTAAAAAAAAAATGTTTACAAACATTTTTTACAAAGATCTTATACAAGAAAATCTGAGTACGCCATCTTATTAAGCATCATTGATTTATGTAGGACCGATTATCAAAACTTGTGAGCTTTTTTGCCGTCGTACTGTGTAATTGAAATCAATAAATCATTACTTACACAAGTTCTGGATCTGCACTTAATAAAAAGTTTATTATGGTTTTGCAAATTTTTATTCTACCATCATTTTTAAGCGATGCAGAATTCTTATTGTATTCGCCGAGAATTTCCTTTTCTGAATTTAGTATCACATCGCGGATTTACTGTATTAAAGAAAATAAATGATTATTGCAAATATAAAAAAAATATACGTATCTACATCGAATTTGGGACATTGGTTTTGTAATGCAATAGTGCTATTAAATTTTCTTAGCGGTGGTTCTAAAATTTCAATATATTCCGTTGAACTACTTGCTGCAGTTTGAAAAGCATATGATTCATCTAAGAATTTATTTTGAGGCTCATGTGCAATAACCACTTCATATTCATAAGACTGGTGTTCTAATAATGCATTTGAATGCGTTTTTGATGATGATGAGCATGTAGGAAGATTCATCTCTTCATCTAATTCGTTTACAACACGTCGTAAATTATGTCCATACTTTTCAACATTCGGCACAAAAATTCTTTTTTTATTTCAGCACCAGTGAGATCATGCACAAATTTGAGCCGCTTATTTATTTTAAAACAAGAAGAAACTAAAAAAAAAATTATATAAAGTATAAAGTAACTTTTTTTTTTATAAATTAATACCAGCATTTTTAATAAGAATAATCTCCAAATCCAGTATCAGGTATGATTTCTAATTGGGTTTTGTACATAACTTGAAAAGCTACGAAGTATTCAGCCATGTTTAAATTTTCAATAGTTCACCTCTGGATATCTTTATCCAATGGATATTTCCAAGGTTTCCAGTTCTTTTGTTTTGTTCACCTCTGGATAGCGTATTTATCCCGAGCTTATGTCAAAATATAACCAGCTGATAAAGATATCCAGAGAAAAAGTTAACCATTCGTATTCGGCTGGTTAACAGAGATATCCAGAGATTTATCATGCGTTTTGACATATTTCGTATTGTTCGCTTTTTTTTTTGTGGTTGGCAGAACATTTTTTGTGTTTCATAAAATAAACAAATTGCATCGCAGATGCTAAACTTCTGATTTTTAGGAAAATCGCAAAACACAGAAAAATAAATTTTTTGTTTCCTTATGTTTATGAAGTTTCTCAAAAATACACAAAGAAAAAATTATGCATTTTTTTGCTCCAATTTGTATGCAAAAAAAAGCAAAACGCTATAAAATTTACAACGCCAGCAATAACAGTACCTCATCGGCACATTACTTGAGTGAACATTTTTCGAATGGCACAGAGTCTAATTAAAATATATGACAAATCTCGCGTCTTTATGCACCCAAGATCCGCCCACTCTTTTATCCAACCCATACATATATTCTTCGGTAAAATGTGGAGTCTTTATACTAGAAAAGTGGGTGTGGCATTTTACTTTGTTTACAAATTGCTCTATGTGGCAGCTTAGGGTAAAATTAAATTAAGCATACGACACAAATATTTTTGCAGATTATACATACAAATTTTATAGACGTCGAAAGACTTCGGATATATTTCAGTACGGCCGCGGGTGATATTTTAGCTTCGGTACCCTGCCGAAGCTTCATTCCTTACTAGTTTTCAAAAAACTGTGTAGTTATGCATTTGTTGGCTGCGGCATGTTTCAACGGTATCAATCAAATCACTGAACAAGTAATTTGTTTTGCAAAAGAATCGCAACAACCTGCAAAAAGATTGCAGAAACAAACGCTGAAACGAACAATATATTTGGTACGGTTTGGTTTTGGTTTACGATGGTGAGCAAAAAGCAAAACAAAGCAAATAATGTTTTGTGCTTCTATAACACAACTCTTCCATTTTGTTCCGCTCTCTCTTTACTGTGTGTTAGTAGTAACCAGGGATGATATTTGGGGGCTTTTAGAGTATTTTTAGCCCTTTTTATTTATAAAAGCCCCGAGGAACTTTTAAGTCGTTTAGGCTCTTTTGAAAAAATTTACCCGAAAAACTTATCGCAATTTTTAACAAGAAAAGTTTAATGGTTGATATCTGTTGACAACATTTGTGAACTATGTTATCGTACTACAAAATTTTAAATTAGGAGTTAGGCAAGAGAGGTAGGAAATATCGTCCACAGAGAAATCGTACAAAAAATGAAATTAAAAATCACCAAAACGAAAAACTACCCAATAAAAGAAATTGAAGAAACATATAAAAAAAATCACCCAATAAAAACGAAAATATGACCAAATTTTGAAAAAATTACCTAAAATGCAAGAATAAGCTCTCTTGAATTTATTAAACAAATTAAAATATCTGGAGAAAGAAATAAACATTTTTTATTAGTAATTAGCAAAAGGTATGACTACCGCGGGACGGGGACCGATTTTAACTAAAAACTTTTAATTATTTTAAAAACATGATGATCGAGTGATAGTAATAGCTATTATTACCACTTCACTAGTAGTCTATGTGAGTTATCACTCGAAAACAAAATATGAAATTTAATCCTAAAAAATTAGGTGATTTTTGTATGGCAAATTGCTAAACCAAAAACGAAATTTTGCCCAATAACGTGCAAAACCGCATAATTTTTTTGGCGATTTCTAAGCGAAAATTAATCGAATTTTGTATGGAGAAACTTTGGGTGATTTTTATTTAAAGTCTATATTTCCTTTCGTTCTCATTAAAATAATTTTCATTATGTACAGTATACTGTCTCATTTGCAAAAGTATCTCAGATCCTCACTCCGCAGGCAGATTCTGCATACAGCATATTTGAAGGTCACGAAGGACGAACAAAATTTTAAAAATTGTAAAAATTGAGTGGGCGCCACCTAAAAAATTGTTTTTTGAGGCACATTTTTTAAAATTTCACTTATTAATTTTTAATCACTATTTAATGGCAAAAATAAAAAAAAATATAATCGATACAGAACCAAAATTGTACGCTTAATCCAATTGTGTTCTTATTTATTTGATAACTGTTTAATTCGTGGTAGAATTCAGCCCTCGAACTTGAAATTTGTTAATTTTTTCAGGTTTTTTTTATTCAATCATCTGCCACTTCATGGTGAGTGACACTATCAGAAAAAAAATTTATTCATATTGAAGGGAATTTTATTACCTTTCTTGTAAAATCGAAAATAAAAAAAATTTTTTAATTTATTTTTGTTGCATTTTTTTTTGTTTAATTTAATTTTCAAAATATTTTTTTTACTAAAATAAACTTTAATATGTTTTTTCTCTTAATTTTTGTTGAATTTCCGTTTTTTAATTTCCTAAGGAAGATTTTTTGGTGATCTTTTACAACTTGGAAAAGCATTTGATTCTCAGTTTCGTTGGTTATTATTTTTTCATTGTTGTCAACTTATCGCTCTTTCGGCGCGTAAGTACTTTTCATTGATTGTCCAAGTACTTGGATCGGCTAGCAAAAAGATAGTGGGCCTATCTTCTGTTATCTGTGACAGATTTTTTCAAAAAATTTCAAACTAATGGCCTCAATTAAAAACCGATTCTGAAATTATTCAAAGGAATAGCGCAATCAATGATGAAATTATTCAAACATATTTCCCTTCTAATGTTCGCGACGACCTGGTACAATTTGCTTATCAACAACTAGATTTAAATCAAAAACGCCATTTAGTTTGAAATTTTTTAAAACATCTATGTCCCAGATAACAGAACATAGGCCCACTAGCTTTTTGCTAGCCAATCCAAGTACTTGGACAAGCAATGAAAAGTACTTACGCGCCGAAAGAGCGATAAGTTGACAACAATGAAAAAATAATAACCAACGAAACTGAGAATCATATGCTTTTCCAAGTTATAGAAGAATACCAAAAAAATCTTCCTTATGAATATAAAAAAAGACATTCAACAAGAATTAAGAGAAAAAACATATTAAAGTTTATTTTATTAAAAAAAAAATATTTTGAAAATTAAATTAAACAAAAAAAAAAAATGCAACGAAAATAAATTATAAGATTTTTTTTTTTTGATTTTACAAGAAAGGTAATAAAATTGCCATCAATATGAATAATTTTTTTTCTGATAGTGTCACTTACCATGACGTGGCAGATGATTGAATTGAAAAAACTTGAAAAAAATTAACAAATTTCAAGTTCGAGGGAACACACAAATAAATAAGAATACAGTTGGATTAAGCGTACAATTTTGGTTCTGTATCTATTAAATCTTTTCTTATTTTTGCCATTAAATAGTGATTAAATGAAGTGATTTTGTTTGTTTTCTAAGTTATATAAAAATATCGAGCCCTAAAGGCTCCCTCGTAGTCCTGACAATGCCTTAATATACATACAAATTAATCCATTTTGTTATCAATTCATTATCAACGCTAAGAAAATTAGGTCAGTACCATCTCTCTATATCCTGATGAAGTTTTGGTGGAAAATTTCAAACTTATTTCTTGGCGATTGTTTTGTTATCTTATCAAATGTAATTTGACTTAAATTTCTTCTTGCAAAATTCTTTATTCTAAAATTGTAGTTATTTATGAAACTACAATATTTCTTATTGAATTCAGCCATGCCTCAATATATTTTTTGACAGGAGTGAATTTTTTCTACTCAATTTCGTCTCGCTTCATTGATTCGTCTTCTTACAAGTCTTAATGGAGAAGAATCTACATTAAATTGCGCATTAATTTCTGATATTCTACGACTATTTTAAGGTGAATATAACCGATTTGAGGTATATGTGGAATGCTTTGCAATTTTTTGATAACATTTTTTTTGCAGAAATACAATATATCTTAAGATTGTTTTTGCAATTTTTTGACTTAAAAAAATGTTGACACAAATAATGCGTAAAATAAAATGTATTTGAAAGAATCACCTTTAACACTATTAAGATGGAGAGTGATTTAATTTAATCATTTAAATTATAAGGGCTATTTTTGTGATCAACCCAGAACTTCCTTCCATGTTCGGCTTAAACGGCACAAATGATTTTTGATTTTCCAAAACTGGTAATTCGAAATTTCGACTATTTTCACCAAAAATAAACTGGACGTGTTGAGATTATTAAAAAGTGTGCTATTTGTGAGACCATGGCATGCCCGTGTGACCAAACAGAAAGTCATCAATATTGAATTGCCACCTTTTTAAAATTAAAAGCCCTATAAAAGTAATCGTCAAGTTTTACCCTTGACGTCAAGCTGTAATCGTCAAGTTTTACACCCCTCACGATCGCAATCGGGTTCTAAAAGCATTTGGTGATAATCGAAGACGTTCTAAGAAAGCTGTGAACCTCAGAAATACTGGTTTTGAGTCCGATCAGAATGTGTAAATTCATGAGTGCCTCAGCGTTGACACTAGAAAGTTGTGTCATAAAGCGTAAATGCGTTTATAATGCTTTCACAATCAGAGGCTGTGTTCACATCCGTCTACACAAAGGTTCTCCAAGTATTCTCGTCAATAATACAAGTGAACTAGAAAGTGCTGTTGTTTCTGCTGGAAAAGTTATGAAACTAGTCCTGATGATGAGGTTGATGAAGTTGCTGCTGCCTGAGCCGAATTGTCTTGCATCATTTAATTTATCTTTCCTTTTCCTATCTCTTTCGTTTTCTTTCTTCGTTCTGTTTCTGTACTCCATATTGTTTTATAATAATAACAATTTAAACACCTGCACTGCAAATACACGTCTGTTCAACATAATTTATTTCCGTGATGAGTTTGTGTAATTATAATCGTGGTAGTTCCAAGGACAATATTTATGCCCTAGTTCGAATATTAAGCAAGCGGGCTAAGGGATTACAGGTATGTCACCTTAATGCGCAAAGCTTGAATAATAAAATCGATGAGTTTCGGTAAATATTTGAAAATTCAGGTATGGATGTAATTTGTGTGTCCGAAACATGGTTTCAGCCTTCTGTTCAGGATATTGTCTTTAGTGTAAAGGGTTACAGAACATTTCGTGCGGATCGAACGTCTCATGCTGGTGGTGTAGATATTTTTGTTAAAGATGGTATAACATGCAATTGTGTGAGTAAATCAAATCTACATGATGACATTGAGTTCCTATTTGTTGATGTAATTTATGAATTTAAGAAACTGCTTATTGGCGCAGTGTATAGGCCAAATCGTAACATCAATACAGAAAACTTATTGCTAAAAATAGAGTCGGTGGCAAACTCTTTTGATGAGATTATAAAATGTGGTGATTTTAATAGCGATCTACTGGTAGAAAACCATTTAGCTGAGGACATGTGTTCCCTTGGTCTTACGTCGCCTAACTATACTATACCTACGCATTTCTCCGAAAGTCGTAATACATTGTTAGACCTCTTTTTTGTCGGCGATAGTGATAAAGTTATACTCTATGACCAACTCTCTGCTCCTCTTTTTTCCAAGCATGACCTTATTTTCCTCTGCTATGATTTTCAGCTGATTGTACCGGAACAAAAAATAACTTATCGCGATTTTAAAAATATTAATTATAATTCACTCCAGGCTGAGCTAAATCTTGTCGATTGGACAGAAATCTTTACCATGCTATCAGTAAATGATCAGTTGCAATTCTTACAACGTAATGTCAACACTTTATTTGAAAAACACGTCCCACTTAAGACTAAAGTACTCAAACATTATGATGGGCCCTGGTTTTCAAATTCGATTAAAAGATTAATCAAGAAACGTGATGTAGCATACAACAAATGGAAACGTCTGAAAACACCGGAACGATATAATATTTTCCGAATATGCTGAAAAGATGTAGTCAGAGCGGTGAAGGTAGCCAAGTTGGCATACTATGAAACCAAATTTAGTTCGGCTATAGATTGCAAAAAGAAGTGGAGCATAATTCGGCAAATCGGAGTTGATGGAACTTCTCCACCCACTGATACTAGCGTAAATGCTGAGGTTCTAAATAATAAATTTATTGATATTACCATGCCGACGCCAAATGGAAACTATTTTCGTTACTTTCAAAGAATTTCTAGCTTAAACTCTTCTTTTAGCTTCCAACGCGTTGAAAATTCCGAAATAGTTCGAAGTTGCTTAGATATCAAATCTAATGCTGTCGGTTTCGATGAAAGTCATCCAAAGTTTGTCAAATTACTTCTACCCGTACTTCTACCATTCGTTAAGCACATTTTCAACACAATAATAACTAAATCGGAATTCCCCGCTATTTGGAAAAAGGCAAAGATAATTCCAATTCCTAAAACTGGAAACGACTATCGTCCCATAGCAATTTTGCCGTATTTATCGAAAGTTTTTGAATCGCTTATGTATAAACAGACAATTGAATTTTTCTTGTGTAACAAACTTTTAACTAACAGACAATCAGGTTTCGGACCAAACTGTTCTACTAGACGTGTCCGACGAAATACGAAATAATCTTGATCGAAATGAAGTTAGTTTCTTGATTCTACTTGATCACTCGAAAGCTTTCGACACGGTCGATCACAAAATTTTATGTTCAAAATTGTCTTGCATGTTTGGTTTTTCCGCAACTGCTACCCGACTAATGAGCTCATACCTAACTAATAGAATACAAGCAATGAATATCGGTTGCGCGACCTCAAGTTTTTTAAGCGTGAACCGTGGCGTACCTCAGGGTTCTATAATGGGTCCGCTTCTTTTCTTGGCTTACATAAACGACCTACCCTCTGTTCTGCATCGATGTGGCATACAAATGTACGCAAGTCTGATGTTCACTCCTGTGTTGCAAGTTTGAACGAAAATTTACTTAAAATTAATGACTGGGCATCTGCTAATGGTTTATGTCTTAATCCAATCAAGTCTAAATGCTTGATCATAGCTAGAAAACATAATTTCACCTCGCCCTACAGCAAATTATACTAAATGGATCATGTATTGAAGTCGTAAAATCGGCAAAAAATTTGGGCATTACTTTCAACAGCACTTTGGATTGGGCAAATCATGTCAACATCACTGTAGGAAAAATCTATGGTATGCACAGAAGGGCTACACAATATTTTACCCCCTTTAACATTAGAATGCTACTGGCAAAAACATATCTCGTTCCCACTCTACTATACGGTTCTGAAATTTTTGCATACTGTGATGCTGAAGTAAGCGCAAACTGAACGTTGCTTATAACAACATCGCTCGTTATGTCTTTGGACTTAAACGAACTGACCGCATATCACAGTATGCTAAACAAATATTCGGTATGGCTTTTGACCATGTTTTGAACATGAAGGCGTTAGTCTTCTTGCATAAAATTAGTTTTAGTAAGGAACCTCCTTATTTATATGAAAAATTAAAATTTTTAAGATCTCAGCGCGGTAACAACCTATTTCAACCTAGGCATGCCTGCTTGGCGTCGGAACGGCAGTTCTTTGTTAATTCAATACGACTTTGGAACTCGCTTCCATCCTATTTACACCGTATTTGCAATGCAATCTGGTTTACATCTTAACTTTCAGATCATTTATTTTCACTCTAACTTAGAGTTTTCTCTTACTAATTTCTTTTCAATATTTTTTCTTCGTTTGTTTTCTTTGTCTTTATATTTTTTCATAAATTTAAGTTAATATCTTTGGTTCAGTTTTACTAAACTGTTAACGATTTTTATATTTTTTCATTTTTTTATATGTAATTTTAACCATTAATTTTATTTAAAATTATGTTTTAGATCTTGCTTGTTTTGTTGATTTTTATCGCCAATTATGTAATCGGTGCTTAACTATAAGTTTATTCTTGTAAGCGCTTAAATTAAATTAAATTAAAAGTCAAATTGACCTAATTTTAGTTTGAATTCTGGCACTTTTCCAACTATTTCTATATCTTCCCTGGGAGTAACGTTTGTGATTGAGTCGAAGAGCGATATACGAATGAAGAAGAATAAACGTAGCGCACTTTAAAAAATGCAGAAAAGATCAAAAACGAAGCGATCGTTAAGGTTTTTTTCCATTTTCTGGCAGCAGCAGCAGGAGTAGGAGCAGGAGTAAGAGCAACAGCATCAGCAACAACAGAAGCAGCAGAAGTAGCAGCAGCAGCAACTTGTAATAAACCACACTTAATTAATACAAATTGCTTTAATTCTTTAATTTACAAACTTTATTATATTTCCTTTTATTTTTCACCTTAATCATTTGAAATGAAACTCTTAAATGCGTAGTGTTGTCAAAGTAGCATGTTTTGCAAGATGTCAAATGCAGCGCTGTGTTCAGCAAACAATAGAATTATTTGTCTTAATGCATTGAAGTGTTTCGGAGCAACGCATTGAATTATTTATTTTCAACTGTTTAACCGAAACTTTAGTTCGGATATTTAGTGATAATAATAAAATATTTCTACTGAATAATTAATGTTTCAATTGATCACTAGCTTATGTGTAGTGTTTCAATCAAAAAATAATAATTTCGAAAAGTTAATAAGCATTTATTGTAATCATTAAGCATTTATTTTAAATAAACTTTTGTTTCCCACAAATTGTATTAAAACAATCCGTTTTTTGAGTGTACGTAGAAAAAAAGAAAAACAAAAATGCTGACTTTTTATTGCTTTTGAAACTTTATGAAAAATTGGTTATTTTTTTTCATATAAAATTGCTCATTTTCATCAAAACAAGCTTAAAGTGGTCATAAAATCCTTCATTTAAATTTTCGCACACTTAAATTTTGGGAATGTGTTAAAAAACAAAGATGCGGGTTTTTTTTTATTGCGTTTGAAACTTAGTGAAAAATTGGTTATTTTTTCTTATAAATTTTTTTATTTTCATTAAAACAAGCTTTAGGCTTACTTACTTACTTACTTAGGTGGAGGTAACAACCCGTGTCCGGATTTCGACCGACCTCATCAGCTCTCGCCAGGCGCCTCTGCTTTGCGCGCGCCTTCTCCAATCGGATACACCAAGTGCGGTTAGGGCTTCCTCAGCCTGGTCCATCCATCGGAGGCATGGTCTCCCTCGTCGTCGTTGACCAGCGAACCTCGCCTCGAGCACCTTTTTCGCTGGAGCTTCGGCGTTCATACGATGGACATGACCCAGCCAGCGTAGTCGCTGCACAGTTACACGCCGAACTACGTCAATGTCTTCATAGAGCTCATACAGCTCGTGGTTCATTCGGATGCGATAGTCATCGCCGACTCGAACAGGACCGAAGATTTTGCGAAGAACTTTCTCTCGAACACCCCCAGAGCGGCTGAGTCGGTTTGCGAAACTACCCATGCCTCAGCGCCATAAAGCAGCACAGGTAGAACGAGCGTCTTGTAGAGTGTTAGTTTTGTCGATCGAGAGAGGGCTCTGGAACTTAGTTGCTTACTAAGCCCGTAGTAGCACCTATTGGCAATTATTGTTCTTCGCCTTATCTCCAGGCTGATTTCGTTGTTAGTATTAATGGCGGTGCCAAGGTATATAAACTCCTTGACTACTTCAAAGTTATAGCTGCCGGATGTAACGTGGGAGTCTAAACGCCGCGCTCCCTTGTTTGTAGACAGCATATACTTTGTTTTACCCTCATTTATCGTCAAACCCAATTTGGCTGATTCCTTTTCGATAGCGGCGAAAGCAGCGATAATATCTCCCTTGGTTCTGCCAACAATATCAATATCATCAGCATACGCAAGGAGCTGGACACCTTTATAGAAAATGGTGCCATTACGAAACACACCGACCTTTCGTACGATCCCCTCCATGATGATGTTGAAGAGATCGCAAGACAGTGGATTGCCTTGCCTGAAACCTCTTTCGGTATTGGAGGATGCGGAGAGGTCATTTCCTACCTTGACGTAGCTGCGTGTGTTGCTCAACGTCATTCTGCAAGTCTAATCAACTTTGCAGGTATACCGAACTCAGACATTGTCGCGTATAGGCAATCCCTTCTCGGGTTATCGACCGCAGCTTTAAAATCGACAAAGAGATGGTGTGTCAATTTGATTTTCGTGGGTTTTCTCCAGGATTTGTTGTAGCGTGAAAATCTGGTTTATGGTGGACTTAGGAGGTCGAAAGCCACACTAATAAGGTCCAATCAATGTTTTTGTAATCGGCTTTAATCTTTCACACAGTACGCTTAAAAGAACCTTATATGCGATGGAAATAAGACTGATACCTCTATAACTAGCGCAGATTGTAGGGTCTCCTTTCTTAAGTATAGGGCACAGTACACTGAGGTTCCAATCGTCGGGCATGCTTTCTTCTAGCCATATTTTGCTGATGAGATGATGCATGCGCGTTATCAATTCATCGCCGCCGGTTTTAAACAATTCAGCTGAAAGGCCGTCAGCACCCGCTGCTTTATTGTTTTTGAGTCGTTGGATACCAACTCGAACCTCTTCATGGCTAGGTGGTGATACTTCCACTCCGTCATCGTCGATTGGTGGCACTGCACTGCGCTCTCGATGGGCGGCATTGGTGGAATCGTCGCCAGTAAGTAAATTGGAGAAGTGCTGTCTCCACAATCTAAGCACACACTGTGTATCCGTATTCAGATCTCCATTTTCGTCTCTGCAAGTGGATGCTCCGGGCTTGAAACCTTGGGTTAGACGCTTAACCTGTTGATAGAATTTTCGTGCATCCTTCTTGGCCTGGTATACCTCTAGTTCCTCACGCTCACGCTTTTCCTGCTCTCTTTTCTTGCGTCTGAAAAGGCGCCTCTCTTCCTTCCTCTTTTCGCGGTAGTTTGCTCGCGTGGCTCGCGTTGCAGCTGACTGCAGCGTTTTTCTGTATGCGGCGTTTTTTACTGCTGTCGCGATGAGACACTCCTGATCGTACCATTGGTTCCGAGGTTGCGGGCGCCGGAAACCAATGACTTCTTCAGCGGCAGCGCGCATGGAGTGGGATATATGCGCCCAAAGTCCGCCGACGTCGTCGAGTCCAAAGGTTGGTTGGTTGAGCTTAACCGAGAGTTGAGCGGAGTAGGCTTCGGCAGTCCGTTGTAATTGCAGCTTAGCGACATCTAGCTTTCGTTGCATTCCTGTGCGTATGTTCTTCGCGCTGCATAATCGCATGCGGATCTTGGCTGCAACAAGATAATGGTCGGAGTCAATGTTGAACCCCCGAAATGTACGCACATCTAGAACACTAGAGGCATGCCTTCCGTCGATTACAACCTGATCAATTTGGTTTCGCGTTTTTTGATCCGGTGACAGCCAGGTGGCCTTGTGGATGTCGAGGTGCTTAAATCTGGTGCTACTAACTACCATGTTTCGTGCCGCGGCGAAGTCGATCAGTCTTAGACCGTTGTTCGTGGAGGTCTCGTGAAGACTGAACTGACCGACAGCGGGGCCAAAGATGCATTCCCTTCCGACTTTCGCATTGAAATCGCCCAGGACTATTTTCACGTCATGGACCGGAAGGTGGTCGTACTAGCGTAGAAAGCGTCTTTGACGGCTTCGTCCTTTCCCTCCGTCGGGACGTGCGCGCAAATAAGGCTGATGGAGAAAAATTTTGCCATGATGCGGATCGTGGCCAATCTTTCGTTCACAGGTGTGAACCGGGAAACAAGGTGACGTAGTTTCCGGCTAACAACGAATCCACATCCGAATTCGCGCTTCTCCGCATGGCAGCTGTAGTAGATATCACAGTGTGCTTGTTTAGAGCATCCTTGCCCTTTCCATCGCATTTCCTGGATGGTGGTGACGTCAGCCTTTATTGTTTTGAGGGCTTTCGCCAGTTGGATAATGGCACCTTCCCCATAAAGGGTCCGGACATTCCAGGTGCATATCCGTAAATCATTGTCCGTTTTTCGTTTGCGGTGGTCGCTAACGTAATTGGGGCTCTTATCCGAGGCTGGTTTAGTTTTCATTGGGCAGTAGTAATGTGGCGGGACCCAAACCCTGCGCACATTCCATGTTTAAGGTCTTTGGATCGACCCGCCGCTCAAATTAGCCGTCAAACTGATGGATGCCAGTTTGCCGTTGCCCAGGGAACACCACTTGGAGGTTTGAGTCGACTTGAGACGATTTCGACATGGATAATGCTGGCCTCGCCAGGTTGAGGCGGTCAGACACATTGCCATGTGAAGGTTCGCCAACCTGTTCCCTTTAAGCTTTAGGATAGTGGTCGTAAAATCTTTTACTTAAATTTTCGCAAGCTTCAATTTCGGGAATGTGTTGAAAAAGATTTATGTTAGGACATAAGTAGAAATAAAAAAAAAATGCGGATTTTTTTTTTTTATTGCGTTTGAAACTTTATGAAAAATTGGTTATTTTTTCATATAAACTTGCTCATTTTCGTCAAAACCTGCTTTAGAAAAGTGGTCATAAAATCTATAATTTAAATTTTTGCAAGCTCAAACTTCAGAAGTGTGTTCAGAAAGAGTTTTGTTAAGACGTACTTAAAACAAAAAAAAAAAAAATTACAAAAATGCGGATTTTTTTTAATAAAGTTTTAAAGTTTTATATACGGTTTTGGTTTTTTTTGGATTCCTAGGAGCTTTTTTGTGGTACATGGTAATATTTTTATTTATATTTTTAACTATATTATTTTTAGCTAGAACTTGTGGAATATATCTTTGTTAACATTTTGCGTAGAAATTATACTAAAACTTTTGCACTTTTTGAAAATATTCGGTGAAACGCTATAAAAATTGGAATTTCGTTAAATTTTCATGGCAGCATATGAAAAGCAGGATCTCTACAGCTGAAAAGTTATCACAAAATTATTAACACTAATATTAAATTAACATTAATAAGACTTCAAACTATAAACCTGCATACTTGCTTTTTCAAATTTATGACTTTTTTTCTTTACCCAATTTTGTCCATTCGCGTTACACTGTGCGACGTCACCGTGACGACAAATCGAATATCAGTCAAAAACTGTGATCGCCACGAGTTACAGAAACGAGCTACAGATATCTTACGTCAAATAAAACTGGCATCAAGTGAGGTTCGCTTACAGACATCAAAACTATGGTTATCGTTGGAAAGCTTTTCTAGCCTCGTCTCACATGAAATTGTCGATATATGAAAAGAAAAACTACAACACCAATTATATCATCAAGTGGAATCATAAAAAAAGTCAACAAAGCCTTTGAGTCTTATCAGGATATTATAAAAAAAAACCAGTGCGAATATTCCACATTTAATAAATAGTTTAAATGAAGTATTATTTGGCATTGCTCATTGCAAATTTACGAGAAATTTGTGTACGTTCAGCGTTCAATACCATATTCTAAAAAAGCAAATTGTTTTAATTTTGTACCAACGTGGCGAGTGTCAAATGTTAATTTAAACGCTTATGAAGGAACTTATATCGGCAGACTTCGAGGCTTACAATTTAGGACCGAATTTTGACCTGACAAGCGATTACTTACCAAGCACAAGTGCATTTGGTCCCGTTAAAGTACTTGACTACACTGTAAAAAGTAAATCTTACAATCAGCTGAAAAACTGTCTTATCCTAAAAGCCAACATCTTAGTTGTCTTAATTTAAGGCAGCCAAATGATTAAAGCAGAGCTTCCATCACCGAATTTCAAGCACGTTGCAGTGTGATATAAATATATAATAATAATAAAAATAGTACTGCGCTACTATACTACATTTTAAAAGCGCAACAAAATTTATTTACTTTGGCGCGATGATAGCGCTCTGAACTCCCAACCGTGAGATGGCGGGTTCGAACCCCACAGGTTGGTATTATTTTTTGTTATTTTTATAATTGCATTTTTATTTTATTTTAACATTTATTTTGAAAACATATAAAATTAATTTGATTTGAAAAATATTTACACTTTCTCATTTCTAATCCTTGGGACTCGAACCCGGACTGCTTAAGTTGACTGGTTTACTGCGCTCTCTGCTTAACCAATTGCACCACCGTTATTTGTTTTTCAGTTGGCTAATATTTGTGTAATGCTGCTGCGTAGCATTTAATTGTGTACATCAAATTTTTGTGATGGCCTTGAGATACTGGTTAACGTGCTTGATTTGTTTGCGATGCAGCTAAGGTTCGAGTTCCACTTTGTATAAAGTAAACAAGATCAATTGAAATTAAGATTGAGGTTGCCTAAAATTTTAAAAGCTAGCTCTTCAATAAAAAATTAAGATTTCCTGCTGACTTCATTTAAGTCAACAGAATATTCAAAACAAGCTGTGGCTTACATAAGGTTAAAGTTGACTTTCAGGTAGGGTTTAAAATTAGATTTACTTTTTAGAGTGTATTTCCCGTTGGTAAACTATCCTCAGACGGTTACTCAACCGCATACGAACTGAAGTGTTCGTAGCAGAAAGATTAATGTTCTAGTAATAGAAGAGGTCAAGACCAGGTCAGTGCCTTGGGTGTCCAGGGAGGTCTAGGAAACTATGGAAGCCTTAAAGTGTCATCGGCAGCAGCAGTGCGATATGAAAAATCCAGATGAAAACATGAATGTTATGTTTCAAAAGCGTCTATATTAAAATATTAAAAAATATCATACAATTAAAAAACAAGATATGCAGACCGATATGTTGCACATAAGCATTAATTAAATTTAAAATAAGCATACATTTTTTGTATTGCTTGAGATAAATGTATATTCGAGTTGTTTTTGTTTGGTTATTTTAATTACTAGTATGAAATATGGACTACAAATTTTATTGACAAACCCATTTGCGGTTATTATTTTAATGTCGATTCCCAGGTGGCTTGCAAAAAAAAAGCAGCAACAACAACATACACTTCATCATGTTGCAAAAATGTATTTGTAAATATATGCAGTTTGTCCTTTTGCACACATTTAATCCACCTCGCAAATTCACGCGCTGGGCATCGCCCCATATGGGACAGCTTCTGTGTTTGATCGCATACAGGTTACTTAACCGCATCGAAGCCATTGCATCAGGCCCGTAGCCACAATTTTATTTTGAGGGGAGATTTGATAATCGAAAAAATATAGTTACTGCTATAAAATGTGAAACGCCTATTTGCGGCATTTTTTACAATAATTACAGTACTTTAAAAATTTTTTATGAATGTGGCTTTTTTAGAGGTCATCACAAAAAATGACTCAGTGGACATTTTTTACAGATAAAGCAAAGCAAAAACTTACTATGCAAACAGTGCACTTTTCTCAATTTGATGCACTGCAAAAAATATTTACTGTATTTTTGGTTAATTGTTTGGTTAACTGTTTGGTTAATTTTTTTTTTTATGAATTTATGATAAAATTTTTGGTATATAACATATTTTACTCTCAAACTTGTCTTTTAACATTTATTTTTAGAGTAAAACAGAACAAAGTATGTGAATTTTATATTTTAAAAGGAGAGGATTTCAGACACCAATAAATTTTTCAAATGTATCTAATGCAGAAATATAAGTGTATTTACACCAAAAAACACAAAAAAACAAACTATAATCAAGTTTTAATATGCCTACTGGGTAATTTGTCAGATAAAAAACAGAATTGTTAATAATATTTAGGTTTTTTTAGTGATATTAAACAATTTAAGGTCGCTTGATTAAATATTCTTTAAAAAATATGGTAGACTTCACCAAAGGTATAACCATTCATATTAGGGGTGAACAAGATGAAAATGATATAAAATTTTTTTATGCTTACTACATCAAGATGATTAAAACTTACCTAATCAACTCTTGTGCCAAATCCCATAAAAAGTCCTTTTCATATTATTTTAGTATTTTAAAGTTTAATTTTTGGTTAAATTATTTTTCAATCGCTTGCAACCAGTGAATGCAAGATAATACGAACACTCTTGTACCAAATAAAGTTCTTGTCATATTTTTATAGCGTTTTAAGTTAACTTAATGTTGCTTTCGACCAGTGTTGTGACATATTACCTTGGAAAGTAATATGTTACTTATTACATATTACTGACTCTTTAAAGTTATAATATTATATTACTTATTACTTGAAAATTTGAGTAAATTAGTGCTAACTACTATATTACTATTTTGCTAAGAATTAAAAGAAATGTTCCTCGTTTTTTTATACATATACAATTATACATAATTATACAAAACTTTTTATCAAATATTTCAAAAACTCATATCTTTTTGTATACAGTTTTTTTATCAACTAACATTTTTTGTCACGAAAACGCACACCAACGAAGGCAATAAACGAGAAGCAATACTATTTTCCATAGAAAAATCTATTGCTTCTAGTGTCTTAATCACCGTTAGTGTGCTTTTTCGTGATACGAAATGAAGGGTTAATTTAATAAATGATATACATATTATTATATCTTAAAAGACGCAGGTTTTTCAAACAAGCCATAACTCAATTTATTTCTTCGTTTACGAATAACGTGAAAACGGAAGTAGAATATGTAATTTAAATTAATCGCAAATTATGAAATGCACATAACATCAGCTGCGCAAGTTAAGTTTTTTGTTTTTTAATTACTATGCAAAAGTGATCAATAAACTACACCATAAACGAAACAGATTAGATTTTGGACAGCATAAGGTTATCATGAGATACAAAAGATAAGTTTTAAGATTGCATTGATTAAGAAATTATAACAAAGTAATATGCCATAGGTAACTAGCAAAAAATAATAATATTACTGGTTGTTATAACATTCGCTGTCAATACACTCCGCGGCAGCAGAATAGGTTCACTGCTTCAATGAAATACAAACCATTTTTTCTCTTAAAGTGAGCGTTGGGGGAAACTTTTTGTTGTTGTTTTCTCTTTAGTCTTTTTTTATAAAAAGTTAGGTAAAGAGAAATTGTATATAAAGGAACCGTTCATTTTCTGTTGTTCTTTTAGCTTTGGTGCGTCATTAGAATAGGTTCATCCCATTAATTTGAAGAAATGGAATCGAAAATATTTTTCGTTTTAACTTAATTTCTTTATTTTTGTTTTATTAAACACATTTTTTATAATCAGTGCTACCTTCTTTATTTAAATTAGTTTCATAAATCCGATTTGCAATGGAATCATAAAGGTGCTTCAAGTAGTTCAAAGAATTTTACTCCAAGCCACTTTAATGGCAGAAATGAGCGACTCTTTGTCTTCAAATTGTCGACTGGAGTCATAAACTTTCCGAACTAACCAACCCCAAACATTTTCAATAATCTTTAGGCCCGGTGAGTATGGATGCCATGACAACGATTGATCATTTTTTCACTAATTCCGCTTGTAACGATACGTGCCGTATGAATAAGAGCGTTATCTTGTTGGTGAATCCATTCCAGGGGTCCAAAAATATTCTGAAACTTTGGGAAAGCTTGTTCTAGCATCGCTTTATACTCTATTTCTAGTCATTCTGCAAATTGGAAACTCCACCTCAATGGTTTCAAAATATGTTATAGCCACCCAAACCAAAAGTTCAACCAATTTTCTTTCCGTTCAGGGTTTAATGGTGGTTTTTTCTTAATCTTACGTCGTGTTAGGTGTGGAGCGCTATTATCGTATGACACGAGCTTTTTTTTTAAAGTTTTTTTTTAAATTTTTGGTGATGTTCCAAATTTGAAAGTGTGTTTTTTCCGAAAAAAATATTGACTTTAAAAATTCATAAGAAATCGAAAAAAAATTTAACAAAAGCTCGTGTCATACGATAGCGAATCAAGTTTAAAAAAATACAAAAAAAAAAAATTTCGTCAAAAAATGGACCCGCGAAACCCCGGTTTCGAGATAAACGCGTTCAAAGTTTGTGAACATAGAAAAAAAAGGTTACCTTCAATCTGCCATGCCTGCTTCGTACTGTATGCCTTCGTTATCTTGTGTTGTGCTGTTTCTTATAGTTTTTTGCAATCGTTTAGCAAATCGGGCTTCACCCTTAACCCTTCAAGTAGGTACGAAATAACAACCACGAAATACAATCCAAATATATACCATAGTCCTTTCCATATTCTTATAGCGTTTCTATTTCAATTTCATTCCCGGTTTCCGGTTGCGCACATTGCATGCAAGAAGATAGGAAGTGACATTATCTACTACTGTGCCAAATACATAGTCCTTTTTATATTATTATAACGTTTTTAAGATTAATTTTCTCTTTCATTCGGCTACTTTCGGTTGGTAAGGTGACATAAAATTTAACATTTTTTGTCCAATTTTAAAATCTGCAAACAAGTGGCGCGTGGGCAAAACAAACATATTTTGTAAAAAAAGGATAAACGTTGCTACATTTTTATTTCTGGTGTTTTTGAGAGCAGCTGCATTTAATAACTTAATATTAGCTACGCACATCACTTCCTATTCAGCCTCCAATTTTCTTTAATAGTTTTGTTAACTCTATTGCCTCAAGTAAATACACACGGTTTAAAATCTTGGACTAAATTTCAGTAAATCCTGTACTGTATATATGACGACACCGAAATTGTTTTAAAATTTAAACCACGCCAAATACTAAAACTGAGTTTAATTCCCGCATGTGTTTAAATCGCAATACCCGATGTGGACTAAAAACCTTATAACAAGTCTTATTAGATTTTAAGCCACAACGTACTAATAACGAAACTGGTTTTGTTAACACAACTTATTTCCTTTTTTTTTTCTTTTATACTATCATTTTTAAACTAACTCCTATTGTAGGTTTTGAGCTCACGTCTTCATTGAAATGAAGGTAGTAAACGTTGCTTGTGCGCCATACATGCTGTATTAAATCTTATATTATGGCTTGCTTATTCCAATTGTTCTAGTTTTTGAAACCGATTGTATTACTTTTTAGAAAATTTGTATTAAATTTGAAACTGTAGGTACTAAAGTTCAAATTTTATTCCAACTTTATTAAAATTGTGTACAGCTTTGACTAAAAAAGTTGCTAGTATTTTGAAAAGTATTAATTCTAATAATAAATGGTTTAAAAAATACATTATTCCAATCATTAGTTTAAAAATTACTCCAAAATTTTTAACCGTGCATATAGGCGTGATATTCTTAAAAGAATTATTAACATTATATAAATAATATGCAAAATATGGATTAGCTTCAGAGAAAACGAACAGGAGGCAGCTTATACGTTACAGGATGAGTTCATTGATCATGAACATTTTTTAGAATTGGTTCCTTTAATAACTACATATAATGTTTATCTCAAAGAATATGTTAAAAAGTCAATAGTCAAGTAAGCTGTCAACAAATAAGGCATGTTATCTATATTTCATTCCCACTGTTTACCTGTTTTAGGGTGGTAAAATGCCATTAGTCGTTTTTTTTAAGCCTGCGTGAATTTTTTTAGATATGCGTGCAATTTTTTATTTTGGAAGTTTGACTAATATTGGTAAAGGCTTGATCCATTTGCGTTTTTATTTGAAAGGTATCTTGTTCAGAACATGCTGCACCTTTATTTATGACTGGAAAATTTATTTTTTCAAAACTTTAAAGGTATCTTAAAACATTGTAAAACGTTTTGAATATAAACGTAATGAAGATTAATGCCTTAAGGTGAGAGGGCCGGTCAGGTCATTGTTTTCTAGGTCAAATTTAAGGCCCCAGTCCGCCTATGTTCACCTCGCAGTAGTAAATTGCAACTTTTGGGAGTAATATTTGCATATGAAAGTATGGTAAAATTAACAAACAAAAAATAATTCCAACTCAATGATAACATACATAATAGCTGCATTTCCGTGGCACTGGATCAGATCAAATCTCAGTGAAACAGTTTTAGTTCAACTTTATTACAATTTGGCATCACTCGCGATGAAGTGTTAAAATTCGAGTGCGAGCAGTAAGACGAAAACTTGTCGAAGAGTATTTCAGATTTGTCAACTATGTTATTTTTGAAAAAAAATGCTTTAAGCTTAGCAGCATTTTATGATCAGAAATAGAGCCAGGAAAAGAGCTGGTTCTAATTTTTGTTTTTGCATTGTGAATAAAATAGAGCCACACTCTAGATCAGCAACAACGGGAATGCAGCTAATGATAACTAAAACTAAGTTTTTATAAAAAGTGTTTTATTTGTATTAAAAAATCATTACAAATTTAAAAAATTGCGATCAGTTGTTTGCTTTTTACAGAAAAAAACGTTAGTTACAGGATTATTGTGATTAATATTAACAAAATAAACCAAAGCTATATTTTCAAATTCAGTTTACGCTTACTTTCAGAAAGTTTATCTAAAATAAAATCTACTGATGGCGTCACATCCCTGTACAGATTTAGCAATCTGAGACCGTTTAATCCATCTTGCAACATCGTGCTTCTTAAATCAGCATTGGTAAATTAAATATATTAGAGAATATTTCCTTATAGCACAGTTCTAAGGCTTAAAACACTGTCCTTTTTCCATTGTTAGTTTTATTACTAACTTTATACTAACCCTTCAGTTTCATTTTGAAATCATCAAAATTTCCTTCCAAATCATCTTAATAAAATCCAATTAGTTTTTCAAAAGCTCCTTAAGCGCCATATCCAGCGGTTTTGTAGCGTTAGGAAATAGTGTTGAAATGAATAGTGGAAATAGATGTTTTTAAAATCTAACTCTTAGATTTGAGATAAATCAAACGCTTGTCAAACAATTTTGAGATTAGTGTCAAATCAATTTTTATTTAATTGGCTGTATGCCTAGGGTATAATAAATAAATTCTATACAATATCATATTGTGAAGTAACAAATTGAATGAGTGGTAATTTAATAATTAAGTATTAGTTCTTCAACCACAGCTCTATCTAGGGAACTAAACACCCTTTCACTCTAGTTAGTCATTCAATGTGTGGCGCCATTGCAGTGCTGTTTTCCATAGTTTATGCACTTTTATATTAAATACTCGTATATTGTTAAAAATTAGCAAAAAACACATATTTCACAAGCTTCGTTTTGCAAATGGGTTTTGCATAAAATAAACCATCACCTGTTTTTGACAGATCTAGAGACATTTTAGGTGAGAGAGATACGCTGCCAAATAGAATGAGAAGATACGCTACCACCTTGTTTCTCACACCATGCTCAAATCGAAGAATTGTCAACAGTACCCCAAGTGGTCAGAATTACAAATAAAAATAATTAAAACACATATATTCTGAACGAATAAAACATGGATAGTTTAAAAGATTACGGATCAGCGAAAATAGATTTGAAATTTATATTTTGGGTTTTCATTATTTTGATAAAAACTTGTGATTACTTTTCGTGTGAGCCACTTTGATTGTGTCCTATTTCTCTTTTTGCTTCGATATTTTGGGGGAATGGGATTTAAACCCCAAAATCCCTCTTTGGTTACGCTACTGATTATATGTATACCGAGTCCCAGTTGGTATCAAAATTATTTGATGCAAATTATAGCCGTGCAGTGTTATGGTGAGCAAGAAATGTAGTAGCTTTTTTCATTATGAATCTAACAATTACCTCGGAACTGTTCAAGACTCTCCAAACCGTCATTTTCAAAAATGATTGGCAGAATTTGCTTGCAAGTTGGGCACAATATACGGTTGAATTGCTGACTTTCTTAATAATCATTCGCTAATCACCCTTCGATATTTTTGTTTAACTACCAGTTCTGTATTTTTTGCCGTAATTTTTCTGGTTTTTTTAAAAAGAGCCAATAACACTGCCAATATTTTTCGAAGTTTGTGAAAAATTTAGCTCCTGGGCATTATATGCCACAATCATGCCCCTTTCTTCTTTGAATATCAAGGTCCAAATAAGAATCAAGAAGTTCTTGGAGTCACAATTTTAGTTTAGACCTCTCTATTGATGAACTTTTCATTTTAAGCAGAAATGAGTATTTTTCAGCGCAAACTAACGGTACTCCTTCAAATCAGTGATTATAGCTGATAAAGATACTTTGTTTAAAGTAGTACAGTTTGTTCTCTCATTCTGTGTTTGAGCTTTCTTCTGACTGTAGCCAACACAGAATTGGCAAGAGTGCATAAAAAAAATTGTTTAGTATCGTGTAGTTTTGATAAGCACCTTCGTAACTGACCTAATCTACTTTTGTTCCAACTAAATAGTGCTTCCCAAAGTATTATAGAGTTTTAATATATTATAGCAACTTTAATTTCCGGCTCATTTCAGCTATCTCCGTCCTCTGCACTCAAAATCATAGAAACTGGCTGAAACTTCTCATGTGGCAAATTCCAATATAGTAAAATTGATGTAACTCGATATATATTTCTTAACGTATAATTCTTGCGTTTTAAAGTTTTATATCCAGTTTTTTCCGCTTACCCCCTGTTGCCCCCACTACGAACGGTATTATTATTATAGCGTTTTAAGTTTAAGTTCCGGTTACATTTGGCCACTTGAGGTCGCACTTACTACAAGATTATACGAACTGACGTACGAGTATTCTACTCTCGACTTAATCCACTACTATGATCATGTTCATCATTTTAACATGAATGTGTACCGAAATGTAGTCTTTCATAAAATAATTTTTGAAATTTTCCTTCCACAAGAAGGGAGTGAATCTAGGTGCAAAGAATATATAACGAAAAGTTATATTTAAAAAAATTGGCGTTGAGCAAGAGCACCATATGAAAAATTGTGTTTCAAATATTTACAGTTATTGTGACGCTCTCTTTTCAACTTTTGCATGCTTGTCCCCTGTATCGATTTAAAAGATTGGATTTAAAGGCAAAATTTCCAGTTACGATCATTTCGTGCAAGATGACAGGAACTAACCTACAGATCGATTCTGTGCGTTACCGGTAATAGTAATCTTGTTACCGAAATTCGTTACCGGTCTTAGTTATCGGTATTCTGTGCACTCGGTAACGCTGTCAGACGTCATAAACTCACCTTATTGAAATAAAGCACTTTTCTTGCATCTGGCAATTCTGTGTGATACTGTGCTGAGTTGTAAACAATGGAAAAAGAAAAGTAAGTAAAAATAATTTATTGCATTATATCAATATTTACAACAATATTTGTTTTTTTTTAGCAAGAAATATGCACGCACTACGCCGGCCCAGCTAAGGTTTTACATAAACTTTATTCGGACCCACCCAGAATTGCTGCAAGGGAAAAATTGTCCCACATCGCCAAATTGCATCAAAATGTTGTGGCAAGATATTGCATCAAATTTGAATGCGATGTTGGGGCCAACTAGAACCCCAGATTCTTGGAAAGAGGTAGGTTAATTAAATTGTAAATATCTTTAATATAATAAGCGTTAAAACATGGTACTATTTTAGGCATTAAGAAACTGGCGCAAGCAGCTGCAAGCTCGTGCGCGCAAAATTATAATTGAGCGCAATCGCACAGGTGGTGGGCAGAATTTGATGCTGGACCTCAGCGAGTTCGAACAGCAGGCTTTAGAAGCGTTTGGCATTGCTGCTGTAGAAGGACATTCTGGTGTCACGCTTGGTTTCACGATAAATATGATGCACAATATAAAAAAACAACTTTTTAAATGCATAGTCTTATTTTCAAGGTTTTGACGAACGCTGAAAATGGTCAGCAGCCCACAGCTGAATCCTCGCTTCCTCCCGCTTCAATTTGCTGCACTTCCTCCACCATTTTGCCTAACCCCTACGAGGTCACGAATGTAGATATTCCATCCACTAGTCCCCTAAACACTGAAGTGCTCGAAACCCGGCGTAGCACAAAAACCTTTCGAGAGGCAGTATTACAAACTGTGCAGCAGGACATCAAGAAGCGGAAAGAGGAACAGGCTCGATTAATGCAATCTCTGGCCAGCATCGCAAATGGTGTTTCTTTGATTGCAGAAGCAATTAAAGAACTGGTGTTTCTGCACCGCCAGCATCCCTCATCCTGATATGTGCTTTTTTTTAAATATGTTGTGATTTTTTTTTGTGATATTTTTTCTTTTCTTTAAGTTAATTTTAAAATGAATTGTTGAATTACTGTTTTGTTGTGTTACTGTTTTGTTTTGTTTTATTCACATTATTAAAAAAACTTGTTTTTAGAAACATTCTTTATTTTTTAATATGAAAGTTAATAAAGGCTAGTGAAAATGAAAATATAATTAAAATTTTTCTAATATATATTGTTGATTAAATATTGTTAATTATATATTGACGAATCCGTTCGCCTTCGCGGTGCAAGTCTCTGCGAGTTGCAGTTGCTGGTATGTCAACGCCTTCATCAATTTCATCTTCATCCATTTGCAGTTCATCTTGTGGAGGATGTTGTATAACAATATTGTGTAAGATGAGGCAAGCGTTTACAATATTTGACGCAGTTTCGGGGCTATAGTGCAAAGTTCGGAATTTTGAGATGCAGCGAAAGCGTGATTTAGCTACGCCGAAGCTTCTTTCGATTACATTTCGAGCTTTGCAATGCATTTTATTGAATTTTTCTTCGTTTGAAGATCCTGGTTGAGCTAAAGGAGTAAGCAGCCACGGTTCGAGCGGATATCCCTGGTCACCTAATAACCAACTTCCTGTTTAAGTTGCCATGAACGTGCGCACTGGTGATGTTGACCAAATGTCAGAATCATGGCGGGAGCCCGGGAAATTCGCATTAACAGCCAAAAATCTTAGGTTGCTTTCGCAAACAGCTTCTACATTTATGCTATAATAGCCCTTTCGGTTCATGTACAAACTGCAAGGATTTGTTGGATCGTTCTTAGGTGGACAAATCATAGCAACGTGAGTGCAATCAATAGCGCCAATCACTCCCTTCAACCCAAACTTAGAATAGAATCTGGGCAATAATACAAAAAACATTACAAAACGCTAGCAGCAAACAATGTTGTTAATTTAACTAACCTGGCTTTAGTAGCCAACTGCTCCGCGTCTGTAGTTGGGAAACTTATTTCAGAAGCTCGGTATTTTACTATAAGACCAGATATAGATTTAATCGAACGTGACGCAGAAGATTGGCTCAGTGGGGCATAGATACTGTTCGCAACACACTTTTGGTACGAACCGTGAGCGAAAAACAGAAGGCAGCAAAAAAATCGTACTCCAAAGGGCAGAGAAGTGGCCTGCGTATCCTTTAGTATCAACTCCTCAACAAGCATGAAGCAAACTTCCTTTGGAAGACGAAAATGGAACTTGAATATGTTATCCGTCAAGTTAAACGGATCGCTGATGTCCCGCAAAGTTCTCAGCTGATGCCTTCTCGAAGATTTTTCTTCTACTTCTTCTTCTAGAAGTAGCAACAGTGAAGTTGACATCGTTTTATATATAAATTTGATGAAAATTGGATTGTAAAATTTTAAAAGTAAATGAATTACTCAAAACACGACCACATATTTTAATGCAAGCAATACAATTGTCAGCTGTTTTGCTTGTTACCACCTAAAGAGATGGTAACAGTATTTACTGGTAACGCTTGGTTGCAGAATACCAAAAGGGTGTAAAAGTTACCAAAAGGTGAATTTCTTCGGTAATAAGATTAACGTTACCGAGACAGAATAGATCTGCTAATGTACTTCTCTGGCAAAATTTCATCATTAAAGCATGGATGTGTACTTAAATGTAGTCCTTGCTATAAAATTGATGTTCTTTTAATGTTCCGCCCACAAAAAGAGGATAGGGACGTAGTACGAATTATATATAACGGTAAATTATAAATAAAAAATGTCTGCTAGATAACTTTTTCAACCAGCTTCAATTTAGATAAAACGGTCAATTGCATCATATGGATATTAGTATTTGAGTTTCGTACAGTTTTTGTGACACTCTCCTTTTAGCTTTTGCAAAAATGCACCCCTATATAAATTTAAAGACATGCGTCTAGCTAAAAATTTATGAAATATATATAATTTCACAATGTATATACTTTTATTTGCATCAATCTGAACATTTTGGAATATTTTCAACTATTGTTTTTGCAATTTGTATCATGAGAATTTAATTCACACTATTTTGTAATTTTTAAGTTTGAGATTATATTTTGGCATGAATAGGTTTTATTATAATTCCTAATAAATATTGTATTTTCAGTATAAAAGTGACGGAATCTATTAATATTATGACGTTATTTTAATAAATTGTGTTATAAAAATATACTACAAAAATTAGAAAATTTTTTAAATTAAAGTATACATATTTTTTTCTAACTAAATAAATGAATATTTATAAAAAATTCTCCTTATAAACCCATTTTGAATATATCAAAATTTGACTATAAATGCAATATGAGGAAAAAATAAATAGAAAAAATAATTTGATGCAATTATTTTACAAAAAAATAAACTCTTTAAATATCTTTAAAAAAAAGTTTTACAAATGTACATTTACTTTTACACATTACTCAAAAAATAGCCAATATTAGAAACTTGGACAAATGAGTCATAATTTATACCTAAGACTACAAAAGACTTAAAAGAAAAACACCTTATGAACAGCGCCAAGGACTTATAGAAAACATTTTATATATTATAATTTTTAATTGTTTTTAAGCACTAAATTTTCCCAATAAAATATTGATAAATCATGAAGATATTTTTCAATGTGTGCGAAATAACAAAACTTACAAAATATCTAATTTAAATTGGAATATTGTGAAATAAATTTATTGTTAAGTTTTACTTTCTTAATTTTTGTTTCATTTAGAGTTTTAGTGGATCCTTTATTTATTTAAGGAATTTTTTGGTGCAAAACCTGTGTGCACTGAGATAAAAGAATTCTCGGGTAGAATTTTACTGGAATTTTTTAACTAAGTGTTTTGTAGTGAAATATGATATAACAATTGTAACTCTTTAAATGTAAAGTTAGCATTTTCTATCTAAACTTGTTTTGAGGATAGCGATAAAAACTTGTATTGATCAAAACTTTTTCCAATTTGAATTAAAAAAATAAAAAATATAAGTAATATATATTCCAATAGTTTATTTTAAGAAACTTTGAGGCCTTTTCTGAAAAATTTTTACTTATTTTGTTTTAAATAGAAAGGAAATAAATTCGGTTTTAAGCCGTCTCTTATGCATTTTTCCCTTTTGTAACTATATGAGAAGCGGAGGTTTTATCCCCGAAAGGTCCCCCTGACAACGGGCCTGCATTAAATCGTCAACATTTCCAACATTGTCCAGTACCCAAACTGCAATCCGCCATTGCTCAATTTAATTTGAGCAAAATAATTTTTACGGAAACGGAATAATTTTGCGGAAACTGCATTCTACAGTAAATTCTCAGCACTTGTTTGGTTCTGTGGTTGCAGTACTGTGCTAAAAAGCTGAAGCCATTACTCATATTAAGCCATGTTTCTGTACATGCAGAACATACTCAGCACTCGTCGTCCCATTATTCACGGTGCTTTAATCTGCAAACGCGTTTCGCATAATTGTCCACACCCACCACGTCTGCTAACAGGACTCACAACCTTTTTTAAACCCGACAGCAACAACCTATGAGTTAATACGTGTGTTGCGTTTTGTAATGGTCACGCAACTGTGTGTTCCTGTGCCGACATTTCATTCATGCAATTATTTAATTAGGTAATTTGTAGCTCTCAAAATTGAAAACATATTCCGGAAGGATTCTGGTATTAAGCAAACAGTTGATTTCACACATGTTCCGAAAAATAATTTTTTTTTAAGCTGAGTAAAAAATGATGACAGCTGAATCATATAGTGAAATAAACTAACAAAACACGCTCAGATTAGTATGTGAGTTTTTTAAATTCTTAAGCCCGGTCTACGATTATCCGAATATTCGGTAACTTTCATTATTTTTATCACAAAATTTAAAATGCGATCGATGTCCGAATAAATATTATCAGATAATCCAAATTTTCTAAAAGCTTCGGTAGGGTCTTTCAACAAGAAGTATCATTTTAAATTTCCTACCTTTTTTCATGTGGCAATATATAACTGTCAAATATTTGACAAAGAAAAACTAGAATATTTTCAAATATGGAGTAATACGCACTCGCGCTCGCACAACGCACTGAAATAGTCAAAATTTACTACAAAAACTGTGAAAATATAGTGAACACGACTCGTAAAGTTCGTACTGTTTTTGGCCATCATTAAGCGTCTTTTCGAACGTCTCGGACAAGTTAGTAATGTAAAGACCTTTAACTTGCGATCGTTCGGCTAGGTCAACTGAAAAGATCGCAGTTGTAGCTGAGAGTGTGGTTGAAAACCCAGTTTTGTCCATTTCGAGACGATCATTGGAATTGGGCGTATCCAAAGTCACTTTGCACCGTATTTTGAATAAAGATCTTTGCCTATATACTGATAAGACCATGGATTTGGTGCTGTAAATGCATAAACAAGATCATGATTTCTTAAGCAAAAATATTCTGAGTGATGAGGCTCATTTTCATCTGTCTAGGTACGTAAATAAGCAAAACTGTCGCATCTGGGGCTCTGAAAACCCAAGAGAAATAGTCAAACAACCTCTCCATCCCCAACGAGTCGAAGTTTGGTGTGGTTTTTGGAGTGACGGCTTCATCGGACCATTTTTGATGCGGCCGTTTAAGAGAATGGATTCATTACTGAATTAATTTTGACTTTACTATTACTATTTTACTATTACTATTTTGACTGACTTTTTTGGTCTGAAATTGATGATATGGATGTAGACAACGTTTATTTTCAGGAAGACAGGAGAAAATTGAAAATTGGAGTAATTAGTTACTAACTATTATATTACTTTTCTCTAAGAATTAAAAAAAATGAAAGACATAGTACTAAAACCCAAAATATCTCTTTTTTATACATATAAAATCGCAGAGTATTAGAAGATATAAGAATCAGAAGTGGAAAAAAAAATGTTCCCATGTAACTTATATGGAAAATAGAAAATTGCGATGCACGACTTCTAAATACTAATATTAAGCTATACGGTTCTTACACACATCTCTTCTCACCTCCCTGAATCTATTTTACAAGGAACTTTGAAAAATCAAATGTTGTGAACTTTTTTGAATCACCCTTTATTAAATATTTCATAAACTCATATGTTTTTGTATTCATTTCTAATAAAAATAGACTCATTTTGTGTCACGAAAAGCACACCAATGATAGGCAAGACACGAGAAGCGAAATAGAAAATAGAATATAGGTAGAAAAATCTATTGCTTCTTGTGTCTTTGTCATCGTTAGTGTGAATTTGAATTATCGCAAATTATGAAGTGCATATAACATAAGCAGCGTAAGTTAATTTCTTTGTTTTTTTACATATGATGCAAAAGTAATAAATAAACTACACCACAAACGAAACAAAATAGATTTTGAACAGCATAAGTTTATCATGAGATACAAAAGATAAACTTTAATGTCAGTAATAAGTTATTTTACTGAATTAGGGATAAAGTTGTATATATTAGTAAAATAATATTACTAATATGTTACATCATATATTACAATATTACAATTACATATATTACAATTACAACGGACTGCCGAAGCCTACTCCGCTCAACTCTCGGTTAAGCTCAACCAACCAACCTCTGGACTCGACGACGCCGGTGGACTTTGGGCGCATATATCCCACTCCATGCGCGCTGTCGCTGAAGAAGTCATTGGTTTCCGGCGCCCGCAACCTCGGAACCAATGGTACGATCAGGAGTGTCGCATCGCGACTGCAGTAAAAAACGCCGCATACAGAAAAACGCTGCAGTCAGCTGCAACGCGAGCCGTGCGAGAAAACTACCGCGAAAAGAGGAAGGAAGAGAGGCGCCTTTTCAGACGCAAGAAAAGAGAGCAGGAAAAGCGTGAGCGTGAGGAACTAGAGGTATACCAGGGCAAGAAGGATGCACGAAAATTCTATCAACAGGTTAAGCGTCTAACCCAAGGTTTCAAGCCCGGAGCATCCACTTGCAGAGACGAAAATGGAGATCTGAATACGGATACACAGTGTGTGCTTAGATTGTGGAGACAGCACTTCTCCAATTTACTTACTGGCGACGATTCCACCAATGCCGCCCATCGAGAGCGCAGTGCAGTGCCACCAATCGACGATGACGGAGTGGAAGTATCACCACCTAGCCATGAAGAGGTTCGAGTTGCTATCCAACGACTCAAAAACAATAAAGCAGCGGGTGCTGACGGCCTGTCAGCTGAATTGTTTAAAACCGGCGGCGATGAATTGATAAGGCGCATGCATCAGCTCATCAGCAAAATATGGCTAGAAGAAAGCATGCCCGACGATTGGAACCTCAGTGTACTGTGCCCTATACTTAAGAAAGGAGACCCTACAATCTGCGCTAGTTATAGAGGTATCAGTCTTATTTCCATCGCATATAAGGTTCTCTCAAGCGTACTGTGTGAAAGATTAAAGCCGATTACAAAAACACTGATTGGACCTTATCAGTGTGGCTTTCGACCTCCTAAGTCCACCATAGACCAGATTTTCACGCTACGACAAATCCTGGAGAAAACCCACGAAAATCAAATTGACACACACCATCTCTTTGTCGACTTTAAAGCTGCGTTCGATAGCCCGAGAAGGGATTGCCTATACGCAACAATGTCTGAGTTCGGTATACCTGCAAAGTTGATTAGACTTTGCAGAATGCCGTTGAGCAACACACGCAGCTCCGTCAAGGTAGGAAATGACCTCTCCGAAACCTTCAATACCGAAAGAGGTTTCAGGCAAGGCGATCCACTGTCTTGCGATCTCTTCAACATCATCATGGAGGGGATCGTACGAAAGGCCGGTGTGCATCGTAATGGCACCATTTTCTATAAAGGTGTCCAGCTCCTTGCGTACGCTGATGATATTGATATTGTTGGCAGAACCAAGAGAGATGTTACCGTTGCTTTCGCAGCTATCGAAAAGGAATCAGCCAAAGTGGGTTTGACGATAAATGAGGGTAAAACAAAGTATATGCTGTCTACAAACAAGGGAGCGCGGCGTTTAGACTCCCACGTTTCATCCGGCAGCTATAACTTTGAAGTAGTCAAGGAGTTCGTTTATCTTGTCACCGCCATTAACACTAACAACGAAATCAGCCTGGAGATAAAGCGAAGAACAATAATTGCTAATAGGTGCTACTACGGGCTCAGTAAGCAACTAAGTTCCAGAGCCCTCTCTCGATCGACAAAACTAACACTCTACAAGACGCTCGTTCTACCTGTGCTGCTTTATGGCGCTGAGGCATGGGTAGTTTCGCAAACTGACGCAGCCGCTCTGGGGGTGTTCGAGAGAAAAGTTCTTCGCAAAATCTTCGGTCCTGTTCGAGTCGGCGATGACTATCGCATCCGAATGAACCACGAGCTGTATGAGCTCTACGGAGACATTGACGTAGTTCGGCGTATAACTGTGCAGCGACTACGCTGGCTGGGTCATGTCCATCGTATGGACGACGAAGCTCCAGCGAAAAAGGTGCTCGAGGCGAGGGTCGCTGGTCAACGACAGTAGATACAATATGGCGGTTCTGGGGCAGGTGGAGCGGTGGAGCAAGCCGATGACGTCACGCCCGCACCCCAGCGCCATCTAGTGGGGGCTTTTTGCTCAAATGTGCAAAGGTGTATGTCTTTGCTAAAAAGCTATTATGGTGTATGTCTTTGCTAAAAGCTATTATGGTGTATGTCTTTGCTTTATTTATACTTTTAAATTGGCAAGTTTGGTATATGTCTTTGATGTAATTTATATTTTTAAATTAGCAAGTTTGGTGTATGTCTTTGCTGTAAGCTTTTAAAAATTGGCAAGTTTGGTGTATGTCTTTGCTAAAAAGCTATTATGGTGTATGTCTTTGCTAAAAGCTATTATGGTGTATGTCTTTGCTTTATTTATACTTTTAAATTGGCAAGTTTGGTATATGTCTTTGATGTAAGCTTTTAAAAATTGACAAGTTTGGTATATGTCTTTGCTTTATTTATACTTTTAAATTGGGAAGTTTGATGTATGTCTTTGCTTTAAACTTTTTAAAATTAACAAGTTTGGGGTATTTCTTTGCTTTAAGCGTTGGTCATAATTTTATACGCTACATTATCGGTAGTGATAGTCAAGCGAGTTCTTATCAGTGTTTGCATGTTTTGTTTTTTTCTTAACCCTCGCATTAGTTATAGCAATGACTCAAAAAATAAATATATATTTATAAGACTTCTAACGTAGACTGCGTGGTGGCATACTTATCAGAGTTCGCATTAGTAAACGAAATACATTACAACCAAGAAGTTTCTAGAAGCTTCGAGAAGCAGAAACGTCGAGAACATTTTAGAAGTTGACAACATCACAAAAAAAAAAAAAAAATTTTTTTAAGTCAAAGGTGTTAAGTCTCAAGCTTCATCGTGTGAGAGAGAGAGAGAGAGAGAGAAAGGGAGAGAGAGAAAGGGAGAGAGAGAATTTAATAGTAAGAGAGAGAAAGGGAGATAGCAAATAGCGCGATCCTATACAAAGAATACTTCAGAATCAACCTAACCTAATCCAATGCCAAGAAGAGTCAGGGAGTTTCTAGAAGCTTCGAGATGCAGAAACGTCGAGAACATTTTAGAAGTCGACTTATGTTATTGTATGCCGATGACGTCACCCATACCCATCCTGGTACGGATTTTAATTTTATTTCATTTCAATTTCAATACTAATTTCAAGGTTAAAGTGATAAGAGCCAAGCTTTATAGTAAGCGCACTCATAACCCGCAAGTTCAAGATAAGGCAGCAATGGACAAGTTCAAACATGTTTTTTGTGTTACTTATAAAATAAATAAACAATTTTTGCGGTCAAGTGCAAGGGCAAAAAAAAGAAGATAAGAATTTAAAGTTGATATGTCAAAAACTAAGCTAAGCTAACCTAAGCTAATATAAGCTAAGGCTGCGTTTATAGTGAACGCCCATAATCGGCTGCTTTTTTATAATGGTTCTTGTTGTTGTTGTTCTTACTGTTGCTATTGTTGTTCTTACTTATGTTGTTGTTTTTGTTGTTGTTGTTGTTCTTGTTCTTGTTGTTGTTCTTACTGTTGTTGTTGGTGTTGTTCTTACTCTTGTTGTTGTTGTGGTTGTTGTTGTTGATGAGGCTGTTTTACTAATAAAAATAGGCAATCTAAAGTTACTAAATAAATAGCTAAACTTCTTTATTAAAATATTATTTATATTAATTACACCACATTTTGAGCCCAATTTGGTCACATCTGTTGATAACCAAGATAAGCTATGGAAGCTACGTCCAATTACGGACCATCTCAAGTCAAATATGTTGAAGAACTATCACCCAACACAACATTTATCTTACGATGACAATGGACGACACGGTTGCAAGCAGTTTTTTAAAGGTAAACCAATCGGCCAAACGGTTACATGTTAAATTTTGACATATATCAAGGCAAGAACCCACGTTGTACCAATCCATATATGATGAACGATTCGGAAAATGTGCAGCACCACTTATAACTATGATCGACGACTTTCAGATGATTTGAAAGGCCTTATTGAATATTTCATTCATATTGAATTATTGTTTGATTGATTATCGATATTGTGATTGATTGATTGATTATCGATCAGTTTTAGCCGGTAGCTGTTGAACAGTACAGACCAGTTTTAGCCGGTAGCTGTAGAACAGTACAGACCATTTTAGCTGGTAGCTGTAGAACAGTACAGATCAGTTTTAGCCGGTAGCTGTAGAACAGTACAGACCAGTTTTAGCAGTTGCTGTTGATCAGTACAGACCAGTTTAGCAGATAACTGCTAAAACTGGTCTGTACTGTTCTACAGCTACCGGCTAAAACTGATCTGTACTGTTCTACATCTACCAGCTAAAATGGTCTGTACTGTTCTACAGCTACCGGCTAAAATGGTCTGTACTGTTCAACAGCTACCTGCTAAAACTGGTCTGTACTGTTCAACAGCTACCGGCTAAAACTGATCGATAATCAATCAATCAATCACAATATCGATAATCAATCAAACAATAATTCAATATGAATGAAATATTCAATAAGGCCTTTCAAATCATCTGAAAGTCGTCGATCATAGTTATAAGTGGTGCTGCACATTTTCCGAATCGTTCATCATATGGATTGGTACAACGTGGGTTCTTGCCTTGATATATGTCAAAATTTAACATGTAACCGTTTGGCCGATTGGTTTACCTTTAAAAAACTGCTTGCAACCGTGTCGTCCATTGTCATCGTAAGATAAATGTTGTGTTGGGTGATAGTTCTTCAACATATTTGACTTGAGATGGTCCGTAATTGGACGTAGCTTCCATAGCTTATCTTGGTTATCAACAGATGTGACCAAATTGGGCTCAAAATGTGGTGTAATTAATATAAATAATATTTTAATAAAGAAGTTTAGCTATTTATTTAGTAACTTTAGATTGCCTATTTTTATTAGTAAAACAGCCTCATCAACAACAACAACCACAACAACAACAAGAGTAAGAACAACACCAACAACAACAGTAAGAACAACAACAAGAACAAGAACAACAACAACAACAAAAACAACAACATAAGTAAGAACAACAATAGCAACAGTAAGAACAACAACAACAAGAACCATTATAAAAAAGCAGCCGATTATGGGCGTTCACTATAAACGCAGCCTTAGCTTATATTAGCTTAGGTTAGCTTAGCTTAGTTTTTGACATATCAACTTTAAATTCTTATCTTCTTTTTTTTGCCCTTGCACTTGACCGCAAAAATTGTTTATTTATTTTATAAGTAACACAAAAAACATGTTTGAACTTGTCCATTGCTGCCTTATCTTGAACTTGCGGGTTATGAGTGCGCTTACTATAAAGCTTGGCTCTTATCACTTTAACCTTGAAATTAGTATTGAAATTGAAATGAAATAAAATTAAAATCCGTACCAGGATGGGTATGGGTGACGTCATCGGCATACAATAACATAAGTCGACTTCTAAAATGTTCTCGACGTTTCTGCATCTCGAAGCTTCTAGAAACTCCCTGACTCTTCTTGGCATTGGATTAGGTTAGGTTGATTCTGAAGTATTCTTTGTATAGGATCGCGCTATTTGCTATCTCCCTTTCTCTCTCTTACTATTAAATTCTCTCTCTCCCTTTCTCTCTCTCCCTTTCTCTCTCTCTCTCTCTCTCTCACACGATGAAGCTTGAGACTTAACACCTTTGACTTAAAAAAATTTTTTTTTTTTTTTTGTGATGTTGTCAACTTCTAAAATGTTCTCGACGTTTCTGCTTCTCGAAGCTTCTAGAAACTTCTTGGTTGTAATGTATTTCGTTTACTAATGCGAACTCTGATAAGTATGCCACCACGCAGTCTACGTTAGAAGTCTTATAAATATATATTTATTTTTTGAGTCATTGCTATAACTAATGCGAGGGTTAAGAAAAAAACAAAACATGCAAACACTGATAAGAACTCGCTTGACTACCACTACCGATAATGTAGCGTATAAAATTATGACCAACGCTTAAAGCAAAGAAATACCCCAAACTTGTTAATTTTAAAAAGTTTAAAGCAAAGACATACATCAAACTTCCCAATTTAAAAGTATAAATAAAGCAAAGACATATACCAAACTTGTCAATTTTTAAAAGCTTACATCAAAGACATATACCAAACTTGCCAATTTAAAAGTATAAATAAAGCAAAGACATACACCATAATAGCTTTTAGCAAAGACATACACCATAATAGCTTTTTAGCAAAGACATACACCAAACTTGCCAATTTTTAAAAGCTTACAGCAAAGACATACACCAAACTTGCTAATTTAAAAATATAAATTACATCAAAGACATATACCAAACTTGCCAATTTAAAAGTATAAATAAAGCAAAGACATACACCATAATAGCTTTTAGCAAAGACATACACCATAATAGCTTTTTAGCAAAGACATACACCTTTGCACATTTGAGCAAAAAGCCCCCACTAGATGGCGCTGGGGTGCGGGCGTGACGTCATCGGCTTGCTCCACCGCTCCACCTGCCCCAGAACCGCCATATTGTATCTACTAACGACGACGAGGGAGACCATGCCTCCGATGGATGGACCAGGCTGAGGAAGCCCTAACCGCGCTTGGTGTATCCGATTAGAGAAGGCGCGCGAAAAGCAGAGGCGCCTGGCGAGAGCTGATGAGGTCGGTCGAAATCCGGACACGGGTTGTCACGGCCATCTAAGTAAGTAAGTAAGGTTTGACTGATTTTTGTGTTATTGAAATAAATTTTCACAATGTTTACATTTTTGGCTGGACGGGCTTGTATGGATTTATTTCAATAACACAATTAGATACTTCAGATATTAGATATTATTTTCAGGATATGTATGAAAATAAATGCTTTTTTCCCGAATTTCTTTGTTTTTAATTTTTTTAGGTCAAATAGGAAATTTTTCATATAATTCAATTTATGAAATTTTCCAATAAATTTCATAATTGAATTTGTTCAGTATGTACAATGTTACATTTTTTTGCTGCTTTTGCTTGCATAGATTTATTTCATTTCATTTCATACTTATTTCAAGTTGAAGTATGAAAATACGAAATGTTATTTTTTCAAAGTTTTTAATAATCTCAACTTAATGGAATTTATTCTATTTCTTAAAAAAAATTGGAATAAACAAATTTTTTTTTACCACATTTTTTGCCTGGCTTGCTGGTATATTTCATGCATTTATTTCAATATGCCAATTAGATATTTGCAAGATTCAGGTATTTGCATGAAAATATGATAGGATTTTTATATATATTTTTTAATATTTGTAAATACCTACACAAAACTTTTTTAGGTCAAAAAGAATTTTTAGGAAAAAAAAGCAAACAATAATCAATGCGCCGCCACCTAGCCGCGAACCCGGGCATTTTGCGTTCAAGGAAAACGCGTAAGCAGCCAGCCATAAATCAATTAAAGAAATTTTTTTTCTTGACAACAAATAAGAGCAAAATCCATGTGTGTGGGTAGCTGAAATGGAAGAAAGAAATTTGCATGCATCATTTGCAGGAATTCTAATCAGTCGACTGGTTTGACTGATTTTTTTTGTTTTTGCTGTCTGCTTGGATTTTATTGCTGCTTCTCAGCTGCTTTTTTTTTATTTTTTGGGTGGATTTCGTCCATAGTCAGAAATGATATTTTTATGATTTTGTCTAATTTGAAGTATGAAGGTATAGAAAAATCGCTATAACTTCTTCACTTCTAATTAGATTGAAATGCACCCAAGGACAAAATGCTGGCAAATTTTACAATCTTTAAAATGAATAAATTTACTCTTTGGGCTGGATGGCTTGTTTATATTTTTTTTGGTTGGTTTTTGTTTTTGCTTTCTGCTTGGATTTTTTTTGCTGCTCCTCAGCTGTTTTTTGTTTGCTATATTTGGAGTGCATTTCGTCGATAGTCAGAAATGATATTTTTACGATTTTGTCTATTTTGAAGTATGAAGGTGTAGAAAAATCGCTATAACTTCTTCATTTGTAATTAGATTGAAATGCACCCAAGGACAAAATGCTACCAAATTTTGTTATCTTTAAAATGAATATTTTTTAATTTTTTTTACTAAATTTATTCATTTCAATCTAATCAGAAATGAAGAAGTTCTAGCGATTTTTCTATACCTTCATACTTCAAAATAGACAAAATCATAAAAATATCATTTCTGGCTATCGACGAAATCCACCCAAAAAATAAAAAAAAGCAGCTGAGAAGCAGCAAAAAAATCCAAGCAGATAGCGAAAACAAAAAAAATCCGTCAAACCAGTCGACTGATTAGAATTCCTGCAAATGATGCATGCAAATTTCTTTCTTCCATTTCAGCTACCCACACACATGGATTTTGCTGTTATTTGTTGTTAAGAAAAAATTTCTTTAATTGATTTATGGCTGGCTGCTTACGCGTTTTCCTTGAACGCAAAATGCCCGGGTTCGCGGCTAGGTGGCGGCGTATTGATTATTGTTTGCTTTTTTTTTTTTTAATTTGCTGCTATTAAATGCAAGATTTTCTTTTTGACCTAAAAAAATTTTGTGTAGGTAATTACAAATATTAAAAATATTATATATAAAAATCCTCTGATATTTTGATGCAAATAGCTGAATCTTGCAAATATCTAATTGGCATATTGAAATAAATGCATGAAATATACCAGCAAGCCATGCAAAAAATGTGGTAAAAAAAATTTTATTTATTCCAATTTTTTTTAAGAAATAAAATAAATTCCATTAAGTTAAGATAATTAAAAACTTTGAAAAAATAACATTTCGTATTTTCATACTTCAACTTGAAATAAGTATGAAATGAAATGAAATAAATCTATGCAAGCAAAAGCAGCAAAAAAATGTAACATTGTACATACTGAACAAATTCAATTATGAAATTTATTGGAAAATTTCATAAATTGAAATATATAAAAAATTTCCTATTTGACCTAAAAAAATTAAAAACAAAGAAATTCGGAAAAAAAGCATTTATTTTCATACATATCCTGGAAATAATATCTAATATCTGAAATATCTAATTGTGTTATTGAAATAAATCCATGCAAGCCCGTCCAGCCAAAAATGTAAACATTATGAAAATTGATTTCAATAACACAAAAACCAGTCAAACCAGTATAGAATATAATAATGCAAAATGTAAACATTGTGCAGAATTTATTATAAAAACCAGTCAAACCAGTTTCAGCCAGTGTATAGAATCTGACAACAACAACGGCGACTGCACAAATACCGGCAGAAATGTTTTCGAATATCACATTTCGAAAACACTTCCCCAGGAGTCTTATTTGTATGCTGGATTTTGAGCGAGTAAAATTGAGTGAGCGAATCGGATTCTCTTCCTTAAATATATATACTCTTTGCACACGGAGTCCTACGGCAGCAACTATGGTAGAAGAAAGAAGCAACAGCAATACAGCAGAGGCAAATTTAAGAACAACGTTTTGTGACGGCTGCGCAACAGGAGATGGTGAGATTTTCGATAAATGATCAACAGGCGTATTCATCGATTGCAGATCTTTAGAGGATATAAGCTTAATGATTTTTTACATTGAATTTCATTGAATTTAATTGAATTTTATAGTAACTGTTGATAATGACTTTTGATAGTATCTTCATGAAATTTAAATATGTTCTTCCAAAGAAAAATTAAGATTGAATTTAAATAAGTAAATATTTTACACATTCAAACATATCAAGAGTATATACAAGCGAAGAAATTTTATTTGAGATAATTTTTATTGAAATAATACCTTTTGTCAATATAATTATATATATATATAAAACCAAATAATTAAAAATGGATTTTTGACAAAATGGACGTGACGACTATTTTAGCGATGACCGTGGACAGGTTGAAAACAGAATTGGAAAGGTTAGGACTGGCCACGACTGGACGTAAAGCAGACCTAGAAAATATACTCCTCGAATACCACAACTTGGCCAGAGAAGATGAAGTTTCTGAGTATGATGATGTTGCCTCAATGGGTGCAGGCGAAAGATTTTTAGAGCGGTCAACATTTACCCTTCGCGACATCGAGGACTCTTTTTCTGCATTCTCAGGTTCCGGTTATCCAGATGTCCATAAGTGGATAGAATCCTTCGAGGAAAATGCTTCAACGATACGCTGGAACGAACTACAAAAATATATTTATGCTAAACAGTTACTAAGGGGAGCAGCCAAGATTTATGTGTGGAGCCAACTCACAATAATCGATTGGAAATCTCTCAAAGCATCGTTGTTAGATGAGTTTAGTGAGAAACTGTCCTCAGCCGAAGTACACCGGTTGTTAAGAAATCGCCGCAAGAGTCTACAAGAAAGTCTACGTGAATATTTGTATAGCTTGATGGAGATCGGTAGTCAGATTAACCTTGACCAGATGACGCTAGCTTAATTGAATATTTCATTGATGGAATCCCGGATTCAAGATTCAACAAGAGTGTGCTGTATCAAGCTAAAACCATCGCTGCGCTTAAAGAGCAAATGAAAGTGTACGATAAAATCAAAGGTGCTTCTCAGCAGCCACCAAGCTCAAGAAGTCAACCGAAAACACAGAGCAGAGATAATCAGACACAGCAACAAATTCGAAAGGGTGTGGACATGCAATGTTTCAAGTGTGCAACTAAAGGGCATTTAGCACGGGACTGCAGGTCAGCAGATCTTATTTGCTTTAAATGCAATAAGCCGGGACATCGAGCGTTTGAATGCAATAAAAACGCAAATAAAGGCACAGTTAAGACGGAGAGCAATAACATTAACAAGTTGCGTTGGGAGCAACATAGTAAAAAGACAAATCCTTATATTAAGCTGCAACAAGGCCACCGTGTTTTTAAAGATATTGAGGTACAAGGATTTACGTTTTCTGCTTTAGTAGACACAGGTAGCGATATATGTGATATCAGGTATGACACTCTGATGATGTTAGCTGATATCGAGGTGAGTCCAATTAAAATAAGTCTTTTTGGTCTTGGGGTAAAGGAGGTCTCAACTATCGGTTCTTTTATGATACCAGTGGAGATAGATGGAATTGTTTTAGACATAAATTTTCATGTTTTTAAAGAGAAAGATTTGCAATTCTCCACTATAATAGGTAATGATGTGTTGAAGAATGCTTGATCTCGATATCTTGATAAATTCGGAACAGGCAAAGTACATCAAGAATAATTCGGATTCAGCGAATGTAACATCAGAGACGCGTAGTGCCAGAGATGATGAAGTCGAGTCAACGAAACGGTTACACAGCAGTAGAAAAATTAATTCTAGAATCGATTTACTGGAACAAGAGTTTGGTCAAATGTGCCTTTCCACGCTAATGGAAGATATCGTTTGTGACGTAGTCCACCTTGAGAAGGAGATTGCAGAAGAAATAATTCAAGTCGTCAACAACTATCACCCTGTATAGAAAATGGCATCTCCTGTCGAAATGAAAATAATAGTCAGCGACGAAATCCCAGTGTTCCAGAGACCGAGGCGTTTATCAATTATGGATCAAACGATCGTAGAGTAGCAGGTTGGGGAGTGGTTGCAAGATGGAATTATAGAGCCTAGTTATTCGGAGTATGCATCACCTGTGGTGCTAGCATCAAAAAAGGACGGTTCGAAGAGACTCTGTTGCGATTATCGCAAACTAAACAAGAAAATTATACGCGACAATTTTCCGATGGTTCTTATAGACGATGTTTTGCAGAAGCTACAGACAGCGAAGATTTATACAACTCTTGATTTGTGTAACGGATTTTTCCACGTACCTGTCGAGTCAGGTTCACGTAAATACACCTCTTTCGTTACTAATAACGGCTAGTACGAGTTTAAATATGCACCTTTTGGCATATCAAACTCGCCAGTAGTATTCTGCAGGTATATTTTTGCAATTTTCCGAAAATTAGTACAGACGGTACGATAATAATTTATATGAACGATATTATTGTGCCATCTAAGGATGAACAAGAGGGGATAGCAAAGCAAAAGAACTGCTTGCTGTAGCTGAACCATATGGCTTACAAATAAGGTGGAAAAAGTGTCAGTTCCTGAAGAAAACAGTAAACTTCTTAGGGTATATCATTGAAGATTCTTCAATTCGGCCGTCAGAAGAAAAAACAAAAGCAGTGAAAAACTTTCCTCTGCCAATGGACAAGAAGCCGCTCCAACGGTTCTTGGGCCTTACTTCATGTTTCAGACGATTTGTGCCAAACTTTGCATTGGTAGCAAAGCCATTAACAGACCTGCTTGGGAAAAATCTTAGGTTTAAGATGGGGGATAAAGAGATATCAGCTGTGGAGCAATTGAAGGCAGCGTTAACATGTGCACCCGTACTCAAACTCTATGATTCTTCAGCGCAAGCTGAGATTCATACTTGCCATTATAGGAGCACTAAAAAAGTGGAGAGTGTATGTCATGTGAAAGAAAATTAAAACCGTGACCGACTGCAATGCTTTCGCAATGACCATGAAAAAGAATGATGTTCCTTTACGTGTTTCGAGATTGTCCATGTTTTTGCAAGAACTTGATGTGGAAATAGAACATCGATCCGGTTCCAAGATGAAACACTCTAAGTCGGGTATCGTGCTTGTTAATTGAGGACTCTATAAAGCATCGAATCAAAGAGGCGCAGTTGCTCGATGTATGGATTAAGGCGATACGAAAAGTATTGGAAAGAGACAGTTTCGAAGATTATTTCATCAAGTTTGATATACTACACAGGGATCCCGTTAGGGAGCTTGTGGGTGTACCTTCAGCTATGGAACAAGAAGTCATCCAAATCGCGCATAATCAAGGGCATTTTGCTGTCAAGAAGACACAGGATTTGATAGAAAAATCTTTCTATATTTCTAACTTGACGAACAAGGTGGTAAATGTTGTGAGGAGCTGTGTAAAATGCATCGTGGCAGAGGCCAAAACAGGGAAAAAAGAGGGATTTTTTTAAACCAATTGACAAGTCCGATAATCCTCTTGGTACTCTTCATATTGACCACGTGGGTCCCATGGAGATGACAAATAAACGCTACAATCATCTATTTGTCGTCGTTGACGCTTTCACGAAATTTGTTTGGCTCTATCCGACAAAAGTACTGGTGCCAGCGAGCCAATAGAAAAGCTGAGGCATCAGTCGTATATTTTTGGCAATCCGCAGAGAATTATATCTGACCGGGGAGTAGCTTTTACTTCTCACGATTTCGCCAAATATTGTGAAGAAGAGGGTATACAGCACCTGACGATAACAACTGGGGTTCCACGCGGGAACGGGCAGGTGGAAAGAATGAACAGAGTCATAGTACCAATGCTGACAAAACTGTGCGTTGGAAACCCAAGCAACTGGTACAAATGGGTTTATCGTGTGCATCAAGCAATGAACAGTACACCTTCCAGAAGTACAAAACAGACACCGTTTAAGATACTGACAGGTGTTGAGATAAGGACGTCCGAGAATATCCATGAGATGATAGAAGAAGTACGAAAAAATATTGTCCAAATTCAAGCTAGAAACCGTAGAAAATACGATAAAAAGAGAATGGAAGAGAAACAGTATAAAGTGGGCGAATTAGTTGCAATTAAACGTACCCAGTTCGGTACTGGACTTAAGTTGAAGTCGAAGTACCTTGGTCCTTATAAGGTTACCGAGAAACTAAGATATGGACGCTATTCCGTGGAGAAGGTAGGAGACGAGGTAGAGGGGCCAGGTAAAACTACCACGGTAGCCGAATACATGAAAAGATGGACCCCCACATTCGAGGCGAATGTATCTTCAGAATGGCCGAGTGTAGGATTGGATTCTTACGAATCTGACAACACCAACGATTTGACTGGACATACGACTAGAAGTGGACAGACTTATTGAAATGACTTTACAAAATATGGGACCGCTGTTGCGACCTTTACTTTTGGCAACGAGACGACAATATTGCAAATTCAACGAAGAACGAGACAGACAATTTAAACCTGAACGAAACGAGCACAACTGGAAAAAAGCGAACGAACAGCAGAGAGTTGCTTTTTTGACGCGCACGACATCGGACGGTTCTTTTTTATATGTATAAAACTTCTGTAGTACTTAATAATTATTTAACTTTGTGAATAAAACTATACCAACATTAAAAGCGAAGTGTTTTCACTGAGAAAAAAAACTATTTGTAGAGTAAAATCCTACATAAATACTGCAAAAAAACTCGAACTTTTTCGATTAGTGGGCAATTCACTTTGGTTTGAGTACTTTCTCCCATTAATAATTAACACCAAGGTATTGCTATTTGGCATAGAGGTGAGAAAAGTTTTTTCCAAGGACCTAGAATTATATCAGCTTTAAAATTCAGAATTCGTCTATGCTTAAAAAATAAATTGCAAATAAATTAAAATTTAAATCGCAAACATTTTCGCCCGTGAAATTGATATCTACGTGATAAAAAGGGTTATTTGATAATTTGAATCTGATTAAAATTCTCTCTTTTCTGAAGACTTAGTACAAAAATTGAGTAGCTTATTACCGGCGAAAAAATGTATGTTTGAGATTGGATCCATTAACCCATTTTTGTCCAGCAACGGTTTACTTTTCTTAACCTGGAGGACATGCAGTGATAGATTTTGATGATCTCCGAAAAGAATATAAAATTTAAAGAATTTATCTAATCGACCTTTTTCGCCCAATGCTAAACAATTATGTTTTCTTACATGGAATTGTCCATTTTTTTTTATCTTTAATTTTAAATCTCTAAAAGATCTAAAAAATATTAAGTAATATATAATTCTTAAACGACCGTCTTTCTTAGTACTTATCTTCAACTTTTATGATTTTTTATGAAGTTCGGCTGATATAAGTGGCTCCCGTGGGTTGACACAACGCTAATCCTTAACGAAATACGTTTTTGTATATTTTTTGTTGTTTTGTGGAAATTCTTGAGATCAATATTGGTGCAAAATGCTTGATTGTAGAATATCGTTCAATATCGATCAATTTGAAAATTAAAAATCTCCATTTTAACATTTTTTATTTTTTTGATTTATTTTTTTTTTTAAAGTTAGAACAAACTAAACATTTTTGGAAAGTTTCATCATTCTAGCTCAACGGGAACATGGGTCAGTCCTAAGTGGGTTAAGTAAAAGGCACTTTTAGGCGTAGCAACTTAAGCTGGATAAATTAATAAGAATAAATAAAAATAAAAATAAATAAAAAAAGAACTTTAATATGCATATCTGATGACTTTTATAGTATAAGACTAAATTTTAGTTATTTTGTTAAAAAGGAAAGTTCACAAAACATGGCAGTAGTTGCACTATAGTTACACCCACTTTTTTAAAAATCATGAAATTGTGCGTGCTTTGATAGTGATATATCACGCTTGGTATGTGGGGTCTATTGATTCAAGCGGCAATCACTGTATGTACAAACAGTCACGGTATACACAAATATGGACACTTTTTAAATTACCATCAAACAAACAGACACACAACAACAGTGGGAAATAATTGGATAAGGGCCTGGCCTCACTATACGTCCACTTTTTACTTTCCACTCGTGATTAGCGAGGAGCTCAGCGAAGCGCGTAGGGTATAAGCTAGTTTAAATTAAAAAATTGGTATTTCTATAATTTTTAATTAAATAAAATTCCATTAACGACATTAAGGTTTAAACTCAAGATCATTGAAATTGGTTAAGAATTCGCTAAATGTCGGCCATTTTTAACTGACTTCAAAAAGGAGGAGGTTCTCAAGTTTGAAGTTGGCGCTTCTGGTTAAAAGTCTGATTATATTAGCGCCGACCTTAAAAGCTTTTGTATTCATAAAGAAATTAATATCATTATGATAATAAAACAAATTAGAAAAAAATTAAAAAAATAAGTTTTCCAATGTAATAATATGTTTAAATAAATCACCAAATATGACCAAGAAATTAAAAGGAAAAGTTATGTTAATATTATTTTTTACTTTGTAGTGATTTTGTACCCGGTTTTTTTAAAAAAAAAAGTTTTTTAAAGTTTTTTATTTTTCTTCGTCAACCAATCATATATAACCGATTTTTGCCACTTTAAGCTCGTTGGAAATAAAATATGATGCGCAATATGTGGCAATATAGACATTTGAAAAATATCGAACGAATTAACTGTTTTTATTTTTAAATTAATATTTCCATCTGATATGAAACAGTATTGACATATCCACTTTGCTTCAATCTAGGTGTAATGAAGGATTTTTCAAAGTTATTTAAAGCAACATGATGCTCATCATATTGTCTTTCCAACGACCAAAATCGGTGGAGATTTGACGAAATGGGAGCATTTTCTATGGTATCAAACATATACATGGGAATGAGTATTTGACCAAGAAAAAATATACCTTAACATGACCGCCATTTAGCGATTTCCTAACCAATTTCAATGATCTTAAGTTAAGTGGAAAAGTATATTTACGTACAATTAATTTTTGTGCAAGCCCAAATGACGTTTATGGAATTTTATTTATTTAATTTTTTCTTTAATTTTAAGAAACATACAAGAATTTGCTTCGCTACACGCTTCATTTTGTATTTTATCGGACTTCTTTTTGCATAGCCTTATTTTACGTGAAATTCTACACACTAGAAGTGGATTTTGTTTTTATTTCCAACAAGGAAAATAGGCATAAGAATTCAATAAATGTCAGCACAACAACTTCAACTTTAAAAATTAATAAAAAAAAAAATGTGACGATGAGAGGTCAGATCAGGTGCGATGGACTCTCAACATATCCCTCTTTGGGAATTTCTATAAAGTTTGGTTGTGCTAATTTTTTTTTTTTTGTCGATTTCGTCACACAGTGTAATTATTACTCTATATAAAATATATGAAAATTTGTAATTAATCTTTGTGATGGTTGCACCCCTCACCAAACATTATATATATACATTAGAGTGGACCTTATTTGTATGCGGAAAATTTCTAAGCACTTCATGGAGCACCCCAAGGGCTCAAACTGTTCTAATTGATGGAAAAAAATGCGTGTAAAATTTTAGCAAGATCGTATGCATATAAACCCGTGCGCACACGGTTTAAAATTTACAGAAGTGTATGAAAGAAAAACAAAAACTATTTTTTTTTTATATATTTTCATTTGCAATTAAATTTTGAATAAGGAAACATAAAATTTTTTTGTTTTTTCCAAACATTTTTCAGTTTAACAGGGGTATTCACCTCAAATTACTTGAATAGCTGAGGGGGACGAAATAATTATTTTTGAAATTTCCCAGCAATATTAGTATTATTTTCGACTAGTCCTGGTACGCTGATTTCAAAACTATTATTAAGTTTTTTCTAGCAACACAAGTTTTTGAGGTAAGCTTCTTTGAAACTAAAAGTTGCAATTATAAGTTTTTAATTTTTTTTTATGTGTAATTAAGTTGAAGAAAAAAATAGTACTTTCATTAAAGTGACTGCTTTTGACCTGACGAAGTTAGGAAGTTCACTTGAAAAAAGCATTTCGATTGTTTAAGTTTGCTCTGCAATAAATGTAATAATATCTAACCTAATTATATTACAATTTGTTCAAACAATTCAACAAGTTGAAGTGCGGGCAGTTAGATCTAAGTGAAAAACGTTATTAACACAATGGCAACCAGAAGCGTGGAAAAATTATACCTTCTTGAATATGACCAAAGTCAACTTCTTGATGCGATACTACCATCGAATGCACAAGTTCTTCGAGTTTTCGCATACAACATTTTCATGGCCAAGTTGGATGTGCGTACCAATGCCTATTTAACTATAAAAGAAGTAGAGGTCTTTTGGGAGAAGGCACATATACATGTTAAGAGAACAGATCAAAATGTTGAGAAATTAGAGTTGCTGTACGCAGATTACAAATGTCTTGAAAAATCACGATATCGACGAAATGACTACTAATAAAACGGAGCTTGCATTTTCTGAAAAACTTGATGACTTCTTTGACATTGCACACGCTGCTGCACTAACAATGATGAAAGAGGAACGGGCCAAGGAGTTTTTATGCGACCAAAGAAAAATGATTGGAACGATCTATGATCTGGCGAAAGAAAGAAAGGAGTGAAAAATCAGTGGAGGTACATATACAATGGTCGTCAGGTGAAGGCTTTAACATATTTGAACCCTTCACGTTAAAATTATTTTATAATTTTTAGTCCCAAATAGTGTTTATAGTCACTTTAATGAAAGTCAAGATTATATATGTTTTTTTTTTTGCTTCAGCTTGCCAATCTTAATTATTGAAATTTTAATTTTTTTCTCTCTCGCTCTTTACACCATTTTGTGTTTGAAAATAAAAGGTATAGTTTTTACCAATATAAACTACTACTTAGTAAAATAATATCATGTATAGGAAAGTTTTCAGTGTATGCTACAATAAAATAGTGACTCAAAGTCACTGTGAGACACAAAGGGCTAAAAATAAGTTAAATTTAAATTAAATATTCATTTGCTATTTGGGAATAATTTGAATTTAGCTCCCAAGCCCATTCATTTTGTTCCGATGTGCTCTGATAAAGGACGTGTAATTGATTAAAAAATTTTTTACGATTGATTGAATGGTAACAGTTTTTTGCGTATTGGCTTAGGTATGGAATGGACTGTTACATTGGAATCTTCATCCTCAGATGATGAAGGACACCTGTTTATGAATGAAGACAACAATGACGCACCAGAAAATTTTCTGAATTTTGACAATACCACGAAAGTAAATTTAAAACGTGCACGAAAGGAACTTTTTACCCCAAAACTTATAGCAGTCTTAGATAGACATAAGTTAAGTGATCGCTGCGAAGTTGAAGTTTTTATTGCGTTTACTGAAGCTTTAGGCCAATATGCCAATGATTTAGTCATAAATCGGTCATCACTTCCGAGCACAAAGCCGCAAAGAGCAAGTTGAAGATTTGCGCAAACGTTTAATAAGACAGAGCTAGGTTCACTAACTGTTCATTGGGATGGTAAAATGTTGCCTGCGTTATCGGGATTAGATAACGTAGAATGGTTACCGGATTTGATAACTTTTAAAGGAACATAAAATCTTTTAGGAATTCCTGTTATACCTTCTGGAACTGGAAGAGAACAAGCGAATGCGGATAAGAACTAATAAGCAAATGGAATCTTCTGGACAAAGTACAAGCATTGAGTTTTGACACCACAGCATCAAATACCGGACGTTTTTAGGGAGCTTGCACTATTTTGGAACAACTTCTTGAGCGAGAACCTTGTAGACATCATATTAACGAAATTATTTTGTGGACTGTATTTGATCCGGACTGTATTCGTAAATACATCATCAGCTCCTTATGCAAATGAAGTAAAAAAATTTCAGCAAGCTTGGCCAAAAATAAATAATACAAATTACACAGCTGGAACGGAAGACCATTATATATTTCAATTACAAAATGAAATGCACCCAACAGAAGTTATCCAGTTTTTGTTTTGCAAAGTTAGCAACAGAGATCCATCCACGTGATGATTATCAGGAGCAACTTGAGCTGGTTATTATATTTTTAGGTAGTATACCACCTCGGGGAATTCAGTTTTAGGAGCTTTACACCATGCTCGTTGGATGGCTAAAGCTATCTACTGCTTAAAAATATATATTTTCCGAAAAAATATTCCTTCTCACTGAAGACGAAGAGCTCTGATATCGCGATATATGCATATTTGTTGTCAGTTTGTATCTCAAAGTTTGGATTCTAGCACCGAAAGCTTGCAAAGCGCCGTTCCAAGACTTGCAGTTTCTGAAAAATCTGTACGGCTATCGGAAAATCGACCCAAATATATGCTGCGCTGCAATCATTTATGGCACTTGGCACCTGAATCAGCAGCTTTAGCATTTTTTGACCCAGAAGTATGTATCAGTTCAATGAAATATCTGAAAATTATCCTAAAAAGTTTAAATTAAATCCAGAGGATGTAAAAAACTACATAAGTTTCGGTATTGAAAAGTTCATTCTAAAAATCCAAGACCATTCTTTGAAAGATTTTTTATACCGATGGATTTTTGGAAAAAGATTTGGAATTTGAAGAGAGCTACATGATAAGAATGGAATGGAATTGCGCTGAAAGAGAAGTTAAGCTCATGACAGATTTTAATAAAGTTTTGTCCAAAAATGAGGAGGAAAAGCAATTAATTCTTTTAATAGTTTCGAATCACAGAAATCACAGAAATCTACTCTGATGGAACATTAAATTCATCTGCTCAAGTATTTAGATTAAAATAAAGAGCAGGGTTATCTAAGGTATATTGCCTTAAAAGACAGAGATTTTTTTTATTCTTTATTATGTAGAGATATACATATTGAGTGGCGGTAACTGTGGCGGCTGTGGCGGCTGTGGCGCAGTGGGTAGAGTGTGTGGCCCATACGCCAGAGAACCCTGGTTCGAATCGTGACCTGACACAAAAAGTTTTTTCAATTGAATTAATTTTTCTTCTCGGCCGTCACCTCTCTGCCGGAAAATAAGAAAATAAAAAAAGAAAAAAAAACTCTTCGTCATTACTTGTTGATTTATATGTAGAAATAGTGTAAAAAATTTCAAAACGATCAGTTTCGCGGCATCGTGTTCCCCGACTTCAAAAATGTTGTTTTCCAGAAAATCGATTTAAGGTCTCGATCTTAAGTGAGGTCCACCGTACTGAAGATAGCAACGCATGCTTAACCACGCTTTTCGAAGTGCGACAATATATAAGCGTAAACTCACCACAATTGATTTTTAACACAAGATAAATTTTAAATGAGTTTGAAATTATTAGTATGGTGGTGCGTTGGTTTGTTTTAGGGATATCTTAGTTTGGTAAATCTTTTATTGTGACATACATTCTTCTCTCTTATCACTAGAATTATAACCATTTTAAAATTAAAACAATTATAACATTTTGCATTCTGTTACATTGTTTAATTACAATAGTAACTTTTTTTAGTAATTCTTATGGCCATTTATATTAGAAGAAACATTTTTCATAATATTCAATATTTTCCAATACACAAAATAATTCCGGATACCGTGAACTAAACAAGCTAAAAGCTTGTTTTTGATTTCAAATAAAAGAAAAAATTAAAAAGATTTAGTTGTGAGAGTTGATATATACTTCCTATGTATGATTTGTACATAGAAAATATTATATAATTTTCTGTTAAATATTTATTTATAAAAATAATTTTATAAAAATATTTATAAAAAAGTAAATCTGTTCTATGTTGCTTATTTCAACTGAAATCTTTCATTCGCACTTAATTCGCAAGCCAAAAATTGTTTCGTTAGCCCTGCGGTGAAGTTAAAGGATTATGAGACAAGAGTTCCGTGGTTTGACTCACAGAGAAGCAGTTTTTTCATATAATTTTTTTCTGTTATTGATTTTGTTCCACCTAAATTTTTTATTCTTATGAATTCGGTGCTGGTGAGGATACGATATAAAAATGGGTAGTGGGAATTTCAATATTATGCAAATTTTTTACAAAAGTGATGCCATAATAATATGTATTTTTAAGAGATAAACATCATCTAACATATTTAGGGGGTCACTGATTACAAATCTGATGTCAGAATTTTAAAACTTAATGGCTACCGAAACTTTTTTATTGTTACGACCTCGGTGCTGGGACAAACACTATGTAAAAATATGTCGCTGAATCCGAATCCGTTGTAAGAATTACAATATTATGTTAGTTTCTTACAATAGCATTGCCACCTAATAAAATGTATTTTTTAAATTTTAAACATCATCCAACAGTTTAAGGGGGTAGCTGATTTCGAATCTGATATCAGAATTTTAAAATTTAATGCCAGATAGGGTTGCCATCTAATTTTTTTATTTCTTCGAAAATTGTAGTCGAACACTCTTCCACGGAGCTATTGATCGGTTACAAAAAGAATGTAAAACGTTTTTATGAATTGTGCATGGTTTTGTTGTTCTGATCTTTGGGAAAATAGCACGATTTTGCCTGTAGAATCGGGCTCATGAGTTTTTAATGTTCGGGCATTTCTGGTTTTACCTGAGACGAAATAGTTACGAATCGGTCCCTCTTTTGGATTAGGCTCGTTTTATTTAATTTTTTTTGTTTTCAGTATGTTCTTGAACACACACGAGTGAAGGTTGAATTGAATTTGTTTGAAGTGATAAGTGATTTTAGTGAATTTTGAAGTGATTTTGTTCTGCCGCATACTTTCATTGCATTATACATACATTCAATTGATTTCAAAAAAATTGAAAAAAATCTACGTGAAAACCGTCAAAGAGACGAATATGATATGGATTCCGAATCTGGAAGTGAAGCAGAAGAATCTCCAGTAGATAGTGACGATGACTTCACAATGGAGGAAGAATGCGTTGCAGAAATGAGTGAGCATTCTGATAAGTACGATGTTGAGCCACTCTAACAAAATGTGGCAGAAGAAATTGCCAGAAATGCAACAGCAAAATATTTGTCAAAAAATAAAAAAATTCATTATTCAACGGAGCCATTTGAAAATAACCGAAGAAATTCATATAGGCGCGCTGATAATATTGTTTCAGGTAAAACAAATCCTTCTTGTTTTGTGCTTCATATTCAGTGTTTGTTTCTTTTTGTTGTTGTTGTAGGACCAAAACTAGTTGCAGCTGCTCATGTTGTAGATGTTTTGTCTGCATTTGATTTGTTTCTGCGATCGATAGAAAATACTATTTTCAATATGACGAATTTATATGGTTTGCGGAAATACAAAGAAGAATGGGAACAAATAGATATGGATATTGCTATTGTATCGTTCGTATGGTGAATGTGTTACACAACTCTGGAATGAGAAAACCGGTCGACCAATATTTCGAGACACAATGTCACTGAAAATGTTCAAAAAAATGCATGGATGTATCAGATTTGACGATAAAGAAGAACGTAATGCCAATACTCCCCATCCCCATCTGACACAGAAAGTTTTTTCAGTTGAATTAATTTTTCTGTGCGGCCGTCACCTCTCTGCAGACAATGGCAAACCTCAGAGAGTAAAAACTGCCATGAAAAGTTTCTTGAGAACATAAGCATAATCGGAGAGTCGGAGTCGGCATAAAACATGTAGGTCCAGTTCTCGATCATTTGTGTTCAAACATTTTCACAACACACACAACACAATTGATCATAAGAGCTCGGTCAAAGTCTTTTCAAGGGCTGAAATAGCCATTTCGTTTATTTTTTTTCCCCCAATACTGCTTCTGTCCGTGATAAATTGGCACCAATAAGCACCATATATGAAAAATGGAACCATAATTTGCAAGTTGTATACATTCCAGGCAAAAATGTTACAGTAGATGAACAGCTAGTTCCATTTCGTGGACGCTGTCCGTTTCGACAATACATACCGTCGAAACCGGCTAAATACGGCATAAAGATTTGGATTTTGGCCGATTCAGCTACCTCGTCTGTTTACAACAATCAAATTTATGTTGGTCGCAATCGCAACGCTGCTCCAGAGCGCAATATTGGACGCCGTGTTGTTTTGGATTTGGTAAATGGGCTGTCAGAGAGGAATATTACATGCGACAACTTCTTCACATCTTATGAACTGGCTGAAGAGTTACATAAACGCCGAATGACTATTCTGGGCACTATACGGAAAAATAGGACCGAAATTCCTTCGGTATTGTTGGATATGCGGAAAAAACCTGTGTATTCGAGCGTTATTGTATATGACCACAAATTACAAGCCATTTTACTATCGTATGTGCCTCGGCGTTATAGATATGTTACACTGCTCAGTACATGGGACAATGCCGTCGTTATAAGTGAGAACGCTGAGAAGAAACCGAATCTAATTCAGGATTACAACAAAACCAAGAGTGCCGTGGACACTATGGACCAGATGGTGGCTACCTACACCTGCAAAACACAATGTTGGACGTGAGTGCATTGAATGCATATATAACGTATATTTCGCTATTTCCGGCTTAGAAAAACAACAAAACCAATAAAAATATATGTCGTCGAATATTTATTGAGGAGCTTGGAATGGCTCTTGTGCAAAAACATAGAAAAGCGGAAATCTAAGCCTCGAAGGCTCAATATTGAAGTACTACCGGCGATTACCCATTTGCCAAAAACTACGAAACGCGGCCGTTGCTACATATGTACATATAAAAACAATAAAAATTTGTATTCAAATCGTTGTGATAATTGTAAGAATTATGTTTGTAATGATCATTGTTGAATTTTTTATCAAAAGAATAAACTTGATGAAAACCAACATGAAAAGCAAAGTTAAAATAAAGTATAGATTTAGTTTAATATTTTTCCTTTTTTTTTAGCTAATAAAAAGCACGACAACTATTAAAAGTTCAACGTTATGCAAATGAAATAAAAAAAAACCAAGTAAATGTGTTTTGAGAAATCAGCTAATAATGAAAAAAAAAATAAGCTGTAAAGAAAAGCAAAGTGTTAGATTAAAATATTTATTTCTTATAAAAACCTCTGGTGCTGACTGCTCGTGAAAGAAGAAAGTATTACAAAAAAGCTTAGCTGCAAGACACCTCAAAGAACTGCTAATGCTTGTTCAAAAACCAGTTTATAAGCAGCGAGGTGAATAAGTACCTGGCAACAGCAGCAGAGAATGAATACATTGCAGGATAATTTATTACAATTTAAACTCATTAAATTTGTTTAAAGTTAACATAAAAATAATTTTACATGCAAAAAAGATTATGATCAAAATTTTAAATGAATTTAATATTTACGATAAAAAATATAAAAAATAAATCATATTTTCTCGAACAATCATCATTACGATATTTGCGATAAATGCGCTAATAAAGGCACATAGCCACAAAAATAAGCATTTTTGACATTTTTCTCTTTCGAATTTTCATTACTTATAAATGTATTTTTTAAATTTAAGTTCATGAAAGCAATAAAATAGAACTACAAAAATATAAAACAATCAGGTTTTTTAATTTTTAAAACGATTTTCTTAACATTTTTTTTTTAATGTGTATCAAATTGATACAATGGGACTGATTCGATGCATTTCCTCGGGGACCGATGAGGGTTAAAAGCGTGGATGAATTTGTGTGTCGTTACGATATTTTAAGTAATACAATTATTTACCATAGTAAATTGAAGTGTTCAAGAACGCACCAAAATAAAAAAAGTTTATCGCCAATTTGCCGCAAATGAACTTCGTTTATCGTGCTTGAAACGATTCTTGCAACCATTTCAACAGTTACGAGAATCGAAAACTGTAGCGCGCAACGGGTTATTTAGTTGGAGGCAATGAATTTTGTTTGTTATAACCGAGTGCGATTTTTCAATTGTGGCAAATGAAGAATTTGTACCTTTACTTCAACACAATTAAGTTCAACGCATCAGCATTAGCAGCACTAGGCGAATATTTTCCGACTGAAAATGCAGCTGATGATGGTGTAACAGGTTGAAAAGAACGCGCAGTAAACCTAACATCGACACGGTCGGGGTTCGAGACCCATCGAGAAGAAAAAAAGCATTGATTTTTTCAAATCATATTAAATTTGAGTCAAAATTATATTTAAATAAGATAAAATAGAATTGTAATTATAAAAATAAAAACCAAAAAATAAATAGTTCCAGCATTCGGTTCGAAACGCTGACCTGCACGGTTTGGAGTTCAGTACTCTCCCAGAGCACCAACAAAGCCAATATATTTTTGCTCACTATAAAAATTCAACATAGCTTTTTTGTAAACATTCTTGCGTTTCATTAGTCTTTCGTTATTTTTTCGATTTTTTTATTATTTTTTCGCTACAGACAACTGAATATTCATTGCGAATTTTTCAGTTGCGGTAAACGACACATTTTTTTGAGTGTTGAGATTGTTTTTTTGGCTAGGCCTCAGTGGTCAAACTTCAGTGGCTTGGCTGGCGTGGCTAGGCTTACATTGCTAGGCTTTTGTGGCTAGGCTTACGTTGCTAGAGTAATGCAGACTGTATTGTGTGATTAGGCTTCGGTGGCTTGACTTTTGTGGCTAGGCGTACACCACTAGGTTTCTTAATCCACGTTATTACTTTTTAATTTAACACTTTTCGTCATATAAGCATATCCTGTTTGTTTGGTTCTTTTTTGCTTAACGAGAAAAATTAACCAACTATACTTCGTCTGCGACCTGTAGTTGCCGCAAGCAAATATTCAGTTGTATCTAAAGAAAACAAATAAACGAAAAATATCGGAAAAATACAGAAAACAAAACATTTTTTAACTCATAAATTTAAGATGATTTAAAAAAATATACTTCCATCCCGATGCATTGTTAGGACTCGAACCCCGACTCCATCGATGTCTAGTTTACTGCGCGCTCTGCTTAACCTGTCGCACCACCGTCTATCATGTTTTCAGTCGGCTAATATTCGGCTAGTGCTGCTAATGCTGCTGGGTGGAATTTAATGTGTTGAAGTAAAGGTACACAGTTTTTTTCGTTTATGTCAAAAACTTAACATTTGTCATCAACAGAAGTCCGTTTTTCCAGTGTTGCAGAATTTCGATATCGCAACAGCTTAACATTTGCCGTTAACGAAAGCCTACAGCAACGAAAACCTTATTTAGCTTAAAATCAGTAAATCAGAGGGTGTGACAGATCTGTGACATTGAGCTAATATTATAGTTTTTTCTGTGTTGTGTGTGGAAATCTGATATGTATACATATTAGGTACTTAACCAGTAATATTACAGAAAAACGTGTCAATCAAGGACAACTAACAATTTTTTCCAGAGACCGTACCAATTATGCATTTTATAATAAGAAGCAAAAAATAATAATTATATTTTGACTTTTAAAATTTTGAGCAAAAAATAATAATTATTTCTGCTTTTTATTTTTTAAGGCAAAAATAAAAAGCAAAACCTGACCGATACTTTTTTGAGCACTTAATAACTGGTAAGTTTTAATTTTACGATTGAACCGAAGTTAAACAATTATAATAGGCAAATCACATCATTTTGTAAGCCCTCACTATATACATATTCTGTGAAGTGCATATTGAAACCAGCAACATTTTTATTATAATTGAAAATATTACTAAATTACATTAACTCGTTATAAAATTAAGTTAGCATTTAATTTAACAATTAATATGGAGTATAAATATTCCTCGCTTAGGTTGTAGTATGTCTGATACCCCATGACAAGTTTTAAAGTAGACTCTGCAAGCTCCACGCTTACTTAAGAAGCAGGAACAGCGTCTGTAATTAAAACTAGCCGTCTAAGCCAAGGATTTTCATACTTCTTTCGGTTCCAGCACTCTAGCAAATTAGTCTCTTAATCAACAAGTTCTCTTTTGTAACAGTCTACTTCCACATTTTGCTTTTTATTTTTGCTTTAAAAAATTAAAATGAAAACTTACCAGTTATTTACTGCTCAAAAAATATCGGTCAGATTTTGCTTTTTATTTTTGCTTTTAAAAATAAAAAGCAGAAATAATTATTAATTTTTGCTCAAAATTTTAAGAGTCAAAATTTTTAAAATCAATACAAAAACATGTTCAAAAATAATTGAGGAGTGAGAGGAATCTAATGGTACCTTCAAAACTGCGGTACAACAATTTTTCCACACTGCTTTTTTGGTTTCAAAATCTAAAAATAATTATTATTTACAGTCTCTGATTTTTTCACGAATCTCAAATTTTTTGCATGCACCGACTTGTCGTGGTATTCGAACTTTCAAAATAAACATTCAATAACATACTATTAGCGCCATCTCTGGGTACGATGGTGTATTATTTCGTTAGTGCGGTATGTAGCAGTGATTTAACAATGAGTTGAAAGGGAATCATTAGGATATTTTTTAGTTTGTTACAGAAATGAATCATACAAAAAACTAATTACTAAAAATTGTTTTAGTAAAATTTGTCATTTTTATTAACTTTACACATTTATTGAAATTTGCAGAAATTTTTTTGTTTTTATATAGTGCATTCCAAAACATTAGATTATTAAATTATAAATGGTCAACAAAGGTAGAATAAATTACAGGTGCGTAAGCTAATTTCTGCTTTTTGCGCTGAAAAAGAGTCCAATTAATTTTTTTTTTTTTTTTTATGAGAAAAATAAGTGCATTGTAAAAGAAACATTAAAATCGGACAATTATATTAAATTTTAGAGTTGCTAAAACTGATCACCTTTATGCAAAAACTTTAACTGTAAATATCTCAAAAACATCTCCGATGATTTTTAAATAGTAGCAATTTGCTGGCCAAAATCCTTTAACTACAATACTTTAGATAAAAATGTTGAGTACTGAGTATTAAATATAATTAAATATATAAATATTAAATATTGACTAAATTGCAACTATTCGGCTAAGCCCCATGGGGTATCTGGTTTAGTCTCACCATTTTTGGATTTTCATTTTCGAAGTGATCACTTTTGAAGCAAGATTGCCCATCTATTGAAGCAATTTTTGGAACTGTAATTTTTGGCTTAAGAAACTTGTTTTCAAATGGTATATCACGCTTGAGGAAAAAATCAGTCTGTTTTTTTGCCAAAGGTTCAAATTGCCATGTTTACCCCAACATTTGTCATTACAAAAAAGTTTGACAAAAAACAAAAAACTATAGCAATAAGTTAAATTAACTACCAATATATCTAACTACAAATCATTTCTATATTTAAAACTGAGCCTCTTACTTATGTTTATTCTTCGCTTGGAAAGATGGCAATGTCAAATTTTCTAATACCTTGCACTCATTTTTCTTATGGAAATCTAAAATGAATTTTAAAAATGCCAATAACTCAAAACATAGTCTAATTTTTCTTATGAAAATCTAATATGAATTTTAAAAATTCCAATAACTCAAAGCTAAGTTTTCGAGTACCTCTTCAAATTTTTAAACTCTAAGGATATAAGCTTTTTTTTTATTAATTTTATTGAAAAATATAAGTTTTAAAAACGTTTTGACAAAAAACTTAAATGTGATAGAAAGAACTTAGTACGCCATCTTGTTCACAATTATTGATTTATATAAGATTATCTCTAATATTTTCTGAGCGCTGAGAATATAATTTTCACACTAATTCCATCTTGTTAAGGTTATGGTACTGTTTTTGGGATTTTTTTTTTAATTTTTGATTGTTATATTATTATATTTAAGGGGATGGTACTGTTTTTGGGACATTCTTTTTATTTATTTTTTATATATTTTTTCTGAATGTACAACATTTCAAGAGTATTTTGTAAAAATTTCAGGTAAATTGTGCTTAAACTAACGAAGATACAGAGTTTCAAGTGAGTGGACCTCACTTAAAATCGACTAAAAATCGAGACTTTAAATTGGTTGGATGGAAACAACAATTTTCAAGTCGGTGAACACGATGCCGCAAAATCTACTTGACCGATTTCAAGTTTCACGCTATTTCTATTCATAAATCGACAGGTAATGCCGACGCGATTTTGTTTTTCTTTTTGTATAAATACCCATACCAACACCAAAAAAAAAAAAAGATTTCAAAAAAATTCTTCAGTATTATCTCGGGAACATATTACCTTTTAAACTAATTTTGAATTTTTTTTTCCAGAAGATCCGCTGACCTCTAATCGTGTCTACCACAAAACAACTTTATTTCGAGGCGCCTCCGGAGAATCGCTGCCAGGGATTTATTTATCGATAATTTTTATTTTTTTTTTCAAACATATTGAAGAAGTCAAACTTTAACATGTATGTGAAATATGAATTTTTTCAACTTTAAAACAGTTCCATGCCCTTAAGCATCTTTGATTTATGTAAAATTCTTCTCTAAAACACTGACAGGTAGAATAAACCTATTACTCAATGAACAGCAACATGGTTTCCGTAAAGGTAGATCAACTACCACAAATCTTATGGTTATGGTTTCTGATGTCTTAGGCAAAATGGAAAAAGGACAGAGAGTTGATGCAATATACACTGACTTTAGAAAAGCCTTCAATCGCGTTGACCATAATATCCTAGCTTTCAAGCTGGAAAATGTTCGCATTTCTGGATCTCTCCTAAATTGGCTTAAGTCTTATCATCACGGTAGATCTCAATTTGTTAAATTGCAAGGTATTCTATCCAAAGAGATTTCTGTCAAATCCAGAGTGCCACAAGGAAGTCATCTTGGGCCACTACTGTTCAATATTTTTATATCAGACATATCCGATGTTTTGCCTGATATCCCTCATCGATTATATGCAGATGACTTAAAAATGTATCATGTAATTAATTCTGAACCTGATGTAACGTTTTTACAATCGCAACTACTTGCTTTAGAGCAGTGGTGCAATCAGAATAAACTATTTCTAAACGTGAACAAATGCTTCTCAATAACTTTCTCCCGAAAAAATCTCATCGTGAATAGCATTTAGTTACTCAATGGTAAAGAACTTCAAAATGTTAATCATATCGTAAAATCCTAACAAGAGCCAGTAAACAACTCAGTTTCATAAAACGACGCGCAGAAGAGTTTAAAAATGTATGGGTTACCAAAACGTTATATTGTTCTTTAGTACGCCTACTTCTAGAATATGGATGCATTATTTGGAATCCTGCTTTCGATATACACTGTGAGAGACTGGAATCTATTCAAATGCAGTTCCTGCTTTTTGCTCCAAGGAACACCTACAACCCCCGCAAATGCAATACCCTACCATCCTATGGTATAGGCTTAGCTTGCTTAATTTGATGCCTCTATCAACCAGAAGAAAATTGCTCACCTCATGTTTTACATTTGACGTTCTCAACGGTGCTATTGACAGTGATTATATATCAAATAAGATAAAATTCAACAAATCCTCAAGACAAACTAGGCACGCACGAATGTTATACGAGCTATATACGCCATATGCTATATACGCTATATGCTATATACGCCAATAATGAGCCTGTTAATAGCTGTTGCAAAGAATTTAATGGTATCAGCGTTAGCTATGTAACGGAGCGAAATAGGTCACGTAAAAATCTTACACCCCTGTAAAGATCTTACCCCACGTTGGGCGCCAATTTGTAACGGAGCGAATTTGGGTCACGCACAATTGTTACCACCCTGAAACAAAAAGGCCCCACGTTGGGCGCCAATTTGTAACTGAGCGGAATGAGAGCCACGACCGAATTAACAAAAAAAACGAATGCGTCTTGCAATGCTGAGCGGTGAGGCCGACCATGGAAGCAGCAGCCCTGACTTGTACCTTTGGAGGGCGCACGGTGAATGCGCCCCTGTGACATCAGCACAGAGAAAAAAAATAGTCAGGGCGTCTGCTTACCCTGGCCGACGCCACCGCTCCTGGTCAAGTGACCCGCGGACACGAAGTTGGCCACGACTGCACGTGCTGGTTAGCCTATGTTGTAGATGCGCCGCTTAGCGTTGTTGCCTGAGGCGCTTAAATTGCAGGCAGCAGGCCAGTTTGGGTGCAGCTGCTCGGATGGGTGCGGTTGTAGGTGGTCCGCTGGTGCTGCTGCAGTTTGTGAGCCTTGCCTGTTGTTGGAGAGCGCTGCTGCTCCTCATCCGCTACTGTTGGTGATGTGGCTGCTGGTCCTGCAATTCTGCTGCTGTTGCACGTTGGGTGGGTGGTAACCGTGCTACCTAAAAATTATAAATTTTAGCTTGAAAGCTAAAACTTTCACACAAGCACTTACCGGTGCGTGGTAACGGTGCGGTGCGTGGTAGACTGTGCTGCTGCTGTTTGCGCTGTGGGTGGGTGCGTGCTGGCTATGCTGATGCGGTGGTGGATGTTGGCGCCGCTGCTGTTGCAAGTGGCTGTTGGAGTGTTGGTGTGTGCGCCGCTGCTGAGGCTGTTGCGGCTGCTAAATTTACCGATGTTGGTGAAGGTCGGTCGGCGCTTTGACGCTAGTTGCTGAACTTGCTGTTGTGCTGTTTGTTGTATAGCATCCTGTTTTCAGAGCATATTAAATTATGTTCGAGCATTTTCATGTCCAGCATTGGTTCACAGCAGCTTATCTTAATGAAAACTGTTGCTGTGAAATAGCCCGTTTCGGTCTAAATGTTGACGCTGATGTAACATCAAATGATTCCTTTGGAAGAACGCTTTTCCACACTCCACACAGAGTTCGCACAGTGCGACCGCCCTTCGGATGACACCGATTATGTTGCAGGTGGCTGCTGGGGTGTGCGCCGCTGCTGCAACTGCTGTAGCTGTTGTTGGCGATTCCAGTGCTGCGGTGCGTGGTGGCTATGCTGCTATTGATGTTGGGGTGTTGGTGTCCCGTATATGTGGCGTCGGTGGTGGCTGCGACTGGGGAGTAAACGAAACTTTAATGCTGCTTAACACAACGACTCAACCGAGCACTTACCTGGGTGTTCTTAGGCTGCTGCTGAAGTTCTGTTGATGCTGATTGCAGTTGTGGGTGTGGATGTTGCTTTGAGGATGCTTCCTACGTTGTTCCAAACGAAAAGCTTTAGTCGAAAAGAATTTTCGTTGGCGGAAATTTCGCCATTTGTCAATGTTATTTGACATTTGTCAAATATGTCGACAGGGAGCGTTCTGAAATTTGAGAACCATAGCTGAGGGTGTGCTTCAACTTTATAACATTAACTGAGGAGTGCTCTTCGAACTTTACATGTGTGACACACTTGCGTATGGATAACAAGGCTCACGCGTTCGAAGTGCGACAGACAACAAAAAAAAATATGTCATAGTTAAGTAAAAGGAAACTGTCAGAAGAAAAAACGTCAGAAATAAGAATAACAAACTGTCAGTATTACAATGTCAAGAAAATGTCCGATTTCCACAGGACATAAAATGACAGAAATAAAAAGGGTATACCGTCCCTGTTGAAATACCAGAACTGTCAAAGTGTTCTGTCAGCTGTCACAGTCATCTGTCACGCGACGTGTTGACGGTAAAGTCAAAATGTCAGCTGTCACAGTAAAACGTCAACTGTCACTTAATGTGTTGATTGTAAATGTCAAAATGTCAGCTGTCAAAGTGTAAGCTGTCAAAGTCATCGGTCAGCTGTCACTTAATGTGTTGACTGTAAAAGTCAAAATGTTAGCTGTCAAAGTCAAAGTGTAAGCTGTCAAAGTCATCGGTCAGCTGTCACACCTCGAACGTGCCAGCCGTGGCATACGCAGTATGTCACTCATGTTGGCAGACGACACAGCCATGGCGAATTCTGACCTGCATGTTCGAATGTGGATTCAACTTCACAGTCAACGCCACCTTCAAACATGAAAGCCAGAACCCACCACTTAGTGTGCCGTTACAAAACAGTTCTTCGGAACAAGTTGAACACTGGTTGCAAGGACTGAAGGCACTATCCCCTAATGTCTTTAGCGTGAAACATCCCCAGCCATTTATTAGCCATATCGGCCAGCTCATAGTACGCCGAACCCATCTTCTTAATGACTCTAGCTTTTTCAAAAACGTTCGCCAGCTTAGAATTAAAATGCTCAGAGGCCTTGCTTTAGGCAAAACTTCTTCGATACACGACCTGACCAACCTCAAAACTCACTGGTCGTGAACGCATATTGTACAGCCTCTCATTCTTCTCATATGCCTGTCGCAAGTTCTCTCGCACTTGCACTCGAATCAGCTCAGTTCTCTCCCCAGGCGTAGTTTCAGCCGTTGGATCTTCTAATAGTTTTAACTTCCGTAGAAGTTCATAATTTTTTGTATGACAAATCATATTTTGTACCAGTTCGTTACAATGCCTTTCGGCCTATGTAATGCGCCGCAAACGATGTCCCGTTTGATGGACAAGGTCATACCTGCTCACTTACGAACTAAGGTTTTTGTTTATTTAGACGATTTATTGCTAATCACCGAGACGTTTGACGATCACTTATCGTTGCTTCAGGAGGTAGCCCTGTGCATGAGACATGCTGGTCTAACCATCAACATTGAAAAAAGCAAATTTTTGCTTAAGCAAATTCATTATCTTGGTCACGTGATTGGGCATGGAACCATAAGTACCAATCCAGAAAAAGTGAGGGCAATTCGAGATTTTCCCTTGCCTAAAACTGTTCGACAACTTCGTCGTTTTCTTGGTGTTTGTGGATGGTACCGACGGTTCGTGCTCAATTACGCTTCCATTTCAACCCCTTTGACCAACATGTTGCAAAAGGCGAAAAAATTTCAAATTTACCATTCTTCATCGCAAAGGTAGCCAAAACGTTGTTCCCGATTCTTTATCGTGAGTGCATTCGTCTGAAGCCGTTGAAATATCAGAACTAACAGAGAATTCGACTGCGAAGGTTGTGAAGGTGCGAAGGACTGTGAAGGCTGTCTTATCCCTTGACGCTACATCTAACGGAATCTGCCAGAAGGCTTCCTTCAGATCCAAGCTCGAAATAAATTGAGCTTTTGGAAGCCGACTGAGGATTCCGTCAATGAGCGGCAAAGGATAGGCATCCTTCACAGTGACCTCATTGACCTTTCGCGCGTCGAGGCATAATCTCACTTTATTTGGTTTGACGATCAAAGCCACAGGAGATGACCAAGCGCTTTGAGACACCTCAATAACACCAAGTGCCAACATGCGATCGACTTCAGCGAAAAGAAGTTTTTCGACACCAGGAGAAACAGAAAAATGCCTTTGTTTAACTGGCTTTGCATTTCCTACGTCAATGACGTGACTAATCAAACGAGTGCGGCCTAAGCCTTCTTCAGAAAAAGATGGGAAATTTAAAATTGTTGCATTCAGTCTAGCTTTCTGACGAGCAGTCAAAACATGTCTAGTAGAATCAACTTCGCATACGCCACTGACTGAAGAGCAGTTGTAATTTTCCAGAAAGAGATCTCCAGCCAAGCCAAAAGCTTTAACGAAATCAACTCCCAAATACAAGTCTTGAGACAAAGTTGGAACGATCAAAAACTTGAGTGGTTTGGTGACTCCTCGAAAGGTGATGGTGGTGTCGAGTACTCCCGCCGAAGAATGACTCGTCCCGTCCGCTGTTTTCAGATCAATCGCATACCTTTGCCACTTCAGTTGCTTATCAGACAACAGTCGTTGTGCCAAATTGTTGGCAATGCAACTGACAGTAGCGCCAGTATCGATTAACCCTACTAACGTCTCGCCGGCTAATGAGACCGGTGCGTAAGGACGAACATCATTCTCTGGAGCACTCGACAAAACCGCCGAGCACTCAAATTTTCCCAAGGCTCTGACCTTGTTCCAAAATTGCCTCAATCTTGCAGTTGATCGTTGCTTTCTTTTATTTTTTGTTTGGCTGGAGCCCTCGCTCTGAAAAATACGTCTGCGAGCAGCGTTATATTCTTGCCATCGCACATGCAAAGGCTTGAACGTCCTTTGTGGCGCACTAGAAGCCGTTTGTTCGCGTTTCAAAATTTGAATTTTAACGTTTGGTACATCTGGTATTGCCTCAGTTTGGCAGGCCACCTCAGAAGTTAATGAGGGGCTGGTTGAAATTCTAAAAAAGTATTATCTGTTGTGGTAGTTGTTGTGTTGGTGTCAGTATGACCAGATTCGCATGTCTGCTCGGAGACCTGACGCTGCGGCGGGAAGCTTCTGGAATTCCTTCCATGTTCCTCGTCCAGTAATTCACGCCTCCGAACAAACGCGCGAAGCTGACTAACACTACCCACTGAGACATACAACAAACTACGTCGCACATCTAGCCTTAAATTTCGTCGCAAAATCTCCAACAGGGCTTGAGAATCAAGAGGCCTTTGCAGTTTGTCTGTAAGCTGCAAGACTGCCTCATAGTATTCGTCAAATTTCTCATCGAACTTTTGCTTGCGACTGCGCACTAAATCCATGATGTCGAGATCGGTTCGGTGGTCAGTAAATTGGCTTCGAAGCTCAGCGCATAATGCTGTCCATTCGATGCGGGTGACACTTCGATGGTACCGCCAGAACCAATCCAAGGCCTTGCCCAAGAATAGCAGGTGTGCATGGTCAGCTAGCGCTCCAAAGTCTCCACGCAAGCTTTGCATTGTCAGAGAGTGTATTTGATAAATGAATTTATCGATGGTCAGCGCATCAGTTTTACCACTAAAGGTGATTTTCCAGTTGGAAATTTTGCTGGCAACACTCTCCGCCAACACAAAGTGCGAGGACCAACCCGGAACACCACTGCCACTGGGCACCTGCTGATTCGGTGGCGGGGACCTGGTAAGCCCTGAGGATATCCTCGACCGTATCCGACATCTGAAAGTGGAGCCTGGTGAAGATGAGGTTGTTGATAATTTAAAAATTGGTGATTATTTGCAACAGGCATTGATGCTCGCGCCTGTTGGAGACTCTGCGACGGAACAGAATGTGGCGTTGCTCCGTGCGGAGTATGTCTGACTTGGTTTAAATTCAATTTGGCGAGTTCGGTTCGAACTGCCTCATTAATCAAGAGCTGCAAACCTTTATCTGAATATGATTGTTGTGCCGAACTGGGCTAAAAATTATCAGATGGATCTTGATAATTTGCACTAGCAGCTTGATCGGAAAACCGTTCGACCGACTCATCTGCAAACGGCTGCCTCGTCGAAAGATTCGTATTTGAATCTTGTTCCTGACTGAAACCTAAGTTTCTTTGGCTTCTAGTGGCCGGACGTCCCTTCTTTACCGTGCCCTGGCTAGAATTCGTTTTACCTGGCGAAGGTAACGCAGAAGCACCTACTAAAGCTGACTGATATGGCCTAAGTTTCTTGTCGCTGCAAGGCGTACGGCACAACGGACAACTGTGGCTCGTATAAACCCACTGAGATATACATGCTCGGTGGAAAACGTGCTTGCATGGTGTCAGCACCATGTCTTCAGGCTTTGTGAAGGCCTGCTTGCAAATGCTGCACAAATTCTCAGCACCCTCCACCTGAGCTGGTATATCCTCCGTGCTGTGGTGCAACAGCATTGCAGCTATGTCAAAAAAAAAATCAAAGAATATTTATAAAAAAATTGTGTAATTATGCCACTACTAAAACCGTTGTTTTGTGCAGTGATGACGCAGTTGAGAAAAATATAATTAAATATAAAAATATAAATGCATAAAAATTAACTAATTTGGTCTTTGGAGAGAATGTTGCTATCCAAAAAAAATTTTGAGTGTTGGTTGCCGACTGGCTGAGTCAGGGGTTCCTTTAAAAAAAATAAAAAAAACTACGTTAAATGGGCCTACTAAAAGTTCCATGCCACGGCGAAATAGTCCCGAGTGCCGCGGTTGACCAGTGCGATTGAACGCGACTACATCGCATTCCATGCGACACTCGACACTACCCCCGCAACACGAAAACTCTCAGCAAGAATTCACAAACAAAAAAAAATTTAAAAATGATAGGAGTTACTACAAAAACAAGTATGAAAGTTAAACGCGATCGCAGATTTCATGGCCACATCGGTTCATACGATTTACCAACGGATCCAGTATAAGGTTGAGCCTCATGCCGGATATTCCGATTGAATAAAACCCGATGATTTTATTCGAGAAAAAAAAACAACACAAATGCCATGAAAACTGCTAGAAAAAAAATTTACATTAAATTGGTTTGAATCCACGACGCGATACCGAACATAACAAAAAGTAGAGATGGGAACCAAATTAATTTCGGCCCCACGTTGGGCGCCAATTTGTAACGGAGCGAAATAGGTCACGTAAAAATCTTACACCCCTGAAACAAAAAGGCCCCACGTTGGGCGCCAATTTGTAACGGAGCGAATTTGGGTCACGCACAATTGTTACCACCCTGAAACAAAAAGGCCCCACGTTGGGCGCCAATTTGTAACTGAGCGGAATGAGAGCCGCGACCGAATTAACAAAAAAAACGAATGCGTCTGGCAATGCTGAGCGGTGAGGCCGACCATGGAAGCAGCAGCCCTGACTTGTACCTTTTGAGGGCGCACGGTGAATGCGCCCCTGTGACATCAGCACAGAGAAAAAAAATAGTCAGGGCGTCTGCTTACCCTGGCCGACGCCACCGCTCCTGGTCAAGTGACCCGCGGACACGAAGTTGGCCACGACTGCACGTGCTGGTTAGCCTATGTTGTAGATGCGCCGCTTAGCGTTGTTGCCTGAGGCGCTTAAATTGCAGGCAGCAGGCCAGTTAAGGTGCAGCTGCTCGGATGGGTGCGGTTGTAGATGGTCCGCTGGTGCTGCTGCAGTTTGTGAGCCTTGCCTGTTGTTGGAGAGCGCTGCTGCTCCTCATCCGCTACTGTTGGTGATGTGGCTGCTGGTCCTGCAATTCTGCTGCTGTTGCACGTTGGGTGGGTGGTAACCGTGCTACCTAAAAATTATAAATTTTAGCTTGAAAGCTAAAACTTTCACACAAGCACTTACCGGTGCGTGGTAACGGTGCGGTGCGTGGTAGACTGTGCTGCTGCTGTTTGAGCTGTGGGTGCGTGCTGGCTATGCTGATGCGGTGGTGGATGTTGGCGCCGCTGCTGTTGCAAGTGGCTATTGGAGTGTTGGAGTGTGCTGCTGAGGCTGTTGCGGCTGCTAAATTTACCGATGTTGGTGAAGGTCGGTCGGCGCTTTGCCGCTAGTTGCTGAACTTGCTGTTGTGCTGTTTGTTGTATAGCATCCTGTTTTCAGAGCATATTAAATTATGTTCGAGCATTTTCACGTCCAGCATTGGTTCACAGCAGTTTATCTTAATGAAAACTGTTGCTGTGAAATAGCCCGTTTCGGTATAAATGTTGACGCTGATGTAACATCAAATGATTCCTTTGGAAGAACGCTTTTCCACACTCCACACAGAGTTCGCACAGTGCGACCGCCATTCGGATGACGCCGATTATGTTGCAGGTGGCTGCTGGGGTGTGCGCCGCTGCTGCAACTGCTGTAGCTGTTGTTGGCGCTTCCAGTGCTGCGGTGCGTGGTGGCTATGCTGCTATTGATGTTGGGGTGTTGGTGTCCCGTATATGTGGCTGCGACTGGGGAGTAAACGAAACTTTAATGCTGCTTAACACAACGACTCAACCGAGCACTTACCTGGGTGTTCTTAGGCTGCTGCTGAAGTTCTGTTGATGCTGATTGCAGTTGTGGGTGTGGATGTTGCTTTGAGGATGCTTCCCACGTTGTTCCAAACGAAAAGCTTTAGTCGAAAAGAATTTTCTTTGGCGGAAATTTCGCCATTTGTCAATGTTATTTGACATTTGTCAAATATGTTGACAGGGAGCGTTCTGAAATTTGAGAACCATAGCTGAGGGTGTGCTTCAACTTTATAACATTAACTGAGGAGTGCTCTTCGAACTTTACATGTGTGACACACTTGCGTATGGATAACAAGGCTCACGCGTTCGAAGTGCGACAGCTGCGCAGGACCTGCGACAGCTGTCTGAGTTAAATAAAAACTGTCAACAACAAAAAAAAAATGTGTCATAGTTAAGTAAAAGGAAACTGTCAGAAGAAAAAACGTCAGAAATAAGAATAACAAACTGTCAGTATTAGAATGTCAAGGAAATGTCCGATTTCCACAGGACATAAAATGTCAGAAATAAAAAGGGTATACCGTCCCTGTTGAAATACCAGAACTGTCAAAGTAATCTGTCAGCTGTCACAGTCATCTGTCACGCGACGTGTTGACAGTAAAGTCAAAATGTCAGCTGTCACAGTTAAACGTCAACTGTCACTTAATGTGTTGATTGTAAAAGTCAAAATGTCAGCTGTCAAAGTGTAAGCTGTCAAAGTCATCGGTCAGCTGTCACTTAATGTGTTGACTGTAAAAGTCAAAATGTTAGCTGTCAAAGTCAAAGTGTAAGCTGTCAAAGTCATCGGTCAGCTGTCACACCTCGAACGCGCCAGCCGTGGCATACGGGGTATGTCACTCATGTTGGCAGACAACACAGCCATGGCGAATTCTGACCTGCATGTTCGAATGTGGATTCAACTTCACAGTCAACGCCACCTTCAAACATGAAAGCCAGAACCCACCACTTAGTGTGCCGTTACAGCTACTCACCATATTTTCCTTAAAATAAAATTTCTACAAGCTCCTATTTCCTTCCTCATAACCTCATCCGCCCTATAATTGTAATCATTAGTTCAGCTTTTCCTTAGACATGTAGGTGAAATCATGTTTAACAAGTAAGCGGCCTAAGCCTACTCTGTTACCCAAAAAAAAAAAAAAATATATATAAAAAATAGGTTAAAAATAGGTTACGACTGGAATTAAGATCATAGCTTGCTTGGTCAAGAAATAAATAAATAAATAAATAAAATCCTCTTTAGCTTTTTTGGCGTCATTCTGTGTAATGTACAACGATTTGGCATTATACAATCTTGATTTAAGTTCTCCAATAACAAAACCGTCTATAGCTGTAAGGCTCCTCATAAATTTACCTTTTTATTTGAATTTTTCATTGTCTAAAATTTTCTTTTATACTTTCAATACATAGTTAAAATAAAAACCAGTTTTAACGTTGTTGCGCGGTTTTATTTTAATTTTCAAAACATTTGTATTAAAATAATTGGCAATTATTAAAAAGAAAACGATAAAATAAAAAAATATCCTTTTCGCTGAGATTTGAACTTACAACTTCTGGCTCACATCACGATCGTGTTAACCACTTAGCTAAATGGACTACATCAATTCGCGTTCTAAATGACAAACTTTAAGTAAAACTTAACATTTTCACCACACTATGTGGTGTGTTTGAAAACGTTGCTGAGCTATAATGAAGTTTGTAAGAAAAAATATCTTAGCAAGCATTTTCTTTAAAAAAAAAATGATAAAGCTTTGGAAATCGTTTAATGAAATATTTAAGCGTGAGTAGAGTTATATTCATTTACATTTTTAATTTTCGTTCTTAATTTATGATTTCCTTAAAAAAGGACGTACAGCTTAAACGGCAAAAATGTATGTTCGAAATATACTGTGGTGAGTTTAAAAAGCGTAGCTGAGTTAGTTAAAAAGCGTGGCTATATTCGCACTATTGGTGAATCATCCACGTTTTCGAATTCGAATATGCGTGCGTGGGTATCTTCAGCCCGGTGTGAGGTCCACTTACTTGAAACGCTGTATCTTCGTTAGTTTTAGCACGATTTACTTGAAATTTTTACAAAATACTCTTGAATGTTGTACATTCAGAAAAAAAATATATAAGTGAGTGACTTCTTCCACAGCAGTGTATCTACTATTGGCTACACTGGTGGCAATTGAACAGCTGATTGTGCATATTATTTTTTCGAAAATGCCGCGAAAGTCTGAAAAAGCAAAAATAATTAATCATCTCTTAGAAAATGCCGAAATTGAAATCAGGTTTATGGAAGGTAAGCAAATTTGCATATCTAAAGTATTTCCTCAGCTAAATCCTTGATTTTTCAGACATGCGAAATAGTGATGATGCTGTAGATGAAGTGCTAGACGAGCTCATAGAAGATGTTACCATTGTCATGGCATGTCGCTGTGGAATTGAACGCATTAATCCAAAATCATGCAGTTGGCGTAATGAAATATTAACAGACATGGATGATGATCGCTTTCTTCATATGCTGCGTGTTAACCGATTCCAGTTTACTAGAATCTTAGCACTAATTTCTGCTGATGAAGAATTCAACAAATCGCATGCATGTGAACAGTTTCCATTGGAGTTGCAGTTGGCGATTGTGCTTTTTAGACTTGGGTTATCAGGAGAAAGTGGAACCATAAAAAAAATTGCTACAACTTTTGGAATAAGTGATGGTGGCACAATATCGAAAATAACGCAACGGGTTTTTAAAGCGATTTTAAAACTAAGATCAAAGTACATTTTTTGGCCAGACATATTTGAACGCGAAAAAATTGTTGCTGAAACATTCCATGAACTGCCATTTTGCATTGGATACATAGATGGCACTGAGCTTAAATTGGCAGAATCCCCTGTACGCAACCATATATCGTATTTTTCGCGAACTCACGCTTATTCTATAAAAGCGCAAGTCGTATGCGATTACAAGCTCCGCATTCGGAGTGTAGTTGTAGGCCACTATGGCAGTGCTCACGATGCAAAAATATTCCGGTCGTCTTCTTTGTTCAAAAATAAGGAAACATTTTTCTCCTCGCAGCAGTGGATTGCAGGAGATTCTGCTTACCCGCTATCCGAAACCGTTATAACCCCTTACCGTACCAATTCTCAAAATCTTGATCGGACCCAACGAATTGGGTTTAACTTAGGGCACAGTAAATATCGCGTGCGAATCGAGCATTGTTTTGGACACCTTAAGGAAAAATTTGGAAGCCTTAAAGAACTTAGAATGCGTTTGCACAGCAACGAAAGTAAAAAATTGTCTTGTGGTTTTTAGTGTGCTGCATTTTGCATAATATTTTACTGGATTCTTCAGAAACAAAGGAATGCGAGAATGTTATAATGTCAGCAGAATACAATACAATTTACATAAATGAAAGTAATTGCAAAAGCGCAGAAGCTAAGAGACAAGCTGTATATTCCTTAATGTTTGAATAAAAAAAGTTTATGAAAAGATTCAATTTATATATTTACATGTACATATTAAGGTACTTTGAAAAAAAAATTTCCATTTGTACCCATCTAAAAATGAACCTTAATGTGTTTTATGGTGATTCCCAAAATATTTTGGCAATAACGAAAGCCTACAATGAGCTATACTATTTTGCAAAAACCTCCAAAAGTCATGTTTTTCGTATATATGTTGGTTAGTGCAATAATTGTAAAAAACAAAGTGTCACAAATTATTGGCCTGAAAAACTTCGTTCAATCCGCATCAAAAATTTTTAAAAATTGGCTTTCGGATTATGGAAAATGCTGTTTTTCATGCATTTTTCACCTTTTTTTATGTAATATTCACTTAAATTCAAACAAAAAGCTTGGAAAACAACCAAATTTCTCGATAAAAAAAAGATCCGATTGCAAATTTTTAAAAATTTTTGAAGCTGATTGAACGAAATTTTTCAGACCAATAATTTGTGACACTTTGTTTTTTACAATTATTGCACTAGCCAACATTTATACGAAAAACATGACCTTAGAAGGTTTTTGCAAAATGGTATAGCTCACTGTAGACTTTCGTTATGGCCAAAATATTTTGGGAATCGCCATAAAACACATCAAGGTATATTTTCCGATGTGTACAAATGGAACTTTTTTCAAGGTACCTTAATATGTAACTATACATTCGTTTATTTTAATAAATGCAATGATTTAATTTTTAAAATTGTATTTTAATCTTAGCTCCAGCATAGCAATGCGCTCATTCTTTTCCATTTCCATCTTCCGCAGTCTTTCGTCTTTCTCTATATCCAGCCTTTTAAGTTCGAGTTCTTGCTGCTTCAATGCTATCTCCTGCTGCGCTCTCTCTGCTGATTTGAGGCCCATATCTTCATCAAGCTTCAGCCTTTTTTCTGATATCTGTATTTCTCTCTCAAAATTCTCTTTTTCTAAATCAATTTTTGACTTCATTATGGCCATGCGTTTCGATTGCAACGATGCTAATTGGGATACTCCTGATTTCGGTGCACATTGCCCAATTTTTTGTGCAAATTCGTTAACTTTTTGCTTTTGAGAAGACGATGAAATTCTATCTTGATGAGTGCTGATAAACTGTTTAGATGTCAATGGTCCTTCTATAATTTCAACGGTAGGACTTAATGTTTCATCTTCCACGCTATCTAAATCTACAATCACATCTGTAGAAGTAGTAAATTCCACATTCACTTCGGGGATGTCTGAATCTATAAAATATTGTTCGCTGTCCTCTGAGACCTTTCTACCAAAAATTTCCTTTAGACGCAGATAAAACGGGCACATTTTCAAAAGTTTACCTGCAATAAAAAGAAAAATGTTTAAAGGATGTGGCTTTTTGCTTCCAAAAAATCAATACTACTTTGAACACTTGCGACTCCTTCATCGCTTTCCATGAGCCCAGCGCCAGTTGATTTGCGCCACTCTTCTGCCTTGTTGAAAGAAGTGCGCAGATTTCGTACCTTCCACTTAACTAAGTCCCATGTTGTTTCAACTCCGTTGGTTTGCAAAAATTTCTTGTAAAAAAGTTGTGCAGAAGGTATCTATGTAAGGAAAAGAAAGTTTCGAATTACTAGGAATACCTATACACATTGATTGTGAAATAAACTAACCTCAATAGAACTCGATTCCTCCAAAAAATTTAAGAGTTTTTCGACTTCTTGGTCTGTCCATTTTTTGTTGGATTTCTCACGTTTTTTCCTTATTTTAACATTTTCCATTACAGATGGATTTTAAACAGTTCTAATTAGAAAACGATATGATGTGACGAGCTAGCGCGAAAAATTATGGCGAACAAAGGACAAGAAATGGTGCCAAGAATGCTGCCAAGTAATGTCAAAATGATACAATTAAAACATACAACTACATTACAATCATCTTTTGATGTTGCAAAGAAACACATAAAGTGTAACTTCAAAAGCTATGGTATTTGTTGTTGCATGTGTATTTAGTGTAATTTTTTGACAGAAGTACACTAGTGTATTCATAAACACACAAAAGAGCGAATACCACTTTAAAAAGAATGTCCCAAAAACAGTGCCATCCCTAAATATAATAATATAACAATCAAATAACAGATATAACTTTAAGGGACATTCATAGGAAAACTACTCTATAGCTTTAAGACTTTGGTTAAAGATTATAAAAAAAGAATAACCTATAAAATCATTTACTTAGTTGAACAATCTTTTTAAGTTGAATAAAGCTTAACACATACATTTCATCAGTATCTTTTACTTTCTTTTTCTTTAAATTTTTAACCCTTTTCAACCTTCAAATTTTGTTTTGAAATCAAAAACCTACAACAAAGACATATGAAAAGAAATATGAAAAATTCTGGTTTACAATTGTAGATTTTCGAGAATAGGCCTTTTACATATTTACTTAACCAAAAAAGCTAAAATAATGATATTTGCTTTTGCCAAAAATTATGAAAGAAAAGCATTACATAGCAAAAAAATCCCATAATTCTGAACTGATACAAGGAAACTGGGATGAATTTTTCTTTTGAGCCCATCTTTCAAAATATATTACATTTTCGTATGTGAGCAAGCATGTTTCGAACGCACAGTGTGGTCTCAATCTAGAGGGATAAAATAAAAAAATATTGCAAACAATTAATTTTATTTCTCTAAATTACAGCATATAAACACAAAAAGCCATGTCAAAAATTTCAGAATGATTGCTTGATCCTTTTGTTTAAAACGGCAGTTGAAATGCTGTTTTTTGTGTATATTTAAATTATTTCTCAGCCTCAAGTAAGCAGTTTTTGCGTTAAACGTGTTGATCATGCGAAAGCATATATATTAATATTCAATATAATGAGTAGTAATATAAACCAAATTTATATTAATATTATCTATTGGAATTAAATCCAAAAATAAAAAAAAAATTAGGTTGCATTTTGTTAGAATGCCATAAGCTTTTACCACATATTTACGCAATTAGATTACATTTTTTACCAAGTTTGAGTCATGAAGATAAAACATATTTACATTTTGCAACTTTTTGCAACTTTTATTTTAAATTATACCTTTATTTCTTAAACACTCTACGACCTCCTAAAAAATGACAATACCCCTCGATTTTAATATATAATTTTGTGTTTCATGGTTGAACATTTCAAAATATTATGATTAAATACTTAAGAGTGTATGCTGGAAAGCATAGCCAATTTTATGAAGACACTCCATAAAGAAGACTGTCTCAGATATACCCTAACTTCTGAATATTTGTTTTTTTTAAATGAAGAAGGAAATCGTATCACAAAAATTTTTAATTTTGTCCTGATAGTTTGGTCAAATTTTACACAGTGGAACGGTGTAAATTGCGGCAATGTTCACTAAGTTTTCACCTAACATCTCATAAGAAAGAATTTGAATGGTCATATTTTTCAAGGAACATGCTTAAGTAACTACCAAATATGTGAACTTTTCACGTAAGTTTTTTCCCCCTAGGAAAAATCCTGCGGACGCCCATGATCGTGTTGGAACAAAGAAGTCGTATGTAGTGTTGAATTTCATACTTGACTCTCATATCTCGCGTATTGAAATCCCCAACCTACACGAAATTTTAGGCTTTCTGCACGGAATTTAAGAAACATGACCGTATAGAAAATTTGGATGATATGTGCAACTTTCACCTAATGCTAAAAATAGTACGATGCTCGCATAATAAAATCATAAAGCTGCACGAAATATTTGAGTTTTCTGCACAAAATTTTAAAAAATAAAAAACTATATGGGTGTTGATAATAATGATTTATTTTACCAAAATGTCACATAACATAAGGTTATTTTTAAATAAAATATATCAAATGTAAGCACTAACACCCGATTTCGAAAATATCTGGATTGCAAAAATCCTTTCAAATTTACAGCCCTAGTGCACAGTAATAACACAATTTGCATATCAAAAGGTAATCAGCACCAGCAACAACAGAATGAGTGACCCTATCTTACGTTGGAGGACTGCATTTTCACATAGTGAGCAGAATAACATAGTTACCTACAACAACAACAACAACAACAACATAGCCACAACAGAGGCTTAGCACTGGTCTTTAAGCACATATGGCGCCCACGTTGAATTTGCATGCCAGCAAAATGGAAACAGGTTTCTTACTCCTCCCCATCAGTCCAGTTCGTAAAATAAGTAGCTCTTTTCGACTGAGCTCTCAGATGGTCATAGTTTTCGTTTAACTCTTTTGGGATAAATTAATGCGTTTTAATGCCAAAAGGCGTGAAAGCACTTCATTTGTGTTAATTTTTAAGAGTGCGTGTACATGCGTGTGTTTGGTTTCATAATGTCGGTCTAATGCTAATAACCTCCCGAGTGTTGGTTTAAAGTTCTTGAATACATCATGTTTTTCCGGATTATGTGCGGAAAGTTGCGTGTCGTTAACGTTTAGTTACAAGGTGAGCCATCAACGGGCTCCTTTTATGATGCATTGTAATTTTACTTGATTAACTTTAGCTTGAAAAGGGTTTAATTAGCTCATGCTTCCATTTGACAGTCAGTCGGTCAACTAATTAAGCAGCTTATAGAGTGTAAGCATTGTGTGGTGTTTGTTTCTCGAGGGATAATGTGATATATTTACATAAGTTTAAAATGTGTTGGATATGTTTGTAAAATAAAGAGTTCGAATACACTAAAAAAAAAGACAATAAAATCAATGAAAAAGTAGGTACAGTCTTCACAGTTGGGGTAACGGTGCTATTTGTTGTTTTGAAATAACAGTACGAACTGTTGAAATAACGGTCCTCACAGTTAGAGTAACGGCGAATGTTGCTTATTTGAAATAGCAGTCCGTGCTGTTGAATTAACAGTCCTAAATTTTGACACAACGTTAATAGTTGTTGTTTCGAAATTACAACTTGGAACGTTTTTTTTTTTTGTTCAGGTGTTGCACCTATATTAAATAGCTATATTAAATGCACCCCTTAATAGCTTCAACAATGGGTTATCTGCATCGGGGTCCTGCAGACACTCGACATCTTACTTACGGTCTTGGCCTATTGTAAGAATTTCCGGCAGCCATTTCTATTTTGCGCTTGCTGGCGCCAGTTGGAAGCTCCAAGTTTTGTCAGGTTATCCTCTACTTGGTCTTTCCAACTGAGATGCGGTCGTCTTCTTCTGCGTTAACCACCGTTGGGTACCGAATCGAATATTTTCTTCGTTGGAGCGTCATCTTCCATCTTTACTTTGTCGATGTCAGCGTATAGCTCATACAACTCATCGTTCCATCGTATTCGGTACTCGCCATTGTCACAGATTGGTCCGTAGATCTTGCGAAGGATCTTTCTCTCGAACGCTCCCAAAGTCTTTTCATCAGAGCTGCTCAACGTCCAGTTAATGCTGGAACCGAGGTAGACGAAGACCTTCACAACCTCGAAGGAGGTGTTGCCAACAGTGACGTGGGTACCAATACGCTGGGACTGTAAGCGATTGATCGCCTAAAGTTTGCACAGTGACGACAGCCGACGAAAAATTCGTATAAACACGAAACCAATTTCACTTTTACTTCGTCTTTGTTATTCACTCCTCGACATCAACAGTACAAGCACATGCACGCAAAGATAAGAAAACGTTTATCGTCAGTTTGCCGCAAACGAACTTCGTTTATCGTGGGCGCGAAACGGAAACAGTTGTGGGAAACGGGTTATTTACTTGCAGGAAATTAATTTTGTTTAACATAAACGCGCGCGACTTTTTAATTGCGGCACATGAAGAATATATTTGTTGTAACTTAAAACGTCGTTTGTAGGAAAGGAAGTTATTTTCTCATAAACGAACATTTTTTAAAAAAATTAGAATTTTTGCAAAAAAAAAAACAGCACTAAAAAATTAGAATTTTTGCAAAAAAAAAAAACAGCACTAGTCGAATATTAGCCAACTGAAAATACAATAGACTGTGGTACAACAGGTTAAGTAGAGCGCGCAATAAACTTGACATAGTGGTTCGATTCCCAACGATGGAAGTAAGAATGTTTATTTTTTTAAATCATATAAATTATTAGTTAAAGACGTGTTTCTGTTTTGTTAATTTTTTCGATTTTTTTCGTTTATTTTTTTTTGTTAGAGATAGCTGAATATTTGTTTGCGGTAACTACAGGTCTCAAGCGAAGTTTCTTTTTTCACCCGTTTTTCTTTCGTATTCATTATTTCTTTCATATTCTTCGGCATGAACTCTCGGGCTTGGCAATTTTTGAGTCTTTTTAAGAATATAAATATCCAGTAGTATTACAAATTTAAATAAGTTTTGTGGATAATTTAAGTCAAGTATACAGCGGCGTAGCTAGAAGCTTTGCCGCTCAGAGCGACTGCACAGTTTGCGAACCTCTTTTATATAAAATGAAATGCAAAGAAATTAAGTATCTATATATATATACGAATATTTCCTTGGTATAATGCCGGCCACACCACGCCTTACCAATTGTAAAAAACCGGTGTGCAGTCGTCAAGACTGCGGAAGGAAGCGTTAGCTTCTTAGTATTAGATGTAAAATTTAATACAAGGTAGGTGCGGGTATAAGGCCTATCTAAAGGAGATTCGAAATAATATAAAAACTGTGTTTATTATTTAACAAATTTTAATATTAATTAAATGAATAGATTAATTACTATAAGTTTTAAGCAAATAATTGCAACTTCTGCCGTAAACAAAACAACTTTTAAAAATCTTGTCATTAGGTCTCATTATACTATAGTACGGTATTAACAAACCAAAATTGGCAAAATAGACTTTACATTTGTTATTTCAAATCAATAATAAAACCGTGTCAGTAAAAAATCGTCTGGTTCTATTTAGAACCACTTCTACTTTTAAGGGCTTAGTTCTTTTTTATTTTCTTCGCTTCCTTGTTTTTAATAAATAAGTCTTTGGTGACTGGAGTTCTCCTGTAATTTAAGGCTTTTCTTTTAACTATTGGTATTATTCCACTGATTTTCGTCGTTGTAGGCACAATAGTACGGGAGGCAGCGTTACAATTTTGATGTTGATTTATGGACGATTTATTTTGAGTGCAATTGACGGACTTCAATTGATTTAATCGTCAGCAGGCGCACTCGGGGCAAAGAGGGTAGGTACATACTAAAGAGATTTCACCAGACAAGTTTTCCGCTTTCGCAGAAAATTTTCAACAGGCCTACTTGGTGGATTCGAATTATGTTCGAATCTGTGTTCGAATCTCAAAATGTTGAAGTGCCGAAGCGATGAGAGACCATACGAATGGTATTGTAAACAAACTAAGCAGCAAACAAAAATCAACTCAAACAGATTTTTGAGACAATTTAGAAATATCGAAGGATTGGAGTTTTTAATTGGCTATTTTCTCACAAAAAAAAAAAAAATCTGTTTGACACAATAAATATTTGCATGTGTTTTGTTTGCTCTTATTATTCGCATGTAGGTAAGTAAAAAAAAAAACGAAATGGCCAATTTCAGCCCTTGAAACGACCGTACTTCTTAACATCAATTGTGTTGTGTGTGTTGTGAAATGTTTGAACACAAATGATCGAGAACTGGACCTACCAGCTTTATGCCAACTCCGAACGGCTTATGTCCTCAAGAAGCTTTTCATGCCAATTTTTTACTCCTGAGGCTTGCCATTGTCTGCAGAGAGGTGACGGCCGAACAGAAAAATTAATTCAATTGAAAAAACTTTCTGTGTCAGATGGGGGATTCGAACCAGGATTCTCTGGTGTATGAGCCACACACTCTACCCACTACGCCACGGCCGCCGCAAGTAGGTATTTGTGTTTTGTTTTTAACTGGATGCAGTGTTTTGTTTTGGTTTGAATAAGTTTATTGAATTTTATATTTAATTAATTCGTTAAAAAATTTTTTGCTACCTGCTAAATGGTAGATTTTGCTTTTTTTTTAATTTTTCTTGCGATTTTAAAGAAAAACTTTTTATCTATAAAATTTACCTGTAAGGATATGACAGAATTTCTTTTTGTTCAAGAAATTTTCTATATGATTTTGATGAAAAATTTTTGATCTATAAATTTGTATCTTCTAAAGAGAAAAATTATTTTTTTAGAAAAAAATCCCTCTAATTTTGAAGAAAAATTTTTGATTTACAAAATTTTAGCTGCTAAAAAAATGATGAATATTTTTGTGTTAAAAAAATGTTCTTCTACAAATTTTTAAGTTACAAAGTAATTATCAAAATTTTATATCAAAAATTTTTTCAAAGAGAAAAAAATTTTTTTAAATTTGTAGCAACTCGGGCCAAAGAAATTATAGAATTTGTTTTTTATCTTTTTATTTTTTTATATATAAAATTACCAGCTTAAAATTTCGGTTCTATGAAATTTTAGCAAAATTATAAAAATTTTTTTCTATAAATTTTTTGGTTACAAAGGAATCAGACATTATTTTGCAAAATTTTTTTTTCTGAAGAAAATTTATTTTTATTTCTTGAATTTTTAGCTGCTAAAGAAACAACAGACATATTTTTTGTTCAAAAATTTTTCCTCTGGTTTTAAAAAGAAATTTTTGTTTTTTAGTTGCAAAAGAAATTATAGAAATTTTTCTTGTTCAAAAATTTTTCCTTTGATTTTAAAGAAAATTTTTTGATATCTAAGATTTTTAGCTGCTAAAGAAATGATAGAAATTTTGTTTGTTCAAAACTTTTTCGTCAAAATGGTATAAAAACCCCTCCTTGTATATGGGCACTTCGAAAAAAATTATATCTAAGAGTGATGACATGCCGTGCGAGAGAATAAAATTTTAATGAGTATGTACGTGAAAACAGGTTTTGCGACGTTGTCAATTATTTTTTTTTTTAAATCTATTGGACACTATGTGCATGTTTGCGTGTTTATTTCTAGATATGCTGCTTTTGTTTTGGTTTTTACTAAATTAATTAAAATTTACACTATTTCGTTCAACCATTCTTCTTCTGATTTTGAAGAAAAATTTAAGTTTTACAATTTTTTACCAACATAAAAAAGAATTTGAGAAATGATTTTGAAGAAACATTTTTGATATCTGATTTTTTTTGGATCTGAGAACGAAATTTATTACATGATTAAAATAAATTTTGTTCAGTTTTATTTTTAATTAAAAAGAAACTTTACAAATTAATAAGACGCTTTGGATGATTTTTAAGTGTGACATTTTTAGAGTTCACTCCTTTAGAATAGATTTCGTATATAGCCCGCGGTATGAAAAATGTATAGCGAGTGAAAATCAAGAGTTTTAATTAGGCTCTGTGCAATTCGAAAAATGTTGGCTCGCGATATGTGCAAATGAGGAATTTTTACTGCTGCTTTTGTAAATTTTTTAGCTTATTGCTTTTTTATTCTGCATAAAATTGGCAACAATATCTTTCTGCCTGCTAAAAAATATATCAGCAATATTCTTCAGCAATAGACAATTACCTTTTCTCACTCAAAAAAACAGGTTTTTTGCCTTGATTTCCTTAAAAATCGGAAAATAAGCAGCTGGGCGGTAATTTATTTATTTTTGTTGTCTGCAACACAAAATTCGCACGCCCACTACAAAATACCAAACACAAAAAATTGTCTGCCAACCACAAAAAATAAGTCAACAATACGAAATAGTATGTCAAAACGCATGATAAACCTCTGGATAACTCAGTTAACCAGCCGAATAACTGGTTAACTTTTTTTCTGGATATCTTTATAAGCTGGTTATCTTTTGACATAAGCTCGGGATAAATGCGCTATCCAGAGGTGAACAATACGAAACTACTGGAAACCTTGGAAATAGCAGCTGGTTAAATATACGCAGAGCTGAACAATACGGCAATAAATGTGTTATTCAGTATAATGGATTATTCAATATAATAATAACACTGATATACCTTCAAAACATATTTTAAAGGAAAACAATTAAAAACCTTTGAATACAAATTTTATACATTCATCTTATGTCTGTTATAAATAAATAATAATAATGAATGCTCTGTCTGCTCAAAAAAAATAAAACTTATTAAAAACATCTGTTGGTAAGAGTGCGTTTTTCTCCTATTCGTTTTTGCTCATCAAATTACGTCAATAAGATAACATGTGCTTTTGTAAAGAGTTGATCTCGTCTACTTGTCGGTATCAGTGTTGTTTTTTTTTTAGTGTGGGTTGTAATAGTAATTATTATAGTAGAAAATTTAAAATTTTGTAAAATCGTTTGTATTAAAAACTATTATGAATTGTATTTATGTTTGCTAAAAAAAATTTATTTTATTTAGTGTTCTTTTAGTGAATACATAATTTATGTTAATAATATAGAACAGTTTTTGTTGTTCTTCACACAATCTAGTGTTTTTTCTATTCCTTCTTGTGCGGTGTTTGTTTATCTGTTGTGCAGTGAGAGTCTCTAGTGTTGTTATTGTGCGCTGCATTTTACTGTGCCAACCCTGAAAGCACATTTTACATTTAAAAACGCTCACAAAGTAATTGAAATTTTTTCCAATAGATTATTTTTCCATTGATAATATTGCTGCTTGTTCTCTGAACGAGCAATGCAAAAGCCAGAATATTCTGTACTCTATGTTCAGCTGTTCTGGCCCATGTGAGCGCATGTTCCATGCTTCTTGTGCTGGTATTTCTAAATCGTGCCTTGACGATTTATTGTCAGTCCGTATTGTGCTTCGTGCAGGGCCCTTTCCCCGGATGAACTCTATTCTAAAATAAACCTTTTTGGGGAAAGCCTTAACTTATTAAATATTAATTTCAGAGAAATTGTTTCATTTTTTAGCGAAGTAAGTGCCGCACCCACTACCAGTGTTCTGATGAAATTCCTGTTCAGGATAACATTTCGGTTCCTTCGTCCATGACTGCTTCTTCGGGAATTTTGACAGTTTCATCAGAAAAAGACCTTAAAAGCTCTAAAAGGCAGAGGAAAAACAAAAACAAAAATAAGCGTCGGAAGGCGTCCTCCAGACCTTTCAAGGCAGAGCAGCCCTCCGCAATGCCATCAGAAAATAATAATACGGTGATTTCTTATACACCATCTTCTATTCCTCCATTGACTAGTAGTCCAAAGATGATTTCAACTACGCCTAACAGTCATTTGACTTTAAGAGCAGTTTCGAGGACCAGAAATGTTTTCATTTCACGTCTTCAGCCCAACACATCAATAGAAAATATATTGACGTTTGTCAGGCAATCCAAGTTAGTGATCTCAAATGCATTTTGTTCATGCAAAAAAATTGGCAATAAGCCTTCCCATGCTTCTTTTATTTAAACAGTTGCAGCCGATGATTTTACAACTGTTCTTAACTCTAATTTGTGGGCCGATAATATTCTTGTTACTAAGTTCAAGCCAAAAAATAAGTCTAAAAGGGTGACTCAAGCCGCCCGCCAGACTCAAAAAAACTAAATAGGCTGTCCCTTTACTATCAAAATGTAAGGGGACTACGTTCAAAGACGCAGAGCTTATTTCTATCAACTCAAAATTGCTCTGAGGCTATTATCGCGTTAACAGAAACGTGGGTGAACGGAAGCATTTCTGATTTGGAATTGTGTGACAATAGTTTTCAAGTTATTAGAAAAAACAGATTCACTGACAATATTTCTTCAGTCGGTGGTGGTGTCCTTTTGGCTGTAAGGAACTGTTTTGTCCGTTCTATTGTTGATATTCCCTGCTCTTCTCATATTGAACTAATTTGCGTTAAAGTTATACATTGTAACTCTAATGTATATGTTATTAATGCGTATGTTCCTCCTAATGCCCGTATAATACTTAATTTTTTTTTGTCCAATTTTAAAATCTGAAAACAAGTGGCGCGTGGGCAGGACAGACATATTTTGTAAGAAAAGGATAAACATTGTTACTTTTTTATATCTGGGGTTGTTAAGAGCAGCTGCATTTAATGAATTAATATTAGCTACACATATCACTTCCAATTCAGCATACATTTATATTAAATAGTTTTATTTACTCTAAAAATGTTAAATTATTATTAACAGCACAGTAAATATTTGATCGAAACTTAACGAAGAACGAGTTGAAAGAAACGGCAACAAAATGCAAAGAAAATACAGTCCTACAAATTTTTCTCCAATTCGTACCATATGCGTACTCACTCACACCAATTGAATCCATGCATTCGTGCTATTTGAACTGCTCTAGTTATAATTATAATTTCCAATGATCAATTTAATTAAGTATCATACAGGCTTAAGAGTAGTGCATAGTTACATAATTGATTTACTTGACGTTAATGACGACATTTTATTACTGGGCGGTTTTAATCTACCTGATTTAAAATGGCATTCTTCTGACGATGATATGTACTTTTGTGCATCTAATTCGAAGACCCGCCAAGAACATATATTTGTTGATAATATATGTTCAGACTTACAACAAGTGAGTTGTATTTATAATAGTCTTGAAAGACTTCTTGACCTGGTCTTAACTACAGACAGTAACAATGTTGTTGTTAAGAAGGCCTGTCATGCTCTAACTACAATTAATAAATACCATCCACATTTGAATATTTGTTACAAATCCGATAGAGCACATATAGTAAATACGAATTCACTAGATAAACTTTGTTGAATCAGTTACTTCATAGTAAATTTAATGTAATTTTAGAATACATAAATGGAAATTGCCTTGATGACTCCATTAATTTTTTTTATATGGAACTATTTGTTATGTTTTCTCAGTCCGTACCACATAGTCTCAAATTTGGAGGAAATTCTGCGTACCCCTGGTACACAAAGGATTTAAAGACTCTTCGCAACAACAGGAACAGGGCATGGAAGAAATACGTCTGTAGCTTAGGCTCAACTGATCTAGAAACTTACAAGCGTTTGTTTCTGAAATTTGAAAATCGCTCAACTACATTATATCACGAATATTTAGATAATGTAAGGCTGAAGATATTGTCCGATCCAAAGAAATTTTGGGGATTCATAAATACAAAGAAGAATCCGATGGATTCCCTTCATCATTTAGAACTCCTGAGGGATTTACTGACGATCCCGTCAAAATTTGTGGCCTATTCGCCAATCATTTTAAAAAATCTTTCTGTTCATATTTTTTTAATCCTGTTTGAGAGTACTTTGAATATTTGAATTCCGCACCCAGAGTTTCTTTGGAACATATATCCTTTACTCCAAAGGATATTTTAATGTATATTGGATCGATCGATGAGGATTTTGGTGCTGGACCTGACGGTGTTCCTGACGCAGTGTTAACACAATGCGGTTCTGTTTTGATTCAACCACTTTTACCACAACCACCATTATTTAATAAATCAATTAATGAAAGTTATATTCCACTTTTTTGGAAAAAATCATTTATATGTTCTATTCATAAAAAGGGTTACAGAATTGATGTCAATAACTATAGGCCTATCGCCAAGCTCTCATTAATTTCAAAACTTTTTGAGTGTACGATCGCGTGAAAATTCACTGTGGGGAAGTCATAGCAACTCGTGAGCATGGTTTTGTTAATGGCAGATCCACTGTGTCTAATCTTCTCATTTCACAACATTCTGCTTAAATTCAATTGATTCTGGTAATCAGGTTGATTTTGTTTACACTGACATTAGTAAGGCATTTGATAAACTACCACACAATCTTATCTTATTTAAACTTGTGTTAATGGGGTTTCCACAATATTGTGTGAACTGGATAAAGTCGTATTTGAAGGAGCGATCTTATCAAATACGTTTCCGAGACGTATTGCCTTCTGAATTTACTGCTGAATCAGATGTTCCTCAGGGTAGCCACCTTGGTCCACTTCTGTTTATTTTAGCAATCAATGATGTAACTCACATTATCGAACACTCTCATCTGCTTATTTATGCAGATGATAGGAAAATATATAGAACGGTTGATTCTAAAGACAAGTCAGATCTACTCCTGATCTGAAATCCTTTGAAGTTTGGTGCTCTAAAAATAATATGTTTCTAAATCCAGATAAATGCCAAACTATGACCTTTTCGCGTAAAAGGAATAATTTTATTTTTGATTATAAGATCAAAGATACTGCCTTAAGTCGTGTAGATACCGTCAAGGACCTAGGCATATGCATGGATTCTAAGCTATCGTTTAACATTCACATTGATTATATTTGTAAAAAAGCATCTTCAACGCTTGGATTTATAAAACGCTGGGCCAAAGAATTTAATAGCATGATTACAACTACAACGTTGTATTTTGCAATCGTGCGTGCTCACTTAGAGTATGCAACTCAAGTTTGGTCCCCAAGTTACAATGTGCATGTTGATCGAATAGAAAGAATCCAAAAACGTTTTGTTCAGTTTCCTCTAAGGGGCTTAAGTGGAACGGACATATTAGACCTTCCTCCTTATGAGGATCGTTTAAAACTATTAAAAATGCAGTCTTTAAGTGATTGAAGGAAATCGGCAGATATCGTATATTTACACCAGCTCATAACAGGTGTATTCAATTCTCCAGAACGTCTTTCTCACATAAATTTTAACACTAACCGTAGAAGCAGTAGAAACGCTAACAACTTAATTTATTTGCCATTTAGTAGAACAAATTATATGGCTACTGCTCCTTTAAGTCGCATGAGATCCTTTGTTAACAATTGTAGCGTTTTTGATGTTAATTTGTCAAAAGGTCAACTCAAAAGTAGATTAAAATTAGTTGTGTAATTAGATCTATGTATACGCATGGTTAGTTGTTACGTCTTGTGTTGTCCCTGAGCCCAACCCATTTATTGGTGGGTAAATTTTTCCCACATTAACTTGTTTGTGGTCACGGGTATCCATAACATTGATATTTTTCAATGATTACTGGGTAGTGGCTTTAGATGGGTTAATGTTGAGGAAGTGCGATAAAGCTGTAGTAGCTGAACTCTATTGTTATTGCATGTATTATAAAAAAAAGAGTGATCTGTTTTTGTAGATAAAGAAAAACGAAATGCATTACGGCATTACAGCCGACTTTGGCCGAGCTTCTTGTGATCAATTGTGTTATTACAACACATTAATGTTACAACACTAAAATGTTTGATATTGTTTGCATTAGCCCTAAGCTAACCTAACATATTTTGAACAAAATGGGAATGATAAACTCATTTATTAGCAGTTAAGGAACCTTCATTGTATTAGTAGGTATCTTTGCATAACTTGAGTGATATCTACATAAATGTTCCTTAACGATTCATTTACTTGATAGACTCTATTCAACATACTTCTTTACAAACATAAGCATTTTTAAAATATTCTCAGAAAGTTTTGAGTCAATTAAATAAAAATTGTTGTACTTATAAGCACAATCGTCCGAAGAGAAGACAATGTACTTGCATCAATGTATTCATACACTCAAGTGTATGTTTTTAAGCTAAGACATATTTGGTGCCACCGAAATTAAAAAAAAAGTACCAAAAAATACACCTGGCACCAAATTTAATATCATTTGCTCCGAAATTTTTAATTTCAAATACATGTTGAAAATAAAAAATTCATATATACCACTACTTCTAAAACTTTAAAGGCGTTTTTCTTGAAAAGGCTGTTTTTATCCGGTGGACAGCATTACTCGAAAACTATGCCAAGGATTTATTTAACATGTTAAGCAAATATGATCGGTACTTTTGATCGTTCGATTTTTATTTTAGAGCAATACTTTTTTTATAACCTAAAAAAATGAGTTTTTTATGTCAAAAATCAGTTTTTTAGCTGCCATATTGGTAAAAATCATAATTTTTCTAAAACCTTCGATCAAAGGCTCAAAAAACTTTAGCAGAACCTTAATCATTTGGTTTTTTTTTTTTTTGTTTTTAGATGAACAAGCTCGGAAAAATCGTGTCCACCGCATATTTAAGGTACCTTAATAAACTACGAATTCCTGCTATATGGTTTAATATTTGTTATCTAAAAATTCAAAAACTTTTCTTTAAAACATATATAATTTTAATGTAAAAACAAAATTTATCTAAAAAAACCATAGCTTAAAAATATAACTTTTAACACATGGTTTGTATTTCGCTTAAAAAACTTTAGTAGGCCCTTAAGTGAAAATTTTTTGTGTTCCACTACCATTAGTGCAGTTATTTTTTCCACTATTAATTTTAGTGAAAAAAAAAATTGCATGAAGCTGTAGAAATTTTTTTTTTTTACAATTCTTGTTTGATTTGTAGTGAAAAATTTTTCAGTATCACTTTCACTAATGTACAGCTTATATTTTATACTAAATAAATATAAAATAGCTTATATTTTATATTTTTCAATTGATCAGTAAAAATCGATAGAAGTAGTGAATAATTTTACACTATCAGTATATGTTAGCTGAAACTGAAAATTTAGTGCACTACCCCATCTGTGATAGTTACCATGGCGAATTATTCGTAAATTTTTCCATTTTCGATACCGAAGCCAGATTTTGTGCCGGGTGTGATGTCAAACGAAATAAAAAAATTTCTTCTTTTGTTTCGTTTTGTTTTGCAGCACTGCACTGCATTATGTGCAACGTAAGCACATGGAGTTTATTAAAACTCTCGCAACAAAAACGCTAGAAACTAGTAAGAATGGAGCTTCGGCAGGGTACCGAAGCTAAAATACCCCCCCGCGGCCATATTGGAGTATATCCGAAGTCTTAAGCCACGACATACACGATGCGTGGTTTTGATCCGATTTCGCCAAATATCATAGAGATGGTTCATATTATACATCAAAGCTAATGTGCAAAATTTCAAGACATTCCCCTAATTTTTGTGGATTTTTAAGACATTTTACGTTTAAAATAAAGCCACTTTGAATGGGAAGTGGGCGTGGTTTTCATCGGATTTTTTCATATATCATACAGATGATTTATATTAAATATCAAAGCTTATGTGCAAAATTTTAAAACATTTCTTTAATTTTTGCAGATTTTTAAAAAATTTTACGTTTAAAATAAAGCCAATTTGTATGGGAGGTAGGCGTGCTTTTCATTCGATTTTGCCAAATATCATACTGATGGTCTATATTATATATAATAGCCTGTGTGTAAAATTTCAATCTTTAATTTGAGCAGATTTTAAGATAATTTACTTTTAAAATAAAGCCACTTTGTATTTCATAGCCAGGATTAAGATTGAGCAAAGCTTCAGTGCGAAATTTCAAGGCATTTTTTTAATTTTTGTGGATTTTAAAGACATTTTACGGTTAGTATAAAGTCACTTTGTATGGAAGGTAGGCGTGGTTTTCATAAGATTTGGCCCATTTTCGAACTTGATATTCCTGTCGACAGACGGACATATAGACCGACACACGGAAATCGACTCAGGAGGTGATGGTGATCAAAAATATATATATTTTTATATACCTGCCACGCCTCCTTCTTGGCGTTACAAATGGAATGACAAAGTTAATATACCCCTTACGCAGTACGCGTTGGGGTATAAAAATAACGATCAAGCAATGAGCTGTAGCGGGGATGCGGTGCAATTAAATATACTTATTAAAATTGCGAATGGAAAACACCTCTTTGCTGTGCTGTAGCTCAAATAAGGCATTTTAAAACTTATTTCATAACAATCGGCCCACACGCAAAGAAATTTTTCGTTTACCGCAACTAGTTACCGCAAGCAAATATTCAGGTACTCATAAATTTAATATGATTTTAACAAAAATATACTTTCTAACTTCCCTCGTAGGAAATCAAACCCCGACTCCGTCAATGTCTAGTGCACTGCGTGCTCTGCTTAACCTGTTCCACCATAGTCTATTGCATGATAGTCCCCTTTCACATTGGTCAAGAATTGAAAGCAATGAAAGTGAGAACAAAAGGGAACACGAAAAAATTGACGGTACAGAGACATTGGTACCGTCAATTTTACTCCCTTTCGTCGCTTCCGATTTGCGGCGAATTGCCCACAAACTCTGAAAATTGAATTCAATTCTTGACCAATGTGAAAGGGGTAATACAATGATAAGGTAAGGCTGCTTCGCTGAGTGCTCTTACGCGTCAACGAAGAGTGGATAATGAGAAGGAAGATATATTTTAAAACGACGAATTTCGTAGAAATTGCAAATGAAGAAAATATTTTATGTTTCCAAGTTGCAAACAGGGCGGTAGCGGGTGTTAAATTTGTGATAACTTGAGTGAAAATATTATAAAAAAAATGTAATAAAAACTATAAAATGTGAAAGAAGTCTTAAAATTGCAAAAAAAAAACCTGTAACAGTTTTAACCTAAAAACAACTGCGAAACGTGAGCATAAAGAAATTCGCGATGAACAGCTGATTTTGACATCTATCTCGATTTATTCTGCTTTCCTCTCCGAGTCGGCCTTACCTTATAATTCTACCATGGTCTATTGTATTTTATGTCGGCTAATATTGGTAAGCGTTTACTCTCAATGCTCATAAGAGTAGATTATATTAAAATGCGCTTTTATTATAATTGATAATAATATAAAAGCTTTGTAAATTATAATTCCAACAAGTTTTATTTCATTGAAATTAGTTAAAAGTTTGTCGAGTTATTTAAATTAAGCACTTATCTTTTAAAAACAGCACAAAAACGTTGTTTTTTATGTTGCTTTGCCTAAACTGAGTTTTTCGCAAATTAGTGATTTTGTAGTGAAGTAGAAATACTTCAACTTGAATAAGTCAACAAATTTTCAACCGATTTCAATTAAATAAAACGTGCTGGATTTAGAATTAGCCACAATTTTTATAGCTATGACATAACGGGACATATAATACAAAATATGTGTACAAATTGATCTTAAAAAGAAAAAATATGAAAAAATTTAAGGATGAGGATAACTGTTTCAACATAAAGATGATGGATTGCGCTTAATACAATTTTTGAAAGAAGAAGTTAATTTAGATTTAGTTAGTTAGTTTAGTTTAGAACAATGGGAACGACTAGATATGGTACAACCATTGATGCTATGTTTTCACGATTACCACAAACCTAATGAAATTCATCAATTTACCTCATAGTGAATTTATGTAATAAATTTATTTTAAAATTTAAAAAGTATACAATCCTTGTACTAATATAAGACATGCTTTTATTCACCTCCCTTACCTTTAATATACATACATCTTAAATTCCAAGGTAATCGATCTAGAGGAGTAAACTCCAGTCGCGCGTCGGAGCTGACACGCACACTTCTTTCTTTGCGTGCAGGCCTTTTGAAGTTAACCTGAAAATAAAAATAGGTAATTCAGTTTAATAAAACAGAATAGATAAAGATGTGGTTGGAATGGACTTAAAAGTATTTTCTTACCACTCAATAAATAAAATCAAAGAGGTCTTATTTAATAATATTTACATAGGTCTTATTTCAGTGAACGAAATTATACACTAACACTATGAAATGCCAATGGGACCGTTGGTCGACTTAAGGGGCATACCATTTTTCGGATGCCCTACCCCTCAGAGACGACTTTTCAAAACTGTTTTTATTTGAAACATTTTCATAATATCGTAAGGTTTACCCACTTTTCCAAAAAAGCCTCAACTCAATATTATGTTAAAATTATATAGATTTGCATTCTTTATGTTTGCCTTTATTTTTGCAATCCTCTTTTCTCCCCCTTATAGAATTGGTCAACGGTTACACTGTGTAGTGCCGTAAGAACATGCTGAAATATTATCCTTCTATTTTGCATTCAACCCATAACAATGCGCAGCTTCAAAGCGATGTAATTTGCAGCGCCGGAGTTTCAATATAACCCTCATTTTGCACTATTTAAAATGTTATAGCTACTTACATGTTAAAATATTTACATATTTAAATAGTGCCAAAGTAAGGGCTTAGCTAAAATTATTAGCATAAATTTCATGCACTTCTATTTTTGTTAACCACTTTTTACCGTGCTGTTAACATCGAAACATTGGAGAAACAGCAAAGACATATCGCACACTAAATACAAAAGAGCCACAACTCAAAAATTTTAAATTTCTAGGTGAAGCAAAAAACCATTTTATTTTTGAAGAAAGTCCATACAAAGAAATGAGACAAACCTTTTATCTTAAATTATAGAGAAGGAAGATGTGTTCCGATTGGAGAAGGCGCGCGCAAAGCAGAGGCGCCTGGCGAGAGCTGATGAGGTCGGCCGAAACCCGGACACGGGTTGTTACGGCCACCTAACCCAGCGTCTACACCAGACAATTTGTTTTAACAATCCCAATACACTCACACATTTTTTACTTATACAATCACATTTTCTCAGTCGGCAGCTCAATTGCCCAGTGGGCAATTCAGTCAGGCCTCTTGAAAAAAAGGCATGCATTAACTGCTTTTTTTGGCGTCAACACACTTAACAACATCACTGCATCGGTGAGGGCTCCTAAAAGGCCTGCCTGCTAAAAGGAAGGCAAGAAGTTTTCGTTATTTCTCTGTGATGTGACTGCTACACAGGGCAGTACAACAATTATATTTTTCCTACAAAAACTGGTTCTGCTTATATTTCAGGGTTACTTTTTCGTTAAAAGTTAAAATATATGTTAGTTCAAATATACTCAATAATAATCAACGTCATGACTTAGAAATATTCTTATCCGGCAAAAATATGTAAAATAAAATAAAATCACAGAATCACAGAATAAATAGGTAGGTATACATAAAAAGAAATAAAAAAAAAATATTTTTTTAATTGTTTTGGTTAACCCCTTCTTTAAGCCATTTTAAAGGAGTGCTTATAGCAGGCCTCTTTAAAGCAGGGAGTGCGGAAGTACTAACAAATTTTCTCGTTTCATACAAACAATACAAGGGAGCTTACAAGGATTGTGTAAGGCCTATCGAATGCAAATCGAAAAAAGCACTTCGAAACAGAAACGCAGTGTGAAAGTTAAGATTTCCGCACAAAATTTAATTTTTTTGTTGGCCAACGATCTCCCGATGCATTAGTTAAATTTTTGTTAAACATTTTTGTGAACATCCTCCAAGTGCCACCACTAGCAACAGAAGCAAATGCAACGCAAATTTCTTGCTTCTTTCGCTGGCCAACGTCCTCCAAGAGCCATCACCAACAGTACAAATCAGCGCAGCGCAAATTTCCTGCTTCTTTCGCTGGCCAACGTTCTCTAATTGCCACCAACAGCAGCATAAGTAAGTTATGCTAATAAGTGTTTGATCAAATAACGATTTAATAAGTGTTTAACAATTGAATAGTGCAGTGTAATTTTTGTTAACATCCTTGAAGTGCCACCACCAGCAACAGAAGCAAGGGCAACAAAAGGAGCAAGAAAAATGAGTTGCACATCCTGTGTTGTTCGTGGTGGCACTTGGAGGATGTTAACAAAAATTAACATTGCACTTGCTGTGTTGCTAGTGGTGGCACTTGAAGGACGTTGGCCTGCGAAAGGAGCAAGAAATTTGCGTTGCTTTTCCTGTGTTGCTGGTGGTGGCACTTGGAGGATGTTAACAAAAATTAACGCTGCACTTGTGCTGCTTGAGGTGGCACTTGGAGATCGTTGTAAGTTGTAAGTAAAACCATACTTTTTGATCTCACAACTTTCACATCGAAAAACATATATGCAAACCAAAAACAGCGCTTTTATTTTCTTTTTTATTCTTTTTCTTTTTTCTATTCGCTTTCAAAGGAAACGTTCAATAACGAAACAAATGTCTTTTATTGTCTTGCAGTTATCTTGCCCACCTACGTATTTCATACCTACAGATTATGAAATATTTATGACAATTGTCTGGTGTAAATTATACTTACACCAACATAAATTTTGAGTTGTGCTGTTTTGTATTTAGTGTGCCATATATGTATATAAAAACCTTGCTTTAGGGAGGGGTAGAGTAAATTCGAAGTTCTTGAAGAAACAGACGAGAGCACGGGCGGGTAAACAACAATAGCGAGTAGTAAAAGTAACGATTAGATACCAAGGGGCATTATCGAACGTGGGCAGCGAAAGTGTGGTGCGACTAGTTGTACAATTACAAAAATATATTTTTTCTTCGATGATGCAAACAAAAAAAAGAAAGACAAATTCATTGATAAAGTTTGTTATTGTTTTTGCTTGCATGCATACCCTCCTTGCTAGGATTTTATCAACTGCCGTGATTTTTGTTGGTACTGGTATAGTAAGCTGTGATTTTTTCTTCTTGCTATGATTTTAAGAATTTCAAAATTGTGTTGTAGTCAGCTGTGCTTGTTATTGGTACAGTTATTTTTCTTGTTGCTAGAATCTTATGAATAATTCTAATCTTGTTATCTGAGATTATTCTCATTGGAGGTTAATTCTGGAGGTTATTCTCTTAAATTTATGATGGTGATGAAAAATTAATTTGAACGAAATATTTATTATTTAAAAAAAAAAACGTTTAAATTGTATTGGATAGAATTTGGATAGTGGAAAAATCTAGCAACATTAAAAAATACTTTCAACAAGGTTTTAAATATCAAGCGTGCCTTTGCTTCTCTAACGAATGTTTTCTATAAACAAATATTTAGCTTAATTAGAAAATCAACCTTACCTGCTTAACAAAAATTATTTAATTATTTTTTTCCATAATTTTTCATAAACATCGTTTTTAGAAAAAAGTTAATGTCCTATAATGATGACAATAATTTGACGAATTTTTTGAAAGGAAATTATTGTCTTTAAAAAACTAAATTCATGAATATGTAATTAAAAAAACATTAAAACATTAAAGTAAGTATCTATTAATAATATCTAAGGTTTCATATAAATATGAAGCTATATTAAAAAAATCCGATTGCAGGCTACCTCCAATGGGAATAACCTCAGATAACAAGATTAGAATAATTCATAAGATGCTAACAACAAGAAAAAATTCTAGGTAACTGTACCAATAACAAGCACATCTGACTACATCAACACAACTTTGAAATTCCTTAAATCCTAGCAAAAAGAAGAAATCCTAGCTTACTATACCAACAACAATCACGGCAGTTGATAAAATCCTAGCTTACTATAGCAACAACAACAAGGAGACAACCATGTCTGGTTGCCGAATTTAGCATGCAGCACGGCAGAGGGTAGAAACAATTCCGCAGCATAAACTGATCGAACGCTGCTTGTTGCTTAAACATAAAAAATGCCTGCCAGTTTATGCTATTCACTTTGTCGAGCGCTGCTCGTATGTTTTCCAGTTGCTTGGCAGCAGGGATGTCACTCAAACAAAATTTAAGCTAAAATCATTAAAAAAATCTACCAAATGGAAAAAAAATCAACCAAATAAAAAAAACTTCAATACCCTTTTCATAATACTAATGGCATATCTAGATGTCTACACTTACATCAACTATCAACTATCAACTAAAAGCCAAACACACAAACATAAATATCCACATACATTATATTAAACCCAAAACACTTACATATTAATTTCATTTGAAACAAAAATTCTTATATATGAAATAACAACTAATTTCTATAAAAAATCATATTAAATTCATATTAAACCCAAAACGTTTACTTATTATTTTTATTTTAAAAACAAAAATTATTTGATATAACTAATAATTGATTTCTAAAAAATATCATTTATACTATATACATGTTTAAAAAAATCCTTAGATGTAATATAAAATATAACAAATAATTTCTATATAATCATAGAACTATGAGGTGACTCGAACTCATAAATCTACACTCATTTATGTGTAGATTGTAGAAGTGTAGATGTGTAGAAAGCTGTATTCAAGAAAGTATTAAGTCAAAGAAAGTAGTCTGAACGTCTGCCAGCTGTTTAGGTTTGAAAAAAAAATTAAGTTTTTGTCAAAAATCATTGGTTTTGGCTGCAATTTTTTATGAAAGCGAAATTCTGACCCAAAACTATTGTGAAAATAAAAGACTTCCGAGGCTCTGAAGTTATGGATAGAAAAATTATTAGAATCTGGAATTTCGGGGACTTCAAACTAAATTTTGCTGTATGTTACAAAAATATCGCTATAAATGACTGTAATCCATCGATTAATGCAAATAGCTGATTTTTTTTTTCATTTATATATAAAACATTTTTTAGTTTTAGTCGTTTTGTAGGCGTAAAGATTAGTTGTTTAATAAATCAGTTTTTTTATAAATCAATTTATTACATCAAGTATTCTTTAAAAATACTAACTTTTCAGAATCGAATAAATAAAGTGGATTTATAGCGATTCTAATAATAGCTGTGTTTTTTTCATTCTGGTTCAACTCAGAATTCTGGGTGAACGAGCCACACACAGTACAATTTGCTGGAACTTGACAAGTGCAGGTTCATTTGTTGTTTGTCTTTTTCGTGTGAAGTTTGAAAATAAACCTGAAACGAAAAACAAAAAAAAAAAACATGGCTAATCATTCAATACACAACTTCGGAGGTCTTTAAGTGGAAACCAGAATGGTGTAGCTTGTGGTCAATAGTAGCTGTCAATAGTTAAAATATACTAAATATACGGAATCGCACAATTTTGAGTACTAAGTTGTATTAATGGTGCTTTTTTTAGGATGGAGTATATCTAATTGATACTGTAAACGTTGTCGGTACCGAAATAAGTGTTCGAAATTAACAATATTTGTAAGATCGAAAAAATTGATATACAAGTGCTCTCGGAAGCGCTCTCGCCGTTGTGGACATATTTTTTGGCGTAGAGTGCTACACAATGAACAACTGATGCGGTTACTACATGGAATCGCTACAACTACATCGCATTCTGTTCCAACCTTTAGTTTTCGTCCTAGTTTTGGGTAGATATTTCGCCTTGACAAGAAGTTGCTGCAAAAAACTGATGATTTTTGACAAACAATAATTCAAAACTGCTAGCAGACTTTTTCTTGTACACAGCTTTCATCTTTACTAAAGATATTGCCAAGCAAAATTTAATCCATGTTAAAAATCTTCTTTAGCTGACCAAACGTAGTGCAGGTCATTATTTTGTCTGACCAATTCTTTAACCAGCATTATATTGTTTATTGTACTATGCTGTTCCTGCTTTTCATAAATGTTCATTCTGCTGCTGCAGAATTATGGGGTAATTATATCAAATTGAAAACAAATTTACAGAGTTCTTTAAAAGAAAGCTCATCTAATCTAGGATTTATAAGCAAAAAATTTGTAGGGCCGTTTTATTCACTTTATCTAACTTGACCTAACTTGGGCGATTTCAATAACTTTTGTCAACTTGGCTTTTTCTGTAACTTGCAAAGTTATAAAATTTAATTTCCCAAGTTAAAATTTGATTTTGTTCAGTTATGTTATTTTCAAGCTGACATTTCTAATGTTGAAGTTGAGTCAAGTTAAAAATGTTCAAGTTATAAAAACATCCCAGGAAATTTTTTTTTCATATATGAAGTAAACTGACATAATGGTGTCAGTTATAACTTTTGAAATTAAATTTTATCTGAAAATTGAAATCAATTTTTTGTGCCAAATGTATTCAATAATAAAAGAAATAAGAAAAGAGTCTAAAGAAAGCAGAGGCAAGCAAAAGCGAGCACCCAAAGCAAATTATTTGCCAGGTGAGACTGAATTGTTGGTAGAATGTGCACTACGAGAGCAGTCCATAATTGAAAATAAAAGAACATACTGTGTAGCATCGAAAGACAAACTGGATGCATGGAATAGAATTGCTGATGATTATAATGCCGTCACAACGGGAATGGTTTGTTTAGTTCTCGAGTTTATCTATTTCTATTTTTTTGCAATACATATTTTCTTAAATTAAGGTGCGCACAGCGGTATCACTACGCGAAAAATATGACAAAATAAAAGGTTGGCTTCGTTCGTCTCAATCTAACGTTGCAAAAAAATTTTAAAAAACGGGTGGTGGTCCATTTGAAAAGGAGAGTGGAACATTATCTGAGCTACTGCAGGAGCTAACATCATTGCTTTCTTTGTCAATTAACGGGCGCGATGCATCAGTTGGGGATTGCGATTTTTAACCGATGACGATATCGAAGAGCAATCCAATTCTAGAACTACCAAAAACAGCCAAGTAAATGTTGATGTCGGTGAAACGATTCTCAACATAAATTTATGTGATGATTGCAATTTGCAAGCCGATGACGAAATTAAAGAGCAATCCAACTCTAGAGCTGCCCAAGTTACACAAGTTAACATTGACTTTGATGAAACAATTCTCGACAGCAATTTATGTAATGATGGCAATGCAGCTTTTAGTTTAACCGAGACTGAGATGGTTTCGACAGAGTTTCTTTGTAATGTCGTCGAAGAAATAATAGAAGAAGTTCCTGAGCTAAAAGCTACGTCCACCAGTGCAGATTCCAATTTAAAAATGAGAGACGAAAAAGTGTCAAGTCCAGCGGCGCACCGATGGATGAAAGGTACTCCTTTTTCAATGCGTTCAAAGATTCACCCTTTATTGCAAAACACCGGCAAACGCAAGCAAACAGCTGCCGCTAACGAACAAGAACTCAAGAGGTTGAAGCGCGAAGATGAAATTCACAAAATGAAGCAAGAAAAACACTCATTTGAAATTGAGATGCTTAAAATTGAAAGGGATTATTTATTGAGCAAATCCAAAATCGAACGTGAACGTTTGCTTATGGAAAGCGAAAGTGCACGGGAACGCTCTGCTCAATCCAAAATTGAATTCGCCGAAATACATGCCTTAAAAATTATGATTTTAAAAGCAGAACTTGCCAAAATGAAATAAAAAAATGTTGTTCTTTTAATTTTATTATTCTCAAAAGTAATAGTTTTTTATCGTTATTTCTTTGATCAGAAATAAAAATCATTTTGTGATCGTTAGTTTTTTGATCAGAAATTAAAGTTATTTCTTATCAATATTTTTAGATCAGAAATAAAAATCAAACATTGTTCGATATTTTTTCGATCAGATTAAATCATTATTTTTTATCGAAGCTATATCGATCAAAAAAAGTAACATGTGCACTTGAAACTGATTTCAAGACATTTGATAATTCCACACTACACTGAAATATCTTTCCTGCTACTATTTTGCCTACTAAAATTTCCTACTACTTTTTCCTACTACCATTAAATGCTACTGTATTCTATTTATGTTACGAGTATTTTATTTTGTATTACTATTTTCACAACTATTTTTATTTAAATATTGCTACATTTAAAATTATTTTGCAATACATTTTTATAACGATCTTTTGATCTAATATTCATAAATTATTTAATTATTTTCCATCCTGGCTTTTAACACTTTATTCACGGTATATTTTGCATCATTGGTCCAAAATATTGACGAACCAGGTGAGCACGAACGTTTTCATGGACATTATGAGAACGTTGTGGTTCTAATTGTGCCGTTTGTGATTGCGTGTTAAACTCTGTCGCGTTTAGCATGTCAGCAAAACCTTTTATTGTCGGTTCAATCAATACATTGCGCTGAACGATGGCAAAATTGTGTAGCACTGCAGAAGCTCTGACAATTTTTTGCACAAGGCCAACATCTCATCGCATTCCAGTCGCCAAAACTGGAAATCGACGCTTCCAAACTCCATACGATCGTTCCACAGGATTTCTTGTTCTTATTTGAGATTCATTGAACAACGATTCAACGCTTCTGGCATTACAAGAGAGGAATGGTGTGGTCAAATATTTTGTATTTTTATAGCCAGCATCACCGACCAAAATAAAATGGCCGAAATCACCACGTTCGAATCTAGTCTTCAAACGCGAATTATTGAAAATTATTTGATCATGTGAAGCGCCTGGCCAGCGCGCTACAATATCCAATATTTTCAAGTTTGCATCGACGACCGCTTGAATATTAATTAAGAACCATCCGTTACGATTACGATAGTTCTCAGCGTCATCGCCGCCTGGCGATTGAATCCTAACGTGAGTACAGTCAATTGCTCCGATTGTGCGTGGAAATTTACCTATACTGAAGAACTCTCGTGAAAAGTTTAACAACTCCTGTTGTGTGGTTGGCATTTGCCAAATTTAGGCCTCAATTTTGCAAGCGCCCCTCCAACCCGATGGAGAACATTGTGTACTGTTGCAATGCACACACCACTAAAGTCTGCAACAGCCACCTGAAATGATCCAAGTGCACAGAATCTAAGGAAAATCAAAAGTTGGGTGATTTTCCGGAGTTCACGCGATCTATGAAAAGCCGGGATAAAATATAAGACTTTACTTTATGCTTGCCTATAAAAATAATTATCAAATACAGAAAATTACCGTCGTTCATCACACGAAAGCTCATCTTTGATTATTTCCAGGATCATCAACGTGGCACAAAATCACGGTCGTCCCATTTCTCGATATCAATTCGTGGATATCATTCTTCATCACTCAATGATTGAATCTCTTCATTGTTTATTCTTCTCAATCGGCCCATTTTACTCAATCGAATCATACTGCTTACCTCGATGATTAAAAATTAGCTCAGAAAATTTGAAAAATAATTAATTTTCGGGACGCTCACAAAAACTCGATAATTTGCTGTGATTAAAACAAAAATCACAAAGCAAATATCCCAAGTTAACACACATAACTGGTGCTATTTTTGGGAGTTAGAGAAATCGCAAGTTTACTCTAGTTATTCAATAGAAGTTATATCGAAACTTCAATTTCTCAAGTTATAAATGTCAGTTAACAGTGAATAAAATGAATTGTTTCTAAAATGAAAAAAAATCCTACAGTTATTCTCACCTCATAAGTTAAAAAAGTGAATAAAACGGATCTTAATGTCTTCAAAAATAAAAAAAATCTATCAAAATCAACCAAATTAAAAACCAAACCATTACCAAACTACCAAAAGCCGATTTGGAGAAAAAAATCTAACACATTCGGTAGAATTATACCAAAGCGGCAACGCTGTTGGCAGCTAGAAAGCATATTCTGAAAAGCAAACTTGATAAATAAATTTTCAAAAGAATCAGACAATCAAAAACCAGAATATAACAATTGCATGGAAATTTCTTTCTTCCATTTCAGCTACCCACACACATGCATGCAAAAACAATAACAAACTTTATCAATGAATTTGTCTTAATTTTTTTTGCTTGCATCATCGTAGAAAAAAATATTTTTGTGGTTTTTCAACTAGTCGCTCCACACTTTCGCTACCTGCGTTCGCTAATGTAGCTTGGTATCTAATCGTAACTTTTACTACTCGCTATCGTAGTTTACTCGCCCGTGCTTTCGTCTGTTTCTTCAAGAACTTCGAATTTACTCTACCCCTCCATGAAGCAAAGTCTTTATACAGGGTGTCCCGCAATTGAGTGCAACTATTTACGGAGCTCAAAAGTTATGTGGAGCTGAATAAAAAATCGTATGGGAGGGGGAGGGGGATCTATTATCACATTCTTAGGAGCTACAGGGCTAATTATTGTTTCACGACTTTGATTCACGTTATTGCTTCTAGCAGAAAAACTAACTTACATAAAACTTATTTTGATAACTCATTTCAAAGGCAATAAAATCACCTTTCTAACGGCTTATCAACAAACCCCACCAACTTAACCGTTACCGAGCTGTGCTCGTGTGAACATGAAATCAATCTATTGAAACTACCAAATTTCAATTTTGAGTGCAAATTTCTCAGAATTTCGCGTAGTAAATGAAATTTTTTTTTTAAGATCAATTTTGTAATTTATTCAATTTTCTTTTCAATAACACCAAAAACGTAAACATATCTTAAAAAATAAAAAAGTTGGCTGTACTAAAAAAATTATACTTATAAGAAAACAATGATTGTTTACTGCATTACTAATTGTAATGTCATTATTTATAATTATTTTCTAATAAGTACAATTTTTTAGTGCAGCCAATTTTTTTATTTTTAAAGATATGTTTATGTTTTTGGTATTATTGAATAGAAAGTTGAATAAGGTACAAAATTAATTTTCAAAACAATTTTATTTATTACGCAAAATTCTGAGAAATTTGCACTCAAAGTTGAAATTTGGTGGTTTCAACCGATTGATTTCATTTTCACACGATCACAGCTCGGTAACGGTTAAGTTGGTGGGATTTGTTGATATACCGTTGGAAAGGTGATTTTATTGCCTTTAAAATGAGTTATCAAAATAAGATGTATGTAGGTTAGTTTTTCTGCTAGAAACAATAACGTGAATCAAAGTCGTGAAATAATAATTAGCCCTGTAGCTCCTAAGAATGTGAAAATAGACCCCCCCCCCCCCCCCCTCCCATACGATTTTTTGCTCAGCTCGACATAACCTTTCAGCTCCGTAAATAGTTGCACTCAATTGCGGGACACCCTGTATATACAGTGGGTGATCATATTATTAGAGCCACTTGCATATTTTCACAATTTTTCACTTTCCAAAGTTATAGTTGAACACAAACGGATACTTGCATGTGCTTATGATATTTTTAAGACATAACAATGTTTTTAAAAAAAAATATACAGTTGGCAACGCTGTTAATTTCATAACGTGGCAAGTCGACGCAATTTTGTAAGAGTAGCCGTTATTTCGTTCGAAGAAGCGCTTCAATGCCACGTGGTTCATTTGTGACTTATTAAATTTAATTCAAGTTTTTGAAGTTTTTGTTTTACTTTTTTAATATTGTATTGACATTGTGAAGGTATGTAAATGTTTTTTTGTTTCTTTTGCCTTTTTACGGTGTGGTATTACATATTTTTTAATCGTCTATTGAAAGATTCTTTTTTAACTATGGGAAAGTCCAAAGACCTGTCTCCAAGTAAAATTTCGGAGATAAAAACACTCCTAAAAAATACTGAGCACTCTCAAAGAAAGATAGCGTCGATTGCTTCTGTCTCACGAGCATCAGTGGACCGAATAAAAAATAAACTTGATAAAAAAATGAACTTAGCACCGAAACGTTTAAAGAAATGTGGACGAAAAAAAATTACGACCTGCCGTGACGAAAGAAAAATTAGAGACATTTGCTCGGAAAACAGGAGTGCATCTCTAAAGGATATCACAAAAATTATGCAGACTGCTGGGATTCAAATATCTCCTATGACAGCTCGTCGACGAATAAAGGACTTGGGCTTCGCATGTCGCAGACCTGCAAAAAAACCATTTCTTACACCGGCAATGCAGCAAAAAGGTCTAAATTGGTCTAAAGAACACGCAAAGTGGACAATAGAAGACTGGAAAAAAGTAAATTAAAAATTTTATATTTGCTACTATATTTTGACAGTATACTATTTTTGAAAAATTTATTCAAGGTTTGCTTCTCCGATGAATCTTCAGTTCAGATTTTATCTGACAAATCTCAATTCGTTAGGAGAAGAGCTGGTGAGAAATTCAAAGATGACTGCATTGTGAAGCGAGTAAAGCATCCTTTAAGCATCATGGTTTGGTCAGTCATCAGCAGCCAAGGCACAGGTCGCCTGTACATTGTTGAAGGAACGATGAGACAGGATCAATACATCAAGGTTCTAGACACAAAAATGCTACCGCAAGTTCAGGAATGGTTCCCAAACAACAAATTTATTTTCATGCATGATTCTGCTCCTTGTCATAAGGCTAAGAGAGTCACAAAATTTCTTAATGACCAAAAAGTCTGTGTTCTTGACTGGCCTGGAAATTCTCCGGATCTCAACCCTATTGAGAACCTCTGGGAACTCATGAAGCGTGAAATTTCCATAGAATTCGTGACCAGCAAACGCCAATTAATAGAGCGTTTGATTGAAGTGTGGCACCGAAATGAATCCATAAAATTCAATTGCATCAAATGCATAGAATCTATGCCAAAACGAGTAGCAGCAGTCATTGCAGCAAAAGGTGGAGTTACCAAATATTGACAAAAATATTTTTTAATATATTTTTCTGCAGTTATAAAAGCTTAATGTTAATTTTTTTCTATGCTTTATTACATGTTTTTTACTAATAAAATAATTGTGATGCAAAAACATCGACTATAATGCCTTTTATTTAACCCGAAACTTAGAAAATACGTTTTTTTTAAGGTGGCTCTAATAATATGATCACCCACTGTATGTCTTTGATAACGCTCGATTTCACTCGCTATAAATTTTCATACCGCGGGCAATATATGAAATCGATTCTAAAGGAGTAAACTCAAAAAAAAAAAAAATATATATATAATAAACTGGCCATTTCAGCCCTTGGAAGGACTTTGACCTAGCTCCTTTTGATCAATTGTGTTGTGCGTGTTATTAAATGTTTAAACACAAATGATCGAGAACTGAACCTACTAGTTTTATGCCGATTCCGAACGGATTATATTCTCAAGTAACTTTTCATGGCAAATTTTACTTTTTTAGGTTTGCCATTGTCTGCAGAGAGGTGGCGATCGAACAGAAAAATTAATTCAATCGAAAAACATTCTGTCTGGAGCTGGAGTTTTAAAGTATTCTCATTTAAAAATGTTCTGAGCAAAATAAAATGTATCGAAAACACTTCGGCAGTAGAAAAGTAGGAAATATGTAAAATTCTACGAAAATAGTTCAATTACGCAAAAAAAAAAAACATGGCTGGTCGACACAAAAAAATTCTGAAATATAAAATCTGAAAGCTGGAAATGTCAAAATGTAAACAAAGTTAAAAGTGATTAGAGTTTTTTGATGAAAAATTATGAAATGTCTTTCTTTGTGGTGTTTTAATTGATTTTAAACTAATTCAAAAGTGATTCATGCCAAATTGCATTGCCAGTTAATTAAAAAAAGAAATAGTAATTACATGCAAAGAGCGCAACAGATGTTCGCTGCGATACTATATATAATTTCATTATTCCTTTCTTTATTGGACTATTTCTACTTCCAACAGGTGAAAGTTCCACTTCCTAAAGAGTGACCGAGAAGCTGGAGGAACTCTGCGCTTATATGTGAGCATGCGTAGCACGGAAGCAGTTTACGCCTGGCTACATGAGCGAATGTGCCGATCTAACGGATTCGAATTGTGTGGATACTGCGCCTGTTATTTAACACTTCATTATGCTTTATTTCAAATTATGACCTAAACAAGCGGGTCGGCGGGATTTTCCACGCTTTGCAACCATCAATCACGGTCGATGAATACACCGATATTTTGCTTCTTTTAAGTGTTAATCGCAATGAAGTAATGGAGCAGACTCAACGCTACGTAGAGAAGGGCATGCGTCTTTGAAGTCTACTGAAGTGAAGAGGTGTTTGCTGAATAATTAAGCGATGCATCAATTTCCGTACAGAGTCCAAATTGTCCTTATTTGCTAAACACTACCAGTTTTTAATTTGAATATCTTAAATAATGAAGAATTTTTAATCGTTTCACAGGGTTTTGAGGCAGTCTATCAGTTTTAAGTGTGTTAACCATTACGTTAATAGAAAATATGTCTTTTTGAAACAAAATATTAGTGAAGCCAAATCTTAATAATATTTGATGAAATAACATATTTAAATATAAATAAACTCGTAATCTAATAAAAATTTGCAATTAAAACATGCCAAAATCAGAATAGTTGCCTTAAGGCAACCGTAAATTTTTCAAAAAAACATTTTTTTGATTGCTCTTTATAGTTTCTAAAATATACATACATGTTTTTAAAATGATACCTGGCATTGGAGATTAAATAATAGTAAGTTTATCAACCGATTATTTTTAAAATGCATGCACAATTTCGAAAAACAAAAGCTTTAAACGCGATTTCCTTGAAACTAGTTTTTTTAAAACGGTTCAATAGACAATTCGAAATCTATTGGTTCAATTTCAATGAATTTTAGTGCATTTTGTTTGCAATTTTGTCCTGTAAGCATCCCCCTTAAATTCAAGCACCTACTATTTTTTGTTTTTTTCGCCATAATTTTTAAAAAGCCCCCGGAGGTCGAGCGTAGAGGGGATGCCAAATTAGTGGTCTGTACTTTAAAATGCCATTTGATTTTTTTGTTTCAAATACATGGGAAAGGCGCTATCTATCAAACCGTTTTAGATGTTTTTTTTTGTAATGTCATTTTCAGCGCCCTCTATATAAAAGCCTGAACATTATATTAAGAAAAAACTATTTTTATAAAGTTCTTTTTATGTACTAATTGCTTATTGCTGTATGCATTAAAAAAAAAAAATAACGTCTTGTGTCTAAAAAATTTTTTAATTAAGCTGGTTGTTTTTGGTTGTTACACGTATATTATACCTTAATATAATTCAAAGTAGTTTATGAACCACTTGTTTTTAAGTAGTTTTTCAATTACTTCATATATAATGCAATAATAACTATTCAACTCTGAAGTGGATGCCGCCTTAATATAATTCAAAGTAGTTCATAGACTAGTTTATTTAAAATTAGTTTTTTACTTAGTTGTTTCTAAAAACAAGTTAGTTGTTTCCTATAGGGTTGCTTCAAAAAATACTAAACACACTAAATAAACACTTTTTAATATAAATTCAAAACACGTGTTTCTAATTTATTTTTTTTTTTTTTTTATAAAAAATATCTATAAAACAGTTTTCTTTCCACTTAATTTTATTAAAAAATACTAAAATACCCAGAATTTATTCAGTTCTCCTCTTTGAAAAGTGAAAACCTCAGTTGTCCCATATGGGACCACGCTTTTTAAAACAAAGAAAAAACCAAGAATACAAAATTGAAAATGATTACATATTTATGCTTTCTATCAAAAAATTTTAAAAAAATTAACTGTGGGACAAATAGGGTTAAGATGATCTGAGTAGTGTAACTGAATCTGAGTAAGATTTCTTAATAGTAAGGGTCTTGAAATTACCTCCATAGTGTTCCTTGGCAAATTTAATGAACTTAATTTTTATGAGAAAAATTTGTAAGACAAAAAAAAAAAAAAAAACCAGAAATGAGAGTGTTCTCTATCAACGCCCTCTACATGAATATTTTGTAACTAGTTATGAGCGAGTCGTTGTATTGTAATAATGAAAAATAAAATCAGTTTTCTACTACTTGCACACCTAAGACATCGTATTGGCGACGAGGACAAAACTGTGTCTGCAGCAACGAATTTAAAAAAAAAAAGAAAATTTTGCAAGGAACAGCAACGAGAATCATTTTCATTTAATAATGAGCAACAACGAACACAGCAGAAATGCCCAAAATGAGAGTATAATTTTCGCAACGCCGGCTACAGGCGTTCGTGAATTCAGGCCAGGTGTAGAAAATTGGCGAGAATTGTTGGACTCGCATTTTGTGGAGTCGTCCATAGCTGACGGGAAAGTTCAAACGTCGATATTGCTAAAGGCAGTAAGGCTGGACGCTTACGGACTACTCCGGCAGCTGTGCTATCTGGTTTTACCGGCTACAGTGAAGTACGAAGATCTGTGCAGACATTTGGAGCGACATTATTCACCGTCCGTAATAACTTTTCGGGAGCGTTATTCGTCGGTGTATCCATGTCCAATTAGTTCGCATGTGTGAAGAAGTTAGCGATAGTGTGCAAGTTTGGAACGCAGTTGGAACATTTTGTGCTGAATAAGTTTGTCACTGGGTGTGACGGACGCATATTTCAAAAATTGTGCGAGGAAGGCCATGGTTACTGAGGCAAAAATGTACGTGCAACAACAAAATCGCGAATTGAGGTTTATTTCGTCAAGCATGATCAACTTTTTTTTAAAAGAAGTTTTTACAACAAAAACAACAACAACAACAACAACAACAACCATCATTCGACAAAAGGCGGTGACAAAAACAACAAGGCGAAGAAAAAATGCAGCCATGGAAAACTCATGCGAGTGAGCAGTGCAAGTATCGCGAGCAACTCTTGATAAATATTTTTATCAAAAATCTTTAAAACCATGTTTGGATGATTTTTATGCTTATAACGGTGGCCATATTGAAGTACACCGAGAAAAAAGCTTATGTTAAATTGAAAAAAAAACTAGTATAATTTATAAGATGGCTTTGGCAGCTTTCAGCCACCCAAGTACATTATCAAAACACCCAAGTTTTACATGTTAACTTGCCAATTTTTATTGGGTGATAAATTAACCAAGTATTTGGTAATTTTTTAATATACTACTTTAAACAAAAAATTCAAAAATATAACTTTATAACTTTTTTTGGGTTTTGGTTTTTTTTTATTTTCCTTTTCTTTTGAAGCTGCCGCCCTTTCGTTCTGTGATTTACTTAACTGATAGCGGCAACAACACAAATTTTTATTTTATCAACACCGTTTTTTTCTTAGAAATTAATGACTTCTCGGCTTTTTTTGCTGATTGACGCCTATTATAAAAAGAACATTACATTATATTAAATTAAATATCAAATACAAAAATCTTACCTTCGCATGCCGTTAAGATTCGAACCCACACCAACCCGATACCATTGGATATGAAGACACTATGCTACGCATTGAGCCAAACTACTTCGTTACGCGGAGTGATTTATTCAACATTAATTGCAACTGAAGCTTTGCTGCAGCTATCAACAGAATACTGCGACATACTACATCTGTTAATACAGCATCTGTTAACATCTGTGAATCAAATATTTTTTTTGGCAGGGTATCGAAGTATGTGCTTTCAAAGAAATGTATTAAACAATAAATTGCTTAGATGAATGCAGTTATGTTAATTGTGTTAATTGCAGTTATGTTATGCAGTTAATTTATAGCGAGTGAAATCGATCGTAATGCTTAAGCCACCGTTTGTTAAGGAGGTAAGTTCTGAAAGACACTTAATAAATATTAAGAACCATAAAGGTAAGCGGAATATAGCGTTTGAAAAAGGTGCGAATGTTTTCGTCCGCGATTACTCAAACCCAAACCCAAAGGGTTGGCAAGAGGCCACAGTCGCTAAACGTGTCGGCTCAAGATCTTACCGTTGCATATTAACTCGAAATAACAAACTGGCTAAGAGGCATCTTGATCAAATTATCCCTGGTACCGTTGATCAAAATGTTACTCAAACATGGTCTCAGGAGGATAGAGAACAGGCGACAAAGGTTTCTGAGAGACGGATAGAAGAAACATCTTGTACCTCGAGGGCTGCGACTGGGGGTAGAGAGACATCCGTTCACGCACAAAACGTGGAAGATAAAAATTTACGCGTTTTAAAACGTATTAATTACAAAGAATAATGAGCATAGAACTTACGCGACCGTCCGAAGAACAGTTAATAGGCTTTTAAAAGACAATGCAAGAAGCTCGTTCTTGTATTTTTCCCCATTCAAGAAAAAAGCAACGGGCACAAATAGAGGTACAAGAGATATATATTTTGAAAAGAAGGTGATAAGGGATTTAAAAAGAAATCCTCTCTTCGCGATTTAGAAAAAAAAATATAACACTAGCCCCATTTGAATTTTTCGGATTAAAAATTAACATGTTATGAAGTCCAACAAAAAATTCGTTGTACCTAGCAGAGAACATAAAAAAGAAAAAACAACAGTTCAGCGAAGTCATATTTATATAATCACCTCTTAAACAATAAAAACGTGCATCAAGCTTGACGATGAAACCTATATCAAAAACGACTTTCGATCGCTGTCTGGCAAGGAATGAAAGGTACAAGGTTCCGGAAAAATTTAAAAACATAAAACGGGAAAAGTTCTCACAAAAATTGATGGTATGGCAGGCTATTTGTCGATGTGACAAGCGAAGTACGTCGTTTATGACAACCGGGTTAATAAATTGTTAAGTTAACCTAAAGAATAGGTTTTTTCCACTATTAAGGAAACACTATATTGCTACACTACTTCGGCCTGATTTGCCCCCTACTCACAAATCTCTTTTCACTCACTCTCTCTTCACTCTCTCTCTCACTAATACACTCACACATTGACATCACTGGCAGTCCACAGGCAACAATTTTTACTGAGGCAGTGAATTTTGACAATCGCAACCAGTGCGAAAACGAAGTAAGAAAAACAGTGTTGTGTTTTCTCTCTAAAACATTCGAACTTTAAATATGTACTTTTTTTCTTGTCTTGTAGTGAAATATTAATTGCCCTTATTTGACACATAAAATATCATATGAATAAGTTGCATTTCATTCTGAAAACTATTGATAAACAGATTTTACAACATAATTAGTTCTCCATTTAAGTTTGGTACTGTGTTTACATATAAAGCATCAATGAATAAAAGCAAACAAAATAATAAAGTGGTCGAAGTGTTCAACGAACAATGGAAGTCAAACTTAACAGAGAAGAAATTATTAAATTAATTGATCTTAATTGCTCCCGTGAATTATTGTGGAATATGTCCAGCTCTTTGCACAGGCGGAGTGCCTCAAATGCAAGGCAATGGATGAAATTGCCATCCTTGCATTCAAAGAGGTTTTACACAGTATCGAAGGTTGCTACTCGAACAAAATTTTACCAAATAAAACAAAAACTTCAATACACTTCTCAGAATACTATAGACATATCCAGATGCCTACACTTACATCAACTATCAACTAAAAGACAAACACAAAAATAAAAATTTACATATATTTAGGCTGGTTTAAGTACGCAGGCCTGTTTAATTTACGATTTGTTATTTTTACGCCAACTTACGTATTTTTATTTGTTGTTGTTTTGCATGCAAACGCAAATATGTAAGCACGTGTAAATAAAAGTAGCCCTTGGACGTGTTTTTTGTGTCTCGTATTAGTATGCCATATCTACAGCATATATTACAGCGTTGCAAAATCAGTGAATACACATACAAACACATACTAAGGTACTCGAAGTTTCAAAAATAACAAATGCTATAAACATGTTTTATTAATATACGTTTAAACTGTGAATAGCCTAATTATATTACACAAAACGTGTACATTAGGGTGGGGCGATTTGAACATCTTAATGCCACTTCGCGTTTCTGATTCTTGGGATTGTACTGAGCAAAAAAGTAAGCTGACCATACGTTTTCGGTGAAAATCGAGCTTCCAGATTTTGACTTGCAGTTTTTTCTCAGACTTTATGTTTTTGGGAAATTTGCAAATTTTCTTGGGTTCATATTTCGTAAACTATTTGAAATTTTGACTTATTTTCAAACGTAAAGTTGTAGCTATTGTCTCGGGCTACAATTTCTCTGGACATATAACTTAGAAAAAACGTCGTCAAAAAGTCGAAAATGTAGAAAATTCACCACCTTTTGTCACGTTTTTTGGATGTTTTGTCCTATAACACCCAAACCATTAAGATTTTCGATCCAATACTGAGACAAAAATTGTAGCCAAGACAAAAGTTAAGAACTCTCTAGTACATCGCCAAAGCATTGGATTGCTCCTTCAGGCAGTTTTGGCCTTGTGAAAGTGCAAATTTTTCGTGGAAATATTGATAAATTACCATTTTCAGTTATTTATAGCGCAAAATCATAAAAATGTTCTATTTATTATTTTTTTCCACTTTTTTTATTCAAAAATGTAATGTTTTTTTTTGCTTTGTTCAATATTTATTTTGAAAATTATGGGAAATTCATTTAAATTACAAAGTATTGTAATTGTATTGGTAGAGACAATGTATGAATCAAAAAGAAAGCAATTATTGTTTTAAACGATTTCACATTTCAATTCCAATTCAGTGTATTTTTCATTCAAGGATTGCCTTCCAAATCTTTTCGAGATTCCATACGAGGCGCTTTCTTTCGGCCTTCAGATACAGATGCCATTATACCTTCAGGGTTTTTGTCGATTGAGCGCTTAGCAACACTAGCTAGTAGCTGGACATGACGCTCCGTACCTTGAATATGACAAGGTATTAGTGGGTCTGGAAATGGTGGATCTTCATCATGTACACATTCGAGGTATTGTTGTAAATGTTGAAAACATTTTATTTGCTTTTTTGCAACGAGCGGCCAAGAAACAATAATGTTTCAAAATGTCGCTCGTAGTTGGAAGCGAAATATCGTCTAATTCAGCCTCTAAACCGAATGCCAATACGTTTTGCGAAGGCATATGTTCCAGATTTGATGATGACGCTGATGATTCTGGCTGCGTCTCCATCTCCACATTCTCTGTATTATCAGAATCCACAGGATTATCCATATTTTTTATATCTTAAATTAGAAAAAAGTGTTTTTTATTAGCACTGCACAGTTTATGCACGAAACAATTATTTCTAAAACTTACATTTGCGGCAGATATTTTAAAATGCGTATTTAATTTTATGTGTATTTGATGCTGTGTTCGTTTACAATAAACTAACAAAAATGCGTCAAATGAACTGAAAACAATAGAAGAATAAAAAATAAGAAATAAAATAAATAGAATAAAATAAAAAAATAGAATAAAAATAAGAAATAGAACATTTTTATGATTTTGCGCTATGAACAACTGAAAATGGTAATTTATCAATATTTTCACGAAAAATTTGCGCTTTCACAAGGCCAAAACTGCATGAAGGAGCGTTCCAATGCTTTTGCGATGTACTACTTAACTATTGTCTTGGCTACAATTTTTGTCTTAGTATTGGATCGAAAATCTCAATGTAGACGTATGGTCTAGTGGACTTTTTTGCTCATTACAATCCCAAGAATCAGAAACGCAAAGCGCCCATTAAGATTTTGTTCCTTCCATACTAATCGCCCCACCCTAGTGTACGTATTAATTTTATTTCAAACAAAAGTTCCTTGATATAATATAACAATTCATTTCTATAAAAAATCATATAAAATTCATATTACACACAAAAGTTTACTTTTTAATTTTATTAATTTCTAATAAAATATCTTATATAATTAATATATGTTAAAAAAACTCCTAAATGCAGTATAATAATTTTTTCTATACAATCACAGAATTATAAGGTGACTAGAACTCATATTTCCACATTCATTTTGTGAAAGCAGTATTCAAGATGGTATTAAGTCCATAAAGATTTTTAAATCAATCTTACCGTCTACCAGCGACTTAGATTTGAAAAAAAAATCAATATTTTGTTTAAAATCATGGGTCTTGGCTGCAATTTTATATGAAAGTGAATTTCTGACCCAAAACTCTTGTGCAAATTTAAGGCTTCCGAGGCCCTAAAAATCATTAAAATCGGGAATTTTTTTGGTGTAACAGTGTTCAAACAGTGTTCAAGCGAACAAAATTTTACTTTATGTTTTAAAAAAATGCTATAAATGCGCAATTTTTTAGTCCATTTCTAAAAATTTTGTATTTTTAAAGAAGACTATGCAATCCATCCAAAAAAATGGTGAATTTTTGATTTATATACAAAACAATTTTAAATAAAGATAGGAAAGGCATAAAGATTAGTTCTTTAATGAATCAGATTTTTTTTATAAATCGATTGATTACATCAAGTATTCTTTAGAAATACTAAATTTTCAGAAATGCTTGAAATTTTGTGAATGAAATTGTTTTTTCATTTGAATTTTGAAATGAACTTGACAAATGCTGGTTCATTTAGTGTTTTTGTATTGCGTGAAAAGTTTGAAATTTAACTTGAACCGAAAAACGAAAAAAAAACACGTATAATCATCCAATCCACAACTTCGGAGGCCTTAAGTTTTCACCCTAGTTTTGGATAGATATTTTGCCTTGACAAAAAGTTGCGGCAAAAAACCGATGATTTTTGACAAAAAAAAAAAAAATAAAACTACTAGCAGAGTTCTTCTTGAACACATCTTTCATCTTTAACAAGGAACTTGCAAAACAAAATTTAATCCATTTTGAAAATCTGCATTAGCTGACCAAACGTAATGAAGGTCAGTATTTTGTTTGACCAATTCTTTAGCCAGCATTTTATTGTTTATTGTACTATGCTCAATATGACACTTGGGAAGGGTTACAAAATGTTCATTATTTTAACATGGTGAACCAAAGGTTATGCTTTCAATTTTTATTTCATACCTGTGAGTTTTATATGCAAAAAATGTTTATTGTCTTCAAAACTAAAAATAAATCTACCAAAATCAACCAAATTGAAAAAAAACTTACCAAACTACCAAAAGCCGATTTGGAGAAAAAAATCAACCACATTTATTATAATTCTACCAAAGCGGCAACGCTGCCAGTACCTTCTACTTGTGGTAATATTTGTTCTTCTTTTGGGCGTTTTCTTCTCTTGACTCGTTCATTAATTATTCAAGTTCATAAATAACTCCAATTGTTGCGAGAACCTTTGCCTTTGGCCATGACACAATTATGACAATAGGCTTACATTTAAATGGCTGATAAAATAACAAGTTTTGCAACAATAAAGATGTGAGAGCGCTAAACGTCAAATGATAAAGGTAACAACAACAACAATAAGAAAACTAAAATTCAATCTACCTAATATGACATACAGCTTCCTTTTTTCTCCAACTTGAGCCTACCTTATAATTCTGCCATGCCTTTGACGACATTTTGCAAATGAACTTTACACGTGCGGCATTTTCGAAGTCAACACACTCAAAAAATTGTGGTCGGTGAATTTGACAACAAATTTTTGTAACTTTTTAACAGAACGATAATTCAAATTGAATAAATTTCATTAAAGTTTTACTCATATCGAAGAAAGATTTGTTATAGTAACAAAATATCTTTATATTCACTAAAATCTGGTGGGTGAATTTAACGAAAATAGTTTGTTGCTGTTTGACGAAACTTTAATTGAATTTGAATAAATATCATTAAAATTTTATTCGTTTTGAAAAAGGATTTGTGAAAATATAGAAAATTCTTCAAATGCCAATTATTTTAAGCTTACAAAATTTTATCATGTAGCAAAGTTTAACTCATTAATTTAACAAAAAAGTTTGTTAATTTGACGAAATTTATTAAGCATGGTGGAGTCATATTGAAGAAGTTTCTATCGTTAACAACAATACTTTTTGTTAACATTAAGGGAGTATTCTTGATTGAAAGGCTGTTTTTGGACCCTTTTTGAAAAAGGGTAAATTTTTCCTTCACATTTGGCACGTATCACCAGATTAGCAATCGCCGAGAAAACTGTATAAAACTCCAAAATGCAATTCTCCGTTTTGTTGTCAATGCTTATGTCTTCGTTTTCATTATTTTTAAATTTTTGCCGATGTACTTGTGAATTCGGTGTCCTCATCTCTTTCGTGTTGGTTACCACGAAACTGGCTTTTCAAGGGACGATTTTTTTGATTGCTACCAGTGTTTATTTCTATTACTTTTTCTATATACAAACAAGTTATTACCTACTAAAGGACGCGTTGAATGAAATTCGGTGGTTGCTTCAAACCGTTGCATTCAAAAATTAGCCAAATTAAGCTAATCGCATTTTGGCAAAAACATTGCTGGACAAAAAAGGCCATATCTCCTAAAGTATTTCAAAAATTTCAAAAAACCCTTTTAGGATGATATTCTCAAATATCTAAGCTATAAAAATATGCAAATATCTATTTTTATAAATAGCAAAAAAAATCAAACAAAAATGTTTGCCAACCAGGAATACTCCCTTAATAAAATGTATATGATATTTTTATTCATATTGAAGATTTTGTCAAGCATGATGGAGTCATAATAAAGAATTGTTTTCAATTTGACTAAGACTATTCTTAAATTTTATGATATTAAAGAAATTTCTTCATTTTCAATAAAATTGGTTTTAAGTTTCACTTCATTGAAGAAATTTCTTCAATTTGAATAAATCGTTTCTTCAATTTCAAGAAATTAACGAAATTTCTTTCTTTAATTAAACAATTTTCTTTAAGGGAGTTTTTAGTTAAACAGTTTTTTGAAAATCGAATTTTTTATAATTGATTTTTGTTATACAACTATTCGAGAATATATTTCAAATCAATCCCGCTTATAATATAGATTCTACAGCGCTTAAAGCGCGGTGAGTCAGAGTACCAATCGATGAGACCGAAGAAGCTGGTAAAAGGCGTGATGTTTTTGTATGTGTGTATGTAAAAGTGTAAATATGTATTGAATGTTTCTATGTATATATACTTACGGTGACCATCCGTCCTCTTTTAGAGAGGACAGTCCTCTTTTTTAGCCTCGTGTCCTTATTTAAAATGTTGTCCTTGTATTGTGCTTTTTTTTTTTTTAAACTGTCCTCTCTTGTCCTTTTTTTAATTTTAACTTCGTTTTAACCTCTACGGGCTCGAAATGGGTAGAAATTTTTAGTCACGTTTTTGGAAAATATTTTAAATGCAAGAATATACTTGAATTTGTCGAGAGAGTATAGGGCAAAACACATTGCAGGCATCGCGCATCAAGCATCGCCGCTAGCCTTTCACGGTTCTACGTCACACACTTTTAAAATACATTAAAAGCATGCATCATGACTAAAGCAACCATGGTGAGAGTCATAAAAGAAAATATATGTTGTCTGTCAAACTTTTGAAAGCAAAAAACGTTTTGTGATTCAATATTTTGTGCTTCAAAATTAGAAATAAAATACTAAAAACTGAAATACTTTAAACAAGTAAGCTCATATTCGCGGACAGCAAACCAGAAACTTACCTGGATACTTGTTAGCTCCTGCAACTACAGCCCAAGCTTTTTCCTGCTGCAGTTTGTTTTTAAATTCCCAGTTCTTCTTGTCGAATATGCATGAGAATTTATTTATCTCATTTATGAGCAGCTCTTTTTCTAAAAAACGTTTTCACAATCAGCTGTTTTCTAGCTGTCAATGCCTCAAAGCTTGGAAAAAGTTGAAAAGTTGCCTACTTCAGGCATCAAGCATGCAATGCCTACATGACTGGAAGTATAATGTGTGTTGTCCCGTAAGCATTCGTGTATTCAACTGAAATGTCAAAGCCTTGCGGAGATGATTGATGCGCGATGCCTGCAATGTGTTTTGGCCTTATTTTCTTCAAGTAATAATATTTGGACATCGGAGAAGTCGCTGTTAAAAGTCTATATTAATTACTAAGTGAACTATTTATTTATTTATTTATTTAACAAATTAGTTTATAACAATTGTATATAAACTAATTAAAGTTAAAGCTATAGCCTAGAGCCTTAAGCTTAATATTTAATACATATAAATATTACACAAGATATAAAGAAGAAAAAGAAAATAAAAAAAAAACTTATATACTATGGTAAAGATTAGTTATTTTGAGGAATTTGGAAATTAAGCAAATAGATTTTATAGAAGGGTCGGATAGAAATGAAAGTGGATTTGAATTACCAAAGGTTTGGTATCTATGTCGAGCAAGTAGTGGACAGCTCGTAAGAATGTGGGAAAGTGTGATTATTGTTTCTGGATTGCATGGGCAGGTGGTGGGGCTACTATTAGTCATTAAATGTCCGTGTGTTAATTTTGTATGACCCAGTCTATGATGGGTCATACATACATATTTTGTATGATGTCTAGTCTTTTGATTTTGTGATCTTTTGTTGGTAGAAACTCTACTGCAGATAGTTTTCTAATGTTTAAATTCTGGTACCAGTTGTTCGTCGTATTCCAGACGTCCAGTTGTTTTATTTTGAATTCTTTATTAATTTGTTTCTTCATGTCACTAAAGTTAAAATTGTTGGTCGTTACTACGGGCTCTTGGTGAGCATGTTTTGCAGCTTGGTCAGCAAATTCATTGCCTGCAATTTGTACATGTCCTGGGATCCATATTAAGATAAATTTTGGATAATTGCTTATCAGAAGATTTCTTATTATTGAAACATAATAGTCTTTGTTATTTAAGTTTGAAATGGCATCAAGCGATGAGAGAGAGTCCGAACAAATTGCATATTTGCCTCTATTGCTTTTGAGTAGATTTATAGCTTCCAGTATAGCTATAATTTCTGCAGAGAAAACTGTGCTGTATTGTGGAAGGTTTGAGATTCTAAGGATAACATTTTCATTGGTAATACTATAAGTGGCTTCTCCATCAGCAAAGGATCCATCAGTGTATACAAAGTTGTAATCATTCATGTTTTGTTTTATTCCTTGGAACATTGCCCGAAACTGCAAAGGATTTGTATCATTTTTCTTAAGAGTGCGAAGAGAAGTGTTTATTGAGCTGAGATTCAAATTCCACGGGGGACTAGGTGTTTTTATGGCATCGAATGATTTTGTAGGCAGATTTAATTCAGAGCAGAGTTTTATGACTCTAGCAATAGCAGGCGGGGTTTTATGTGGTCTTGATCTTTTAATAAAATTCTTTATAACGCTCCCCAATGGATTATCTTGACTGTAGAGTATTGATTTAACAAGCCTTGAAGATGTTAGGTCTCTTAAAGCATCAAAAGGTAATATGTTTGCCTCAAAAAACATCTTTTTTATTGGAGTTGACCGAGGTGCGCCAAGTGCAGTTCTGAGAGATGCATTTAAGATATTTTTAAGTTTTTTTAGTTGTGATCTAGGTGCATATCCAAATAAATAAATGCTATAGCTAACCCTTGGCATAAGCAGAGTCTTAATTACCGTTATCAGCGAAAGAGTGTTGCAGTTGTATTTTGGTGTAGATAAGCATTTGATTATACCAAGCTGCTTGGATAGGGAAGAACTTAGGTATTCGATATGGGAGTTCCATTTATACTTATTGTTTATTATGACTCCTAGAATTTTAAGGTTTTCGGTATTGACAAGTTGTATACTATTGGAGAGAATTGTACAATGGCAATTGATCTTACGACATATATGTATAGATTTGCATTTAGTTGAAGAAAGTATAGCTCCTGAGTAGTTGCACCAACTCAAAATATCTTGAAAGAGGTTATTAAGGTTTATGGTTGGGTTTTTTTCTTTATTTGATTTGATAATGATATTAAAATCATCTGCATATGCACACAAGTTTATATTCCTGTGCAAAGATATAGTGGTGCATAGTTTGTTGTATGCTACTAAGAAGAGGATGACTGAAAGTGGTGACCCTTGCGGTATACCATTATGGAGGTGTTTAACATTTGAAACCGTTTTTCCTACCCTTACTGATATTCTTCGATTACTCATAAAACTCAGTACATAATTCAATATTTTTGGTCCAACTTTCCAGGAGACTAGCTGGTCGATTATTGTGTGTACTCCTATTTTGTCATACGCCTTTTCGAAATCCAGTGAGATTATTGTCATATGGTTTTTTGATGACAGGTAGTCTAAATATAATAGAGTATCTGCTGGAGACTTACCTGTCTTAAAACCCATTTGATGACTATCTAGAAGTTTGTTTGAATTTACAAACCACCATAGCCTATTTGCAATTATTTTATCTAATATTTTTGCAAAACAGAGATTCAGAGAAATTGGTCTGTATGACTTTATTAAATTTTTATCATTTTTGGGTTTAAGGATTGGAATAATCAAGCTTGATTTAAAAGTTTGTGGGATATTGCTTTGAAAGATTGAATTATATAGCTTAAGAAGACGTTTCTTAAATATTTGAGTAGAGTTTCGAATCATTGGATATGATATTCTATCATTTCCTGGGGTTTACCTTTCAATTTGTTTAAGGCTGAGTTGAGTTCTAACATGTTAACTTCATGTTCTATTGAAATTGCTTTGGGACATGGATTGCTTCTTGAAAGGCTTAATTGAACCATGGCCTTTATTTCTTGGAAAGGCAGAGGAAAGTTACTATCAGCAGAGCTGTTCGACCAGAAGGTGGCAAATTCATTGGCTATATCTTTTCTATCTGTTAAAGTTTTTGGGGTTTCATCAACTGTCTGAATACAGTGTATCCCATGAGAAATTTTATATCCACAAAACCTGCGGATATTATTCCAAATTTTGGTTATTGGAGTAGAGGGGTTAATGTCCGAAGTGAAATCTTGAATAGATTGCCTTTTTACTAATTTAATTTCACGTTTTAAAACTGCATTTATTTTTTTGTACATCAGCATATTCTGTTGAGTCATGTTTTTTCGGAATCTGTACCAGAGTCTATTTTTTTCTCTTTTTAGTTCGTTCAGGTCATTGTTCCACCAGGGTACAGTGCGCTTCATACCATTATGATGAGAATGCGGCATTGATTCATTAGCAGATTGTAGAACTATTTTTTTTAAGTTGGCAACTTCTAGGTTGACGTTTGTTGAATAAGGTCGAAGAGATTCAAAATAGGTACATTTTTTTTCAAAAAGTTCCCAATCGGCTAAATCTGTTTTAAACTTAGACTTGTATTCAGTTTTTTGTTGTTGTTGGTTTGGAAACATAGAGATTACAATTGGGAAGTGATCGCTATTGCATAAATCACTTAGAATTTTCCATTCGGAACATATGCTGAGGTCAGCGGAACAAAAAGTTAGATCAATATGTGTGAAAGTGCTGTGTGTTGAAAAATGTGTGGGAGACATGTCGTTCAGTATAACATAGTTGGATTGATTTATAAAATTTGCTAGAATGTTGCCTTTTCGGTTATTTTTGGAAGACCCCCAGTTTTGGTGCCAGCTATTAAAATCACCAGTAATTAGAGATGGCCCATCTGAGTTATTAAAAACATTTTCTAGATTGTAATTTTGGAAATTAGCTGATGGTGGGATATATGAGGAAATTATTTTGAATTTTACTTTGGAATAAATTTCAATACCAATAGCGTAAAAGTCAGAGCTTAGTTCTATTTGCTTATGCTGAATAGATTCGTGTAACAGGATGGCAACCCCACCATATGAATTGGTAGAATTACAGGTATAAAGTGAAAAATTGTTTGGGATTGGGATGTCTGTTGTTTGGTGGAGAATATGGGATTCTTGGATCGAGATTATTTTTAGGTTGTATTGCTTGATTAGTATTAACAACTCGTTATAATTATTCTGATAACCATTCATATTCCATTGCAATATTCTTAATGACATTTAACAATAGAGGGGAAAGTAGAAGGGATACGTGCTTTGCATAAGTTGAGATAGAGTATAACAAAGTTTGAATTTTTTAGTATAGAATGCAGATAAGTGAACAAAAAATTAAGTAGGAATATGAGAGAAAAATATTCAATAATAATACTGAATAATTAATCAAAGCTCCATCATATTTGAAATTAAAATTATAATATTTTGTGTTATATAAAATACTGTACATAAATAATTATAGGTCTAAATCAAATGACATTGATTCAGAAGAGTCAATGTCGTCCAAACTGTTCTTTGTTTTAAATTCTTTTGCTTCTTGTTTTGTATTTTTTTTAATTTTTCTTAACTTTAATTTTGTTCTGTTTGATATGTTTCTTGGAAGTATTTTTATTTGTTTTTCTTTTGTTTTGGTTTCCTTTGTGTTGCTTTCGGACATTTCAGCTTCGTTGCTTAACAAGTCGGAATAGTTCACTCTCTCTCTCAGAGTACTGCTAGAGGGCTGCGGAGTCTGTGCGATGGGAGCTGCTGTTGGTTTGATTGTTATTGTTTTAGTTTGTTTCGCTGCAATAGCGGCAAAAGTTGTTGGTCCATGCTGGTGGCGTTCATTGTATGTTGTTGTTGCTATTTTTCTGTCTACCTTCTCGAGAGTTATTATTGACTGTATTTCCTTTTCTCTTATAAACACGGGGCATTTCTTTTCAAATGCAGTGTGGTTAGAGTCGTTAAATCCATTTTTTATACAGTTGATGCAATTTGGAGACTGATTGCATATTTCACCAAGATCAGTGACAATATGAAATTCTTTAGCGCATGTTGAACAGACTTTTTTATTGTTGCATGTTTTTGATGTGTGGCCATACTGGAGACATCACATACACCTCATAGGCTGGGGGACATAAGGCCGAATTTTTACTCTTTCGCATCCAATTAGTAATTCCGTTGGAAGTGTGGGGCTTGCTAAAGTAATAATAACCAAGCCGGTTTCAACTAAACCGATGTCGGTTTTTTTCATTATTTTTTTTGCTTCGGCTACGTTTTGTGATCTCAGTTCTTCAACAATTTCGTTTTCGGGAATACCTCTTAGGTCATTTGAGTAAATTACTCCTTTTGAGTGATTAAGAGTGGAGTGCTCAGTAACTTCAACACAAATTGATGGGGCTAGCGACATAAGAGTTATAAGCTTTGCTGCTTGCATGTATGTTTTTGTTTTTATAAAAATGTTACCATTTCTCAGCTTTATGCATAACTCTACATCTCCGCCGCACGTGGAGTCTATGACTTTTTTAATTAAAAAGGGAGACACATTAGATAGATTATCGGCACTTTTAATTCTAGACATTACTAAAAATTTTGGGCCTATAGAATTTATTTTTAATTGTTTATTTTTGTCAATTTGAAATAGCGGCTGGTCCATTGTTTTATGACCAAACCGGTCCGGTGGGTCATTCATTTTGAGTTTTGCACCTTCTTCAGAATCAATATAAAAGTATTGTTTATAGAGTTTTCTTCTTTTTTTTTTTTTGTTTTTTATATTTTTTTTTAAGACAGTTTTATTTTTAGAAAAAAATTAAAACGATATATAAAAAAAAATATATTCTGCCGAAAAGTTTTTGTAATAATTTCTAAAGAATGAGCATGCTTAACAAATTAATAAAAAATTACTCTGATATCCAAATATTATCATATTACGTAAAGAAAATACCCTTTCTGTTAACGGAAATTTTTCCATAATTGTCTAGTCATTTACGTTGCCTTTTATTAGATAAAATCTTAAAATACAATGCTTGTTTGTTAAGAAAAATATGATCTCAGTTAATTTCTATATAATTATTTTTTTTTTATAAAATTTCTAAAATATCACGGGGAACAAATTGTAAACTTTTTATAAAACTGTTAAAATTTTACACAATTGTTTCGGATTACAATTGCCAGACATAACTAAAAATAAAAAGTGAATTCATTGTAACGGGTCTAAATTTACAGATACAGCGATAAATAAATAAATGAAAAGAGAACAAAAAAAAAAATCGTTTAAACAATTTATATAAACTGAAAATATAACAAATTTTAACCTAATGGCATTAATTTTAAATTGTCCACTTTTATAAATTATTTTGAGCTAAAAGAACAGGTCTTATTTGGTATGTGTCTTTCATTTTGCCTTTTGTGCGTCGTTGAATCTTATTTTTTGAGGAACTAAAAAAATCTGCCATCATGGCTGAATCCCACCATCCTTGGTATCTGAGGAACCTCTCTCCATGCTTATCACTCATCGCACCGAGGTTATCAGGAAAAAAGTCTAAGTGAGAGTGTACACTGAAAAAAATCGGCATTTTTTAAAATTGAACACAATGATATTATTTTCAATTTGTATTTTTTCATATAAAATTTGAGATTTCTTTAAATATTCACACATAAATTAATAATATTATGTTATTACTTTGATGACATTTGTTATAAGCTACTTTTTTAACGCATTTGTAATCAAAATATAGCTTAAAACAAATTTCGTCAAAATAACAACATATTGCTATCAATTCATATGTGAATATTTAAAAAAATCTCAAATTTTATATGGAAAAATACAAATTGAAAATTATATCATTGTGTTAATTTTTAAAACATGCCGATTTTTTTCAGTGTAGAAAGTGAATTTTGAGCGACATTCTTGAGCCAAATTTTGATACGACTAAACAGTTCATTTACTAAAACTTGAAAGTTTTCTGATTTTTAATTGCCTAGATAGCCTTTGATGACTGCAACAAAACATTTTCATGCTTGTAGTCCTTTGTGATTGAATTAGTTATTCGTGGTCCTATAAAAACTCCTTTCAGCTTAGCATTACTAAGTTGAGGGAAAACTGTCTATATATATTTGAATCCTTCGCTTCGATGTTTATCGAATTAAAACATTTTTTTTATCTATCCCAATTTAATGTGTACAGTAGGCTTTTTATAGCTAATTCTAGCAAAATTATTAAACTTTGACTAAAACTGATATTAAACCTGTCACAACATTATGACTTGATGTGTAAAAGGTGAGGATAGTGCAACAAAAATATATAATTACTGTTCTGATTGTCAAACCCTTGTTCCTTTGCATAATTTTCTATAATATTTATTGAATGAAGGGTTTTTATGTTTCTAAATAAATTATTAATTTTTTGAAGTTATATGTTTTGCTCTACGTTTTGCTTATTGTTGTTCTTGTGTGTCATTTTCTTTTTTTTTTCTGGACTCACATTTTCTGGAAACATAAACAT